>CM044958.1:36767473-37118131 GCA_024516035.1 Bactericera cockerelli
TCCCTGGCCTCAGCCTCGAGCGGGAGGGGGAGGGGGGGTCAGTAAGGGGGAGAGCATGTCGGACTAGGGACGACGGACAGCCGTGGAGGAGAACTGGGGAGACATGGAGGTGAGCCTCCTCGCTTGTTTTATTTGGATAGACCCTTCAGTGTACATAATACTAATAATAATGTTTCTTCTGTAAAGTGTCTTTTCCGTCGGGGTCACCACTTTGTAGAGGTTGTGAGTTAGAAGAGAAAACACTTTTGATTTAGATATTGATCTTGAGATTTTTAGAATTATATTTAGGTTTTGCTTGTGATTAAAGATTGAAAATCATTAAAGCAGCTTCTTATTTTTCCTCATGAATTATGAGTGGACCACGGACATCCAAGTACAGAGCAGAAATCCTGTATCGCTGGGGATCGATCCCCAGGTCACCTTGCGTGCACAATGCCTAGCGTGCTAACTCACTCGGCCACGGTGACAACTGAGTTAGGACATGCTATTATTTTATTTTTACTTCGTTTGTTGCATTATGGATGGTTTGAGGACATTGGATAGTCCAGCTGACTGGCACCAGTACCCGTTTTCACGAAGCCCAATTCAATTGGTGCCAGTTGATTCAAACGTGTCATCAATAATGGAATAAAATTCAAACCCGGGTCACCTGGAGTGCAAGCCGAGCATGCTACCGCTAGCCCAAAGTGACCACTAAATCAAATAATAATAAATTATCCATTTTTTTTATTTATTTAATACATGACAAGTAAATGGTTCAAATATATATAACAATGACAGTTCACATAATTCATAATATTTTTTAACTGAACTTGTGCTAGTTTCTTTTGGCTGTCGTCATCTCACACTAAGGGCCACACCTATGAAGTATGGTCCTTGTGTCGTATAGTATAAAATTTTCGTCTACTTTTCTCTCAGTCGAGCTCTAACGACACCACCAAGCCGGCGGCTCCCTGGACGCCACCGCCCACCCCCCTGAGAGGGCGGGCGGCTCCGACGGCGGCGACGGGTGGGACCTGGACGAGTGGCGGACTCTGGACGATCTGCCGCCCCCCCTGGCACCCAGCCAGACCTGGAGCATGAGTAACTCCCTCAGCGCCCTGTCCCTACAGGAGAACGGGCTGTCTTCCCCCTCCTCTGATGTCAACAGCACAGGTCGGTGATTTTTTTTTTTTTTAACACGTATGAGATGGTCCTATTTTCTATAGTTTGTACGCTGGACGGCTTCAAATTAGGCAGTGCCGGATTAAGGCTGCGCGGGGCCCTTGGCAATTTCAAGGCGCGGGGCCCCAAAATTGTACTGAGTTTATTCTAAAATACTATTTGTAGAACCTTAAAATCGAAGCAAAGTGTCCTGAGCACCAATCCATAATAGTATCCAAAACGACGTTTATAACAACAGAGGCAACATTTTTTTCCGAATAATAGCAGAAATATCTAAACATGTATTATGAAAAGAATATGTGTAGAAAGATGTCATTAGGTAAGATGTGTAGAAAGTAGATCATCGATTACAATGAAGATTTTATCGCTAGTATTGAATGCTAATTTTACTTCCGAGAAATTTCTAAGATTAGAAATCGGAAGTATTGTGTTCGTTTTTGTAAAAAAAAATATTTTTTTGCTCCGATTTCAATTTTTTTCATATTTCTGGACGTTTCATAACCTACTGAGTAAATTTGGTTTTGTGTCCGTCTGTCGGTCTGTCTGTTAAAACAATTCCTTGTAACGCGCAAATCTCGAAAACTACTCGACCGATTTTGATGAAATTTTGCACACATCTAGGAAACATTCTGCAGATGGTCCCATTTTAAATTTATCGAATTCATACTAGCGGTTCTGGGTGAAAGAGACCATGCGCCTGACCACTAACTTTTTACTTAAACGCTTATATCTCGTGAACGGTACACCCGATTTCGATGAAATTTTGTATGTATATGCATGTTATTGTTTTACATAGACCATTTATATTTATTTTTTAATTAATTATAATTTGACTCTGATATTTCAGAAAATCCGAAATTTCGGACAAAAAAGTAAAAAAATAAGGACCACGACTTGCCGATACAGAATTTTTTGTGGAATTTAGAATGTAGAAAAAACGATATTCTACCATATAAAACAAATTTGAAGAAAATCGGTTGAGCCGTTTTGGAGATACAAGTAATTTTATATATAAAATCTCAAAATTGGCACGTGTTTACAATGTGAAGCAATCACGAGGAAGTATTGTGTCTATAATTGGCAGTGTTTTTTTAAAGGTAACTTTCCAAATTAATTCCAAACAATCAAAAGGCACTTTTAAAATGACCAAAGATTTTTTTTTCTTTTAATGGTACTAGAATCGCATGTCTTGAAAAACAATCCAAACCATCAAGATAAGTAAATTTGACGGTGCCGCAGGCGAAATTTTTGCAAAGTTATGGGTTACCCCTAGTACTCGGAAAATAGATAGAAAAAGATATCTTGAAAAATTCATTAAAAGCGCCGCAGGCGGCTATAATGAAGATCATTGGTTAAGATGTCGATAAAGCCGATCAGAAGTTTGATGGCAGAGATTACCTAAGGCGATAATCACGTCCTTTGTCAATATTATTCTTTTCAAATACGAGTAATTATATTATATTATAGAAAGAGCCGCAGGTAATAGGTATCTAAAGATCTACCTATTTTCATATATGTGGTCCATTTTAAGGGGTCCCGTGGTTTTTCTTTTAACATTTTGCTGAACTGGCTGTGATTTTATTTAATATTAAAATCCAGAAAAACCGAGTTAAAGGTCATTCAAACACTTATCATTTATGTAAGCTGCCCGAAAGGCGGGGCCCCCAAAATCGCGGGGAACTTGGCATCTAACAAATCTGACATATTGGTAGGTAATCCGCTAATTTCTATGTGGTTGATCATTGTTTATTCAAGGAATAGATAATAATAGGGAGCCCCGCGCTTTTCTTTCAATTTATGTACTTTGTTGTCAGTGTGTTTTTTTACTTTTATTTCTTCTTCTTCTTACTCATTATTCAAAAGTACCTAGTGTAAGCTTTAAAAAATCCATAATACCTAGTGTAAGCTTTTAAAACAACTCATAATATCTAGTGTAAGCTGCTCAAGCGCGGGGCCCCCTAAAGCGCGGGGCCCTTGGCATCTGCCAAATGCGCCATATGGGTAATCCGGCACTGAAATTAGGGTGTGTGTTCCAAATATGATAACAACAACAAAAAAAATTGGGACGGGCGAGTGCAAAAATATATTAATAATAGCATTATCTGAGCCCACCGGTGGGTCACGTTACAAGGGAAATTGAAAAAAAACGTGACCCACCGGTGGGCACGCCGTCTCATACGTGTTAAGGAAGATTAGGTACATCTTACAGCAATTCAAGACGAACACAATAACTATCTGATGGACAGTGTGAGTTTTGAAAGCGAAAATTGGTACTCAATACTCAATGAATTCCTCCTCTCCCCCTAAAGGTCAGTAATGGGTTCTTTTATTTTATCATTAAGTAGTCACTAATGTTGATCTGGGTTCAATTTTCAGCGGAATAGAAATATTTTGGATTTTCTTGTTAAAAAATGTTCATTTTTTTTCTTTACGGATGACGGACCCAATAAAACAAAATTATAAAAACAATACAAATTTCGGAAGATAAACTGAATTCGTCTTCTGACGATGGAGAAATGCTAATACTTTTCCTCTTGATAAAGTTTTTTACTTCCGAGAAATTTCTAATATTAGAAATCGGAAGTATTGTGTTCGTTTTTCTAAAAAAAAATATTTTTTTGCTCCGATTTCAATTTTTTTCATATTTCTGGACGTTTCATAACCTACTGAGTAAATTTGGTTTTGTGTCCGTCTGTCGGTCTGTCGATCCGTCGGTCTGTTAAAACGATTCCTTGTAACGCGCAAATCTCGGAAACTACTCGACCGATTTTAATGAAATTTTGCACATATCTAGGAGATATTCTGTAGATGGTCCCATTTTAAATTCATCGAATTCATACCAGCGGTTCTAGGTGAAAGAGACCATGCGCCTGACCACTAACTTTTTACTTAAACGCTTATATCTCGTGAACGGTACACCCGATTTCGATAAAATTTTGTAAGAATATGCATATTATTGTTTTACAAAGGTTATTTATATTTATTTTCAAAATAATTATAATTTAACTCAGATATTTAAGAAATTCCGAAATTTTGGACAAAAAAGTAAAAAAATAAGGACTACGACTTGCCGATACAGAATTTTTTGTGGAATCTAGAATGTAGAAAAAATGATATTCTACCATATAAAACAAATTTGAAGAAAATCGGTTGAGCCGTTTTGGAGATACAAGTAATTTTCTATAAAATCTCAAAATTGGCACGTGTTTACAATGTGAAGCAATCACGAGGAAGTTTTGTGTCCATAATTGGCAGTGTTTTTTTCGTTTTTCCTGAACAAATTACAAATACCATCGAGTGTACTACAAACAGAAATATTTATTGTTATCTTAAACCCGTGACCGCCCTCATACCGATAGCGATGATTACAACGTGATCTCACTCGCGTCATGTTTTCCCCCAGGAGGTTGGGAAGACACGGAATGGAGCCCGATCACTGAAGACGCAGAACCCTCCGTCAAGATGGAGGAGTCGAGGAAGAGAAGGGAGGAGAAGAAGATGCTGCGACAGAAAGAGCTGGAGGCGAAGAGAGCCGCCAAGCAGTCTAGCGGGCCCATGAAACTGGGCGCCAAGAAATTGTAAACTCCGGAACCCGCGCCGCTGTTGACTCTGTATTTTGTATGAAAAATCCGATGTTGCTATCAATGCACACTTTCGGTGAGGCTTTTTTGTTGTTGTTATTGCGATGTACAGCTCTGTCCCGGTAGCTCAGTGGTAAAGGCGGCACTCTGTGAGTCCAGAAGTTCCAGAGGTCGTGGGTTCGAAACCCAGCCGGGACATGACAAGATATTCTCCCATTTGGGATTTTTACCACATAAAAATATGTCTTGGGCTTACTGCTAGAATAATGGGACTTTAATAGTCCTTATCGGGCAGTATAAAAAAGGCGATGTTATTATTATTGCATACTTTGTGGTAAACAAAGTATGTAATTGAACATTATTTTGTAAACAAACCACTCTCGTAGATTTTTCTTATGAAATACAGAGGATACAGGTGCTGAATATCTGGAACCTTTTTTGAGCGCACCAAAATTTTCGACTCTGTGATGAGTTAAAATCGTCCAATGAGGCGAGATGCTAGTCTGAAAATGAAGAATTTTCACCTCTTGACTGAGAACTCCTGGATCTTATTATGTGTCATCTGGTCAACCCTACAAGTAGGTAATTATTTATGTATCTATGTAACTCTAATGGCCGGGTCCAGGTATGAAGCTAATAACGCAAGTAGGCTACCTTGTCTTGAGGTAGGTGCCAGTATAACTATTCCGCCGGCCATAAACAATTTTGTCTTGAAGACGAATCTCTTAAAATACACCAAATATTTCTTGATTCTAATTTTAGAGTTGAAGGAAGATCCTGTGGTTGTAAAAACTTTGGGTTATCGGTCTCAGTAGTCCTATCGTAGTTATTTTGTCTTAGTCTAACACTTGAATGTAACTTTAAAGCTGGCTAAGCCGGGATCCTTCAGGGAAGTTGAGTGCAATATTTTGTTTCCAACTTTTCGCATTTTGTCTCTAATTTTAAACGGAAAGTGTTGAAGAAATGTTTCAGTGAATGGGATTCGATCTCATTTGATATTAAAGAGAGATCGGAACATTAACTTTTTATAACGTTGCGAGATAAAATGTTGCTCTCAGTGTGATCCCGGTCTAAAGCTGGACACAACATAAATATATAAAATCGAAACGTACAATCAACTTAACAGCAAGATGCTGATACAAACTCAAGGCGCAATTCCACTGAGGTTATGTATTGTAGTATGCTAAATTTAAGCCAGAATCATTTGAACTGTGATAAAAATACAAGAGGACTTTTATTTTATTATTGTATCCTAATTTAAAGAAGGAAAAAAAAAAAAAAAAAACAATCCAGGCAACTAATGTTGCCGCATATTTCAATTTAACCTCAGTGAAATCCCGCCTTAATATTGAGTTGTTTTCTCATGTCCAAACACATTTCAAAGACCTGATTCTGTACAGGAATGTTCTGTTTCTGTAAATACAAAGTTGGCGTACCAAGGCATTTGTAACGGAATTTCTTGTTCTAACTTAACTTCTAGTGAAACGACACACACCAAGTAACATTTATATGCTTTAAGCCCTAAAGTTTAGGGTATTTTAGTTACCTATCACGAAAAGGTATACATTGAGTATAGATCATATTGAGAACATAAAAGTATACATTGAGAACATAAAAAGACATATTACTCAAAGGTGATGATAAAATGGGGGTGGGGAACTTTTATTTGTATCTTTGTCCTATTGATTTTTATACCTAATAAATTTTATTTACAATACCTATGAAATCTTTGAAATTTTATTGCATGCAGGCGACTTTCTTGTTTTTAAATTTAAACTAAAAAAAATACAATGATACTCTGTAATTTAGTCCAAAATCTGGATGACCAAATAAATCGATCGCATAGTGTGAATGTCTCTTTGCAAATAGGTTATAACAAGGCGAAAAGTTAATGAGGCATCTCCTTGAGGCCCTAAAACAATATTTTGGCTTTTACTACCAGTATTATTTTGTGCGGAATGTTATTTTATTTGAAATTTATTTGCAACCAAGTGTAAAAAGTACACTTAAATTTAAATATAGTGTCTGTCATGTGGCTTTACCACTAGTTCTTATGAAGAACAAGAAACAAGAGGTAGCCAAAGTTGTACGCCATGAAGCTCAATATGAGGACATCAGAGGCAGCCATGATGTAGTCCCGAGTTTCAATGGGTACAAGGGTTAGCTGGGCGGCAGATTTGAGGGGCATTTCTTGTCGGACGGATTCTTCTGACTCTTCTTCCTCCTCCTCCTCATCTTCTATGAGCTCCACTGTGTTCTGTGGAAAAAAAGTACACATGATCCTAAAAGCTCTCTTAAAATCATGTCCTGTTTACCCTATAAAATAAACTATAAACTGTTAGGGTAATCAGACTCCCTGTCTAGAGCCGACAGTCTAAAGAAAGCACTACTACTATACAATAACCCTAAAAAAGCGTTAGGTGGTAGACAATGCTTTCACTGGTAGAAAATGCATTAACCTCACCTAGTAGTTACCTTCCACTTAGAGTAGTAGGTATTAGATATTTTTTTAAACTTGACAGTTAGAATTTGTGTACATATTCAGGCATCAAGAAATGATCCCGACTTTTTCCGTGTCCAGTGTGTAGTGTTAGTTGTATGTGTAGTTTGTTAAAATTATGCACTTAAAACTGACAATTTTAAAAATATTTCCCAAATTTTGATAGGAATTTTGAAATTCATCGTACTTTTTCAAATTTGATGAAGTTATTATGAAAATAACTTCATCAAATTTAGAGATTAACAACGCTATTAACAGTATTAACCCAAGATTATTATTAGATATTTGGTAGGTGAGCGCCGGTACGGCAGCACGCGCTCGATCGGACCTCGTAATATTTTTTACGAAATTCTTCTACAAATAATTAATTTTTAAATCTGATATTGTCAATGCTCAAGTGTTTTGTCATTGTCAATGCTCATAGTGTTTTGTCATAATTATTAGATATTTTTTCACTTGAGAGATAGAACTTGTTTACATCTTCAGGCATCAAGAATTGATCCTGACTTCTCTGAGATAATAACCTCATGTATAGTTTGATTAATAAAAATAAAAAAAGACTGACACCATCCCTTACCTTGCTTTCTTTAACGGGGACCAAGGACCTGGCAAATATTTCCGAGTTCTCTATGAAGAAGGAGATCAGGAGTTTCCTCCTCATGTTCAAGAGAGAGGCCAGGAAGTTGGACCCGAGGACCAGTAGAGACAGCACCATAAGGTTGCGGTACAGCAGTACTGAAATCAGAGAGGAGAACAACTTTTCTTTCATTTGGGTTTAATGTCGCTTTCAACTACACGGTGAACACCTTTACTGGTATCCGTTGAAACTTTCCCGACCTACGTAGACCCTATTTACGTATCCGAATCCATAATCGCATGTTCAACTTGAGCACAGGTCGTTCAAAATAAATGACTTGTGACATAACTTTAGTTATACTTACTTTCCGTGTCCATGATCGTTGGACCGATGTCGCGATGGCGGGGAAACTATATTACATATTAGGTAGTCTCACCCAGCTGTGCGACAACCAGTCCATTCCGGGCAAACTCATTTGTCCCACCTATGGGACAACCAGTCCATTCCTAGTAAACTCATTTGTCCCAACTATGGGACAACCGGTCCATTCCTAGTAAACTCATTTGTTCCACCTATGGGAAAACCGGTCCATTCCTAGTAAACTTATTTGTCCCACCTATGGGACAACCAGTCCATTCCTAGTAAACTCATTTGTCCCACCTATGGGACAACCAGTCCATTCCTAGTAAACTCATTTGTCCCACCTATGGGACAACCAGTCCATTCCTAGTACTCATTTGTTCCACCTATGGGAAAACCGGTCCATTCCTAGTAAACTTATTTGTCCCACCTATGGGACAACCAGTCATTTGTTCCACCTATGGGAAAACCGGTCCATTCCTAGTAAACTTATTTGTCCCACCTATGGGACAACCAGTCCATTCCTAGTAAACTCATTTGTCCCACCTATGGGACAACCAGTCCATTCCTAGTAAACTCATTTGTCCCACCTATGGGACAACCAGTCCATTCCTAGTAAACTCATTTGTCCCACCTATGGGACAACCAGTCCATTCCTAGTAAACTCATTTGTTCCACCTATGGGAAAACCGGTCCATTCCTAGTAAACTCATTTGTCCCACCTATGGGAAAACCGGTCCATTCCTAGTAAACTCATTTGTTCCTCCTATGGGAAAACCGGTCCATTCCTAGTAAACTCATTTGTTCCACCTATGGGAAAACCGGTCCATTCCTAGTAGGTAAACTCATTTGTTCCACTTATGGGCGAACGGATCCATTCCGTGCAAACTCATTTGTCCCACCCATGGGACAACCAGTCCATTCCGTGCAAACTCATTTGTCCCACCCATGGGACAGCTAGTCCATTCCGAGCAAACCTATTTGTTCCACCTATAGTACAACCGATCCATTCCGTGGCAAACTCATTTGTCCCACCAGTGGTGCGGTCGTGAATTCGTTTATGTGCTTCAACCGGGCAACTTACTAATGTGCAACGGCTTGTCCCCCATCATGGTAAAGATGTCACCACGCCCATAACTTTGCTCCATCATGTTCCCTATGGAGTTGATGTGGTACAGGGTGCCACAGAAGCACGCCACGGGCAGTATGTGCTTCATCAAGTGGGCGTGGCCCAACCACGGGGACATGAAATTGAAGAGTAGATAGCCTGGGAAAAGACAAAATAATGGAATTATTACTTGAAGCTGTGGTGTGTATGACCATAGATGTTGACATGCACCACTCTATAATCTAATAAAAGATAGATAGATTACTTGAAACTCCTGTCCTGAATAAGAAAACCGGTACTCTTGGTTATAGATGAGGAGGGTCTATTACCTTTGTGTTAATAACAAAAGTGATGTTACAATTTTAATCAAACTACCATGGTCAGGTTTATTATTACTACTATTATACAACGCTTTATTAGATACAAATGGACATTATGTACATACAAATAATTATTTTAACAATGAAAAAAATTGAAACAATGTATACAATAAAAATGAAAAAGAATAGAAAATACCTGTATTAAAACATATGTCTTAACTAAAGGGCTGGGTGGAAGAGATTGCCTCCAGCCCTTATTTGATCGGTTTGATATAGTTTTGATCGCCCAATGTATAAGTGGTTGCTATTTCGAGCCAAAGGAACCCAAGGAGTGTTCATAATTCCCCTGTAAACTGTTACATTCTTACCCAGCACTGGAACATGTAGCATAATCATGTGCATCCGGGAATGCCGTCGAAGCACAATGCTCAGCTGGAAGGTGGTCTCGGAGTCGTGAGTGTGCGTTGTCATGGTGATGTCCTCCACGATGTCATAGTACTCTTTGTAAGGCTGAAACGAAGTGGACAGAATGCTCATTTTTATTATTATAAAAATCTTTATTAGCCAGCGTCGATGGCATGTTGAATGCACCGGTTCCCTTCAGAACACCGAAGTTAAGCGACATCCAGCGAGGTTAAGACTTGGATGGGTGACCATTCAAATTCTAACTCTCGTGACGCTGGCTTTTCCCGGCCCCACTCAGGCTGGGTGAGGTCAATGTGAGTAGCAGGTTTGTGAGTTTCCTGCGAATGGAGGGTAAAACCCCCGTCGTGATATGACCATGGCAGTTGAAAGCGACGTTAAACCCCACTTTAAAAAAAAAATCTTTATTACATATAAAAAGACATTTTTTTTTAAGGTAAGTGTGCCCCGGAACCGCTTTCGCATTACTTCAGGGCACTTTACCTTTACATCCATGCCATTCCGGAATCGGAAAATTTCGGTCAGAAATTTCCGCTCCGGCCGGGATTCGAACCCGCAACCTCCGGGTCAGCAACCAATGCTCTTAATCACTGAGCCACGGAGGTCGGCACATAAAAAGACATGTGTACACTGTACAGTACTGGTGCCGTGCACTGGTAGTCAACGCGCTAGAATAGAATAGAATATTTTTTTATTGTAAATAAAGCCCAAGGGCATCTTACAAAGTCAATACTTAAAATTAATCTAATACTAAGGGAATAAAACAAAAGTAAATTACAATGTTATGACATTGAAAATAAAGACCGTTGACTAAGCTTAAATCAAATAATACTAGGTATACAATGTCACGAAATGCGCTAGTCTGGTAATCCAGGTAGTGTAGGGATCCGTTGGTTCGAATCCCACCCAGTGCATGAATTTCTCATAATTAATTTGAGTTAGTGACCACATAATAATAAGACTCTCAGGGTTGGGTGGTATAAAATGCTTTGAGCATTAACCTCGCGTGGTGTTTAACTTCCACTAAAGAGTATTATTATTACAGTACAAATACTTATTACAAAAATTGAAAAATGAAACAATAAAAAAGGAGGAAAAAAAATGGTAAATATAATCACACATAATTATGTCCTAACTAAAGGGCGGGGTGATTGCCTACGGCAATCTTTTCACCCAACTCAAAGCTCATTAAGTAAAGGTGCGTCCATATTATGGCGATTGACAGTGTTAATACTCAAAAGCTTCGATCGACACGTCCAGTACGTCCACACTATGTCGATTGTGTCGACAGCTGTCGATTGACACATTCGACATAGTGTGGATGTGGACGTACCTTAAGGTTTCCTGAAATAAGGATGTTCGATGGATATTTGGTCTGGATAGTATTAAGGTTAACGTGAACGTGTTTTGTAAAGTTGCCTGAAAACTTCAACGAATAGTAAAGTCAGCGATTATTTACCCTTATTAATCATTGTGTAATCCGCTACGACTGAACAATGCTTGTTCTTCGGTAACTTACGGTAAGGGGAAATTTATTAGACAAGCTACCGACCACAGTAGCTTGATAGATAAGGCGGCGGACTTGTAATCTGGAGGTTGGTGGTTCAAGTCCCGGATTCAGAGTGGATTTAGTAAAGTCAGTTTGAATATTTGTGATTTCACAAATGTAATTAACACAAATATGATAACATTCCTTTTTTTGGACAAAATTCAAGTTAGTCCTTGAGTTTCCATATAAAAAAATACGTGAAACGAATGACTTTTCTGTCTCAAATGACCTTGAACTTGAAGAGCCTTTAAGCCAACAAAAAAGACTGAACCTTCATACTTGGTTTTACCAAAAAATGGTTGATTTCAACCTAAAAGAAGTGCACTTACGCCATAGTAATCAAAGGCATTAGCGCTAATTTTAAGATTGGGATCCATGACACTGATATAGCAGGAGCAGTTATGTACATCAAACGGGTAGAAGGAAAAGTCCGCCTCATCGCATCGTCCAAACATTGTGACCATCTGGTTGACGTACACTTGACCTGTGCTTTCTACTATGGCGAAGTCTATGGTGGGGTCAGAAAACTGGACAAGAGGGGCGTAACCTACGTTGAACTGGTCGTCAGCGGGTCTAAGAACAAAGGAAAATATAATATATTGAATACATTGTTTGAAAAAAAAACCCATTTAAAATATTGTTGAAAGTAAAAAAAAAGATGATGATAATAATAATATCATCTTATTCATACTGCCCAACTAGGACTTATATTCCAGTGCTCAACATTCAAAATTGGAAAATAACTTTTTATGTCCCGGCTGTGTTTTGAACCCGCGACCTCTAGATTACCAGACCAACGACACATTGACCACTAAGATACCGAACATGGAGATGAATGAAGAAACCAAACTTGCCTGCTCTTATCAATGAAAGGCGGAATCCACACATTCTTGGCAGGAAGGCTCACCATCTTCTGGTCATCGTAGAAGTCAGAGTCAAAAGCGAGTCTTTCATCATCCCAAGACTGAAATCGGAACCGTAAAGAAGACAAAGTATTCATCTACTGAATTAAAATATGTGTACCGATTTCTATTGTTTTAAGTACCATTTAAAAATATCTTAAACTTATTATTATTATATTATGATAGTAATAATAACACTCTTTAGTGAAAGGTAACCACCAGACGAGGTTAATGCTCAAAGCATTTGCCACCACCTAACCCTCAGAGACTTATTATTATGAGGTCACAAACTCAAATTATTGAGGAAAAATTCATGCACTGGGTGGGATTCGAACCAACAGATCCCTACGCTACCTGGATTACCAGACTAGCGCGTTAACCACTTGACTACCAGTGCACTATTATGCTTTATTAGGTAAGACAGTAAAATACAGTGAAATTATAAAGAAAAAATACATAGGTAGTACCTACATTTATACCTAGGTACCTACATTATTTTTTGCACATGAAAGAGGTTGTATCTAATATTGAAAGATCTAAAAAGACAACAGAAAAAAAACTTACCAAACCAAGAAATCCATACATGGCTATTTTGTCATTATCCTGAAACACATAAATCAATCAAATTCATATTGTATTTTTCTTGCACAGAATAAATCCTTCTCCGCCTTCAAAAATTGTACAAAATATCTTGCATACGTCTAGTGTCTCAAATTATTATTATTACAATTGCATTAATAGAAGGTTTTTCGATGGACTAATAACTTTGTATCTCGAGAACGGTATGTCGTAAGGTCACCGAAATTTATTTTAATGAAATTCTCTCAATGTGGTTTTAAAACAATATGCAACACAATGTATCAATCCATTTAAGATTTTAAAGTTGGTCCACTCCCAGCCTGACTGGAGTAGTGTGTAGGCAGATTTTTTTTGCTGAAACTTAATCCCCTACAAATTTAAGGTATACGGGTTTTTTGCGTTTTTCTATATTTTCAGCCGTTCTCGATATTCGGGGTTGAGGTGTGACTTTATGGACACCCTGTATATGTTGGTACATACCAAACTCAAATACTTTAGTCCAATCCAGAGAATAACTTCTGAATCGTTGACGTTACTGTAGGTGGGCGCTATCTTCTTGTCATACCCCTTCAAGAGACAAGTTTGTAGGATATACGTGGATGAGTTCCTTACATAAACGGGACAAGTCGGTTGGCCTGATACCAGATGTGTATTGAGGTAAAAGACAAGATCTGAAATTGAAAAAATATAGAGAGGAAAATGTCAGTTACATATCTACAGTTTTGAAGTTCGTCACGAGCCAGCGTAAATGGCACGTTTCGTCGTAAGATCGCTGAAGTTAAGCAACGTCGAGTAATGTTAGGACTTGGTGGATGACCAGTTCATGACCACCTAGGACGGAACCCTCGTGATGGTGGCTATAGAAGACGAACAAAAACGGATCGAAAGAATTAAATGTAGATTGTTTCTCTCACCCCGTTTCTACTTACCGATTTTTTTTCTCTTCACGACTTTTTCGTGTCGAAGGGTAAAATCGTCACGATCCTTGTGTATCCACGATCCTTTTTCACATTCAGTTTTCTGATAGTGCTCGAAAGTTGAAGAACGCAGCCTACTAAAATTACCAAAAATTACGCGCCCGAGGTATTCACATTTGGAATACTCGCAGGGGTCAACCCAACCCAAGTGCAATGAAAGGACCTCACCCTGAAGGAACCTCCTTCTTGATCAAGGTAGCCTCAACGCCAGGTAAGGAAGAGAATGCCGTTGGCATTAGCACCGCCCTTGATCAAGTTTAGTTTTATTTCAATTTCTATGTAAATATTCTATGTACCTATTTTATTGTAAATAAAACTTGATCCAACATGTTTAATACTAAAGAGTTCTGACGGATTGTAAATTACCTCGGTAGGCAGTTTTTCATCATTATATCCCATACCCACTGGCACGGAACGATTATTTTATTGTTCCGATATCGAGTGACTGGTGTGAAAAACCATTGGTCCAATTTTCTTCATGTCGACGATAAATAATTGGTATTGGGAACACTAATTTATTCATTTGTATATGCCTGTCGATATTAGAAAATGGAAGAAGGGAAAAATCGCAACGAGAAAAAAAAAAGGTTCCGTGCATGCTTGTAGGAAGGCAAACTAACTATCCTCCCCCAGATCATAAAATTACTAATCATATTCTAAAGAATCTAAAGCCTCATTACCTAATCAAACCTTATTACCAGAACTTTGCTCTTAGCTTTATAAATAACAGATTCTTACGATTGGATAGTAAAAACTTTAAAATGAATGGTACTTACAGAAAAGGATAATCCAGTCCATTCTATGAAATCCACAAAAAGACATTTTTCAAATTAACGAAAAAAATTCAATCATTACCATTGATTGACCTCATTAGGTATCCTTTTTACATTTCACTGCTTCAAGGCTGAAGATTTGACCTGCTCTAAATCATTATCAAAAAAATCAAATACAGAAAGACATTAAAGATTTTTTTTTTTTTTTATTGAATAAAATTAAATTTTTAAGCTAACTAGGTACCAAAATATAATTTCACTTTGTATTATTTCTTATTTTTTTAAATCCATCCACGCAGAATTCACCGGCTACAGTAAGGTTGCGTTTAGAAGGAACCTATAATTTTTACGCCCCTTTTTCGTGTACACTAATTTCCGTTCCCCTGGGAATTTTTGCTTTAGTGTAAAGTTAATTCTTGCAACTGACCGATAACTTCCTTTTTTATATTTTTTTAAACATGTTTAGGATCTAGGAGCAAGGGCTCTGATTGTTAAGTCTTCTCTGTAAATAAATATCATAAAAAAACATGTTCGATTGGGTTTACAAGGATATTTTAGCCAGCGTCGATGGCATGTTGAATACACTGGTTCCCTTCAGAACACCGAAGTTAAGCGACATCCAGCGAGGTTAAGACTTGGATGGGTGACTATTCAAATTCTAATTCTCGTGACGCTGGCTTTTCCCGGCCCCACTCAGGCTGGGTGAGGTCAATGTGAGTAGCAGGTTTGTGAGTTTCCTGCGAATGGAGGGTAAAACCCCCGTCGTGATATGACCATGGCAGTTGAAAGCGACGTTAAACCCCACTTAAAAAAAAAGGTTATTTTAGTCAGCGTCGATGGCATGTTGAATACACCGGTTCCCTTCAGAACACCGAAGTTAAGCGACATCCAGCGAGGTTAAGACTTGGATGGGTGACCATTCAAATTCTCGTGACGCTGGCTTTTCCCGGCCCCACTCAGGCTGGGTGAGGTCAATGTGAGTAGCAGGTTTGTGAGTTTCCTGCGAATGGAGGGTAAAACCCCCGTCGTGATATTACCATGGCAGTTGAAAGCGACGTTAAACCCCACAAAAAAAGGTTACTTTGTAGTTGCATTTAGAAATAAAGTATGATATTTTTGTTCATCATTGGGTGATTCAGCTTTCATTTATATTCTCCATATACCTCAACACAACAATTTTACTGTACCGCTCTACAGCAGATTAACTAGGTGAGACAAAGTGTCTAGGGACTCTGGAACTGCTAAAAGAACAGAGTCCCAGGTAGGTACCTATTACAGTAGGTACTAGGTAGTCACCACGGCTGAGTGGCGTAGCACACTAGGCTTACACACACGGTGACTTGGACTCGATCCCTAGCAGGTCAGAAAATTTCTACCCTTTTTGGATATCTAGGGTCAACTCATACCTCATGAAGAAAAAGAAGTAAAAACCAGTGGTGGGATTACGAGCAAGTAATGATGTTATAGAGAGTCCTTTAATGTTATACTACCCTCTAAAGTTATGAAATAATATCTCAAACAAATTATGGAAAATGTTTTGGTGGTGCTGCCAAATAAATCGGAGTAAAATGGCATTTATAGAGTCGTTCCTTCAGTATCGAAAGAGTTCGAGTTTCATAAAAAAAATGCATTAATTAATCTAGAAATGTGTGATGATTTCCATCGTGTACAAGCTAGGACTTGAGAAAATCCTTTCTTTTTCTTTTGTGTCTGCGGGTGCTGCAGTTCCGCAGCTCCTTAGCACCGGCCGCGCCTGATAGGTTGTACGAGGTATTCTAAATAAAGTGAACTACTATTTTTTTTTTTTTTTTTTTTAAAGTGGGGTTTAACGTCGCTTTCAACTGCCATGGTCATATCACGACGGGGGTTTTACCCTCCATTCGCAGGAAACTCACAAACCTGCTACTCACATTGACCTCACCCAGCCTGAGTGGGGCCGGGAAAAGCCAGCGTCACGAGAATTAGAATTTGAATGGTCACCCATCCAAGTCTTAACCTCGCTGGATGTCGCTTAACTTCGGTGTTCTGAAGGGAACCGGTGTATTCAACATGCCATCGACGCTGGCTTTACTACTATTATTCTTAAATAAATCACCAACCTCAGTAGGTTGATCGATAAGGCCGTGGAGATCTAACCTGGCGGTCGGTGGTTCGAGTCCCAAGTTCGGTTAAAAAAAAATAAGCAGGGTGCATGTGTTTGAGTAATATGTGACATCACGAAGGAGATTAACAAAAATATGATAACTTTTTTACTTAAATAAATCCCACTGATTATGAATGCTGCTGCAGTTGAACGAGGATGATGACGTATGTAGCTACGGCTGAGAGAATCTGTTGAAATAAAAAAATGGAGCATATTTTATCATTGTCCGTGTTTACTGTTTATACTCAAGAGTCTCTACATATTTTATTTTTATTGTATGCTTTATTAGGCAAGACAAAAAATATTTATACAGTAAAATACAATGAAATTATAAAGAAAAATTAAATAGATTGAACAAAGAAATAAGAACAAAAAAGAGAATGAAGCTAATGCCCTACCTAAAGGGCGGGGTTATTGCCTGCGGCAAACTCTTTTAATTATTAATTTTTAACAGGATAACAGATCTAATAATTATTCGAGTGGTTCGGCGCTTATTTTCTATGGAAGCTCCTGGGTTCAGTACCCTAAACTTACAAAAAATTGTGTTTTGTAAGCTGGGATACTTCTCGGTGCTATGAAGTATGAGTATGACGTATGAGTCACTTTTCGTCAAATTGGCATACCTGCATTGAGAAATAAACCATCGACCATACAGACTACGAGTGTCTAAATAAGTAATACCTACCTACTTTAGTTAAAATCGAACGTCAGTCAGTCGGTCTTTCTGTGTCAACATTTGTATAAATTTAGCATTCAATTTAGTAAATCTGATGATCTTCCACAAAAAATACTTACCATTAGGATTAGTTTGAAATCCAAATTCAAGATCCCGTTCGTGGTAAACTCTATCTTATGTGTCCACATGTTGAGAATCATAAGTTCAATCTGAAAAAAAAAAAAAAAAAATGTTATTGTTGTTGTAGCAAGCTTGGCTACAGGTGGAGGGGTGAGAGATGCCAACTTTATTCAAAGTTGGCTCGTCCCGAACCACATATTTCCAAGTGCGATCAACCATCATGAGGACATGAGAACAGAAAAAAATGTTCGCTAAAATTTATTAAATCTGTACCCCTCCAAAGCTTCGTTTTCGAATACGAAAAAATAATTAAGTAGGATGTTATTCACAGTTATTCTCTCGTTTTCCAGAAAGAAAGCACAGGAGGACGGTCCCTCAAATAGATTTATATTTTTTGGGCAGTTATATTAATATTTTTTTGTAGCAGAGAGTGAGTATTTGTTGGTGGACATCCCATACATTGTGTAAATACATACCTGATGTTGCACTGCGCTATCGTGCTTGTAGATTTTCGCAACTTTGTACAACAGGAGTGGTGTTTGGGTGATCTAGAAAAATAGAGTAGGTACCTAAATGATAATCATCTGAATAAATATTGATGTAACAATATCATTAATTTTTCGTAGAATAGGTCTGGTATACTAGTTCACTAAAGATCACTAAAAACAAGCAACGTCCCGGAATGTTGGAATTGGTGGATAACCACTTAAATTTAACCCTCATGTTGCTGGATATTTCCGGACGAAACCGGACTGGTTGTAGTTATTCTGGATAGCTGGTTTGTGATGATTTTGATTTAAATGGATGGTAAGACCCCCGTCCCAAAATAGTGAGTGATATCTGATGTCAGAGAGACTTTCAGAAAATAGAAACCATTGATATAACATACCACGTATATATAACCCAGAACGTACACACTAAGGTTGAATTAATAGACATTTTTGTAATACTTCTTTGCACTTGAGTCTAGAAATTTGCGTATTGTTTGAAAGAGGGAAATGAAAGTTCTGACTCCGTTCTTGCGATTCCTATCTTAATATATAAATGTCAAAGTCACTGACTGACCACTGACTGACTGATCATCGCTCTACAGCCCAAACCGTAAGTCCTAGGAAGCTGAAATTTGGTAGGTAGCTTTGTCTTATAGTCTAGATGTGCAATAGACGGGATTTTTCGAAATTCCCACTACAACACCTGCCATTGGCGAAAAAGGATTTGTTGCTTTCACGGCCATGCCTCGGGCCGCAAAGCGGGCGACAGCCCACTAGTTCTTTCTAATAATTTCGCCCTTGGTTACTTACTAATTCCTTCATCTGAACGGCGTTCATAATCAATATGGACAGAATGGCCAAGTCGTATGCGGTGAATATGAGGAACACAACCCTGGCCAGGAGGATTTTCAGCTCTATGTTGGAGAGGCCGTACCGGGTCAGACTGAACGTGAGGTCAGTGATGCAGCTCACCAGGAGACACACTGTCTTCACTATCACGAGGAACTGGCGTAGACCGTACTCTCGGTTCAGGAATTCGGTGGTTCGATACACCTAACAGGAAGATTTTTGATTTTATTTTTTTTTTTTTTATTAATAAATTTATGAATAAAAAAAAAATCACTTTTCCAGATAAATCTACCTAAACTATGGATGTAAATAATAAATGCTGATGCTTCTGGTGTTTTGAATCATTGGTTGGCGTTGAGCGAAAAAAAAAATATGAGTCTTTTAGGAGAAAAAATCGTACATAAGAGTTTTGAATAAACATTATTATTATATTATTATTATTAATAATAATAATAGAGATCTCTCATGCAGCCCACCAGGGTCAGAATATCGAAAGCTCTTTGATGAGATGAAAAAAGTCGCTTGATAGTCACACCAGTTCATTCTTTTTATCTCTTCTCTTCACATTCTAATCCCACCTTAGACAGTAAGAACACAGTTCTTGATTTATTATGAAAATGCACTTACCTTGTTGTAAATTTCTTGAATTCTACACAATTTTTGAACCACAACGTAAGATACAACAGTTTGATCGAATTTGTTTTTGGTTGTCTCCTCTGACTGAACATGAATAAAGTGAACTCTTGACAATATCTATATTAGGAGAAATTTGTAAATAATAATAATAATAATTTAAAAAAAACACACATTAATGTCTGGTAGTGAAGTGCACTGGTAGTCAAGTGGTTAACGCTATCATTTTCATTATTAATTTGAGTCATTAAACTAAAGAGTGTTATTATTATTATTTTAATGATTGAAATTCCGTATAATATAGAAAAAGATTCGTTGTATCTACCCAAATATTAGATACATAAATAGGTAATAATATCAACTTATGAATACTGCCCGATAAGGACTAATGAGACCAATTTTTCCAGGAGTATAAAGCTCAAGACTTATTATTATGTCATCAAAATCAAAAATGGGAGGATAACTTGTCATGTCCCGGCTGGGTTTCGAACCCGCGACCTCTGGGCAACCAGACAAAATATGTGAAAGTTTGTTTTTAATTATTATAGGTAATTATATTTTAGCCACTAATTGCAATAATTTCAAATTTATTTGTCCAAATCCGGGATATTCATATAAAATTGAATAGGAAAAACTAAAATAAATATAATTTTTTGCTTCGTCAAATTTCTGTGGAGTATTAAAGCCCCCGGATATAACCGAAAAATGTATAGTTACATAGGAAACTTCATCTAGCATCAGCTTAAAACAGGTACCATTAGGATCTTCACCTACGTACTTGGAAACTTGTCAGGTACGATCAGTTGTCCACAACCCAAAAAGAGAGCATATTGAAGACCTAAGGTTTTATACAAGCTATATAGTAAGAGTGAATATTTGAAAAATGATCAAAACTTACATCAATTGTAAAAAAAGCATACAGTAGAAGTTTGACTCACTGTGTCGTTTTCTTGTTTCGGTGACCTCAATTGCTCAAGGTAATTGAAATTCTTAAAAAAAGAAGAAAGTGTGTAAAATATTGATACAGTTTAAAAATACACCTGATTAGAATCTAAAATGCCTGCTCCAAAAGCGGAAGCCGCAGTCGCCCGCAAAGTATTCGCCCCCGCCCAGATGCTGCCGGGCCCCACCCACACAAAGACCGGCATGAATGACGGCTACTTCTCAAAATTCGAGCGCCTATACAAAGACGAGTATCCCCTGTGGCGGGACATACGGAAGATGAAAATGCAATTCGAGCGACTCCAGAAGGAAAAGCACAATGTCAAACCCCCCAATACGCTCAAGAAGATGGCGCCTGATGAATGGTACGGGACGTTTGGTCCGCAGTATCCGTACATGGACCCTAGGGTCAACAAAGAGAAACACAAGCCGGAACCTGCCAACTACAATATGTACACATCCAAAGTTGTCAAGTGTTTGGAAGGTAATTTTCTTTCCAAAATTTCACTGATATACGAGAAGCGTATACACGTTTTTTTTTTCATAACATACCATTAGAGCTACGGTATTTTTTTTCCTTTTATCATTCTGGAGGGGCCAATGTTCCTTTAACACCCTATGCCTACTTCCATGGGGTCCTCTTAACCCCCAAAGCGTTACCATAAGTCCATAAAGGGAGATAGAAAGAAAAGGAAAGATGAATTTCAGGAACTTTCTGACTGCGAGAATAACTCTGATTATTTCTAGAATCCATAACAGTTGTCTATTTCATATAGAGAAAAGTTTATTTTAGTAAAATTCTTTGATATCTCACCAGGTTACCCTGAACGCATGAAGCATCCCTACCCTAACAAATGGTTTGTGAAGCCGACACCCGACCCATTTGGGCGTCCTCCCTTCGTCACCGGAGCCAAGGCACAACCCTACGCCTTGTTTGACAAGAACCCTAACAAAGTGGATCCCAAGGACAGAAAAGAATGGGTCACCTACAATAAGTACCACGCGCCAGTCGATGGGACCAACATGAAGCATGGGGTGTACAATAACTACGCCACACAAAACAAGAGAAAGTCAGACCCCAAGAATTTATTCTTCGAGTTTCCTAAGCATATGGATGAGAAGTATAAGAAACCCCCAGAGCCAGCTGATAGCACAAACATGAAGTATGGGCTCTTCAATAGATACGCCACCCACACCAGGAATAAAGCAGACCCCAAGAACTTATTTTCCGAATTTCCTAAACATATGGACGAGAAGTATGTGGACAAACAGCGTCTGAACACTTTCCGTGGATGCTCCGACAGACCTGTGGACTCAAGTCGCACACTTCTGGCGATCTTGCCTTGATGAATACGATTCTTTTTGTTTTATTAAAAAAATTGTTCAAATAAATTTAATCTCTACATTAAATTTGTTTAATTTTAGTTAGGAATTCTGGCAACCTCATCCTAGTAGGTACCTATCCTGAATAAAAAGTAGATTAAAACTTTATAGTTCAAATAGGTTTGTCGAAGTAAAAAAATGGCTCGAGACTTGTTTTTTACTTCTATCTAATATTTTTTTATAAAATAAGTGGCTTATCTCTTTACAGAAATAAGTTCCTCTTTTTGGTACTAACACAACACCTGGGACGACTTTGAATACATGCATGAAGAAAACTACTAAATAATATTGGTAAATACTTACTTCCTGATTCTTATCTTCATTGATAAATGAATCCTTAATACTCTTGTGCATCTTGGAGTACAAACTCGTGAGAATCTGTATGTATAGGGTGAACTCTAATTTCAATACAGTGTGCAATCGAATAGACACACAGTTTAGAAAGCATATAAATGGGGACCTAAAAGAACAACACACAAAATTTATCAAAAATATCAATTCATCCACGCGGCCCCGATTTAAATCGTGGTGAATTCTGTGCTTGTAAACAGCATTTTTATTAACACTTTAATAATAATAATACAGTTTTTGACCACATAATAATAAAAAAAATCGTGCACTGGGATTCGAACCAACGGATCCTTATGGTACTAAGATTACCAGACTAGCACGTTAACCACTTGACTAACAGTGCACATTAAACACTTTCAACACCGGTAGGCCTATATAAATAAAAAAAAGCACAAAGATAATATAAAAACTACACAGAAAATAAGACCCCTACCATGCCACGGTCACGAGTTACTCGTATCACGCCACGAATAGACCGAGAAACCATGGTATGTTATATCTATTGCACATTGCATACATACAATGAATCAGGCGCACATAAGATTTTCATCACAGATTTTGGAAGATTACATTTGCCTTACACACTATGACACTACACAGTTTTATTTATTTATTTTTATATATACATATTTAGACATATATACAGTGGTAAATGCTATGTGAATCCAGAGATCGTGGGTTCAAAATCCAGCCGGGACATGACCAGTTATCCTCCCATTTGGGATTTTTACCACATAATAATATGTCTTGGGCTTACTGCTGGAATAATGAGACTTTAAAGTCCTAATCGGGCAGTATGAATAAGACGATATTATTATTACAGTTTGATTCGTGTAAACCCGTTTTTAATTAACTAATTAGTGTAATCTTTGACAGAAGAAAAAGGCTTTTCACAAAACTGTCGATATAAAAAGTGAGATTCGGTAGAAAGGGAGCCAAATCTAATCATATTTTATGTAATAAATAATTAACATACCAATCTTGGTGTTCCCATAAAGTGTAAATATATACAACAACCATTTCCACGGCTAATATAAAACAAAATCTATACTGAGACATAACAAAATAATATTTGCACAGTACAGCAGGTAATAGATTTACTGTATTATTTCAAGGAACAATCACAGAAAAAAAAATCATGAACCCACATTACACACACCAAAAATCGATACTCAATTTCGAGTGAACTGTTTCAAAATAAGACTCTAGTAAATTTCACTCTTCAATCTAGAATGTCCTAATGACAAAAGTTTTTAATACATTCGTTCGTAGGATAGAAAGCTTTCAACTCTAGAGGATATGAAGCTATGCTATTCAAGTATTCAATGATCTGGAACTATGTTTTCTTGGAAACACTAAACACACACTTTCTACCTACTCTAGAATGGCTCTCTTGACCTTTGGATATCGAGTTATCAAAGAAAAGCGTGTTACACTAGAAATTTAAATGAGAAAAATAAGAACTCAAATGACTGACATTGTCTATTTTACACCAAGTTGTAAAATAGCTCTCCTAAATTTGAAAAAGTTTAAGGCACGGGTTCGATTTCGCTCGGAGCAATTTTATTATGCTTCATGGAAAAAGTTCGTTTCTAAACTTCTGTGCTGAGTTTTTGGATATTGAAATTTCAGCTAGTAAATAAAAGAGTTGACAAATATAGTTGTTTCAGTTTAAAAATTAGAAGTTGAAGCTTCTTCCTCAAACTTCTTTTCCCGTTCAGTGTACTATGTAGGCCTTTTTATGTGGCATTCATCGTGATTAGCATGGGCGTGGTTTTGAATACGATATCTCTCGTTTGTCACTCTATTATTCTCTATGTAGTCCTTTACCAATATTCTGCCTTGGGCAATATCATCGCCTTGCTTTTCTTTCTAACGGGTACGATATTGCCCAACTTAGTGGTATATTTAAGTAGTATTGAATTGTCTCTCGCCTTTTTGAGCTTGTTTGTCGATATTTGGAAATGGAAATCAATTTATTTTGTTCGGATCTGTGTGTTATTACTTGGTAAATGTTACATATTCTCAGTCTGATAAATTGTTTAGTACTCCTAATGTATGTTGAATAAAGGCCCAGTCGTCTATAGTAGTGAAATGTTTTATTTTATTGCAAAAGGAGGTAGGGCCAGCCTTGATAGCGCGTTGAATGCACCGGTTCTCGAAGGATCACAGAAGTTAAGTCTTCGTGATGCCGGCATTCTGGCTCAATCCAGGCTGGATAAGGTTAATGTGGGTAGCAGGTTTGTGAGTTTCCTGCCAATGGAGGGTAACACGCCGTCGAGATATGACCATCTAGTTGAAAGCGACGTTAAAACCAAATTAAACAAAATAAAAAAAAGTAGGTAGGTAGGTATAAATTATTTTCACCAGACACCAAGAATATACTTTGAAAGTGAAAAAAAAGAAACATGTACCACTTTTTCTATTGCAAACCGAAGTGTTCTCTATTCTAAACAATAGAAAGTTAAGAAAATAAAAGAAAATAGAAAAGAATCATGTTTTTTTCTCCAAAATTAACGGGGTTTACCCATGTTTCTCATATTCTATTCACAGCCTCATTTCTGCTAGGGTACAGCATTCTTGAGACCATCACTGAATCACAACTCCATTATGATGGTCTCAGACGGGCCATGGACCAGTACGCTCACGATGTGAACACCAAAGCCACCTTAGACGATCTCCAGATGAAGCTCAAATGCTGCGGCAGCCGCAACTACACTGACTGGTACCACATTCCGTGGTATGTGGGGAAAGTAATGCTTCCAGCCCAGGGGTGAGTTCTGTTCAAAGAAAACTTAAACGTGATAAAAATATCTATTATGGCTGTGCTCACATTAAACCAAAGTGGGCACCTCGAATGACCTATACGAGTAGTTGTTCCTCTGTTAAAGATAAATAGCTAGTTATTTGTAATATTATGTCACAATTTTTAGTGAGTAGTATCGACATTACAAGAACTAATGTTAATGCATCATAAAATTTAAAAAAAAACATGGGGTATACCCCCGTTAATATGGGGTATACGGTATATCCCCGATCAATATTCTAATATCGATCCATCACTGATCGATGCCCACTCTACAACGACCCCAATTTTGTCCTCACGACGGTAGGCCCCAATATCTGAAGTACAGATCCGAAAAAAAACAAAGAAAAGGTTATTTTCAGGTTGCTGACTCAAGACGGCGTGAAAGTGAAGGACGATGTTCCATTCAGCTGCTGCTCTGACACCCTCGGTATCCCTTGCATCCACTTTGGCGTGGAGAGCTACCACCCAGTGTTCAAATACTCGCCGGGAAAAGATCTGACGATCTGGAAGGACGGGTGTGGGAAACTGCTGATTGAGACAGCTCAGTGGTTTCATTCCATGCTGACTCAGTTTCTCGTGCTGATTATACTTGCTCAGGTAATGTACGAGGTGTGGCTATTAAGTTCGTAGACGCGAGCCGCTACGCAAAAGCTGTCCATGCTAGGAAGATATGATGAACATGTTTAGAAAGCTTCAAGTCTTGTGTTTTGATTGATAGCTGTCACATGCCTGTACTGTATTTAGTTCTCTTGTGATAGCCCGACGCGCAAGACACCTTTTTTAATTTTGCCGGAATTATGATTGATACAAACGTTGAGCAACGAGTGATTATTGAATTTTACGTAAAACTTGCTGGTAAAACTTTTTCTTTGTTAAAGACAGTGTACCAGGAGTCATGTTTGAAAAGATCAACGCTTTATAAGTGTTTTTAAACGGTTTCAAGTTGGTCAGGAAGCTGTTGAGGACGATCCACGTCCTGGTCGCCCCCAAACTTCAAAAACTGACGAAAACATTGAAAAAATTGGTGGTATGACTTGTCCTGACCGTATATTAACTCTAGGACTAATGGCTGATACACTTAAAATTAATAGATAATGTGTGAGACAAATTTTGCACGAAAATTTCAACATGACAAAAGTTTGCGCAAAAATGGTGCTATGCGCCAGTCCACAGTGCCTTCTCCGTGAAGACGTTCCTATCCAAGTACAACATCCCTGTGTTGGAACACCCTCCTTAATCACCCGACCTGGCCCCGTACGACTTTTACTTATTCCCAAAAATCAAATCTACCCTGAAAGGTACCAGATTTGACAGCGTAAATGACGTTAAGAAAAAACCGGCAAAAGTCTTGAAAGGCCTCACAGAAAATGACCTCCACCACTGTTTCGATCAATGGAAAATTCGCCTGGAACGTTGTACGGATAGAGGAGGGGAGTACATTGAAGGGGACAACTACTAAAGTTGGGTAAGTTAAACACACATCGTTTTATGGAAAGAGTCTACGAATTTAATAGCCAAACCTCGTATTCCTACTATTGATACCAACTTACCAACTCTGTTTTAATTAAAGATGCGGGGTCAAAATTTAGTGCGACATTTCTACCACAAGGTTTCACAATATTATACATAATAATAATAACAATAATAATAAGTATCTTTATTTATTTTCATATACATTTCAATTCCATTACAGCTCCATGAAGTACTGTTGTACTTTTCGGGAGATGTAAAAAGTGAGTTACAGATCTGTTACCCCCAAATAATTAATCCTTTTAAACAGTCACTTATGTATAGTACATTTCACCCTATAGATAATACAATGTATTGCAACAGGCAGACAATACGCTAATGATAAGAGATTAGTCCAAATGAAAGATATTGCTAATACCAACGTGAATGATGAAGATGTACAAAATATTACGGTTTCAAGTAAAAATGAAACAACCGAGATTCAAAATAAAATAAATGAGCATGAACCAGTAGAAGTTACTCAAATTGGCGCAGGTAAGATACAGGTGATCAATACGGGAGACAATCTGGAGAAGAAACAAGTCACATTTGACGAAAAAGAAAATGTCGTTATACATGATAGAAAATTAAAAAATCTATGGAGAAAAATATCTCAAACGACCAATAGCGAAGAAGTCCCAGAGAAGAAAGATAATAATACGAAGAGTACACTGGATAAGAGATTTAGGAATCCAACCTTCTCTGGTATTCCCATTGATAAGACAAAAGACCAACCAACTGATCATTCAGAGCCAGATCCCGATAGTGATGTTAACATTACAGAAACATTGAAAGACTTGAAAAACAAAGTTTTCAAGAAAATTGATAATCAACGAAAGTATTTGCTGCAACAGAGAGCTCAGAATTTGTCAGGTAAGTAATGCATTACCCAACAGAACATAGGAAGAGAATGTCGTAGGCATTAGCACCGCCCTTGATCAAGTTTTGTTTAATTATTTCAACTTTATTTCTTGTAAATTGTATATAATCGTACTATATTTTGTAAATAAAACTTGATTAAATCTGTTTGATAATAATAATGTGTAATATTTTACAGGGTCTAGTTTCTATCGAAAATCTTTGCTTCTGAAAGTACTTAAATCTAAAGTTTCACCAAGATGGGTTTACGATTCATTTTAGACTATCAATTTTAGAGGTCAGTGGTTTGAATTCCAAGCATGGTGGATTCTAGTAAGGCGGGTTTGAGTAATGGTGACATCACAAATACTTGTGATCATAAATATGATTACCTACTTTTCTCTCCTCTAGGAAAGAATGTCTCCCAACCTACAACAAGATACCAGCGACCCCTACGGTACTTGTCCAACAAACTCCGACGAATTCAGATGAATCCTTCGCGTAGAAAGAAAGGAGCCAAGACGTGGTCGAATCTCATAGCAACCAAAATGAAAGGACTGAAAACCAGATACGCAACAAAGGCAACACGTCACGACGGAGCGCAGGAACTGCAGACCAGTGTCGTGGTTATGAATGTCCAGCCCGGGCGGGATAGGAGATTCCTAGGACAGAGGGAGAGATATTACTCCTCGTCATCCGAGACTGCTAGTTCCAGACACACTGGGGCTGAACGGAGCAACAATAGGTGAGTGAAGTGGTCAGGTGTTGAGCATAGTTGATTTGTCGAGTACTCTCTAGAAGCAACTGAACTATGTGAATATGAAGAGAGAATATAAATGCCATTTGCCTTCTAAAATAAAAATAAAAAGAACACAAAGGTACCCCCTTACATTTGTATTTACATAACGCAAAACAGTAACATATTGACATCTATTGTTCGATTGGTCACAATAGATGTAATTAGGTATCAGTGTAAGGGTTTCACTGAAAACCCTACAACAGGTCAGATAATAATAATTGTTCGATTCTCACAAATTCCAGGGTTCGAGTTGATACTGTCAGCGGTAAGAATGACCCAAGCAAGACCACGCGACCAGTTGCTTATCAATATTTTGATGACTCAACATCAGACTCAAAATCAAGAAATCAAAAAGGACGTGAAACCTCCGGAAAATCACCTGTCATGGCTAGTGGCATCAGGTTAGTGTGTATAAAAAAATCAAGCAGTCTCCTATAATTTGTAAGTTCAGATTTTGTGCATATAGTTTTTGGAAGTTCAGATTTTGTCGAGAACAAGAAGGATTATATTCGTGTATTTCAACAACAACGAAAAGAAGAAGTCTATAAGTCTCTCTTTGGACTTAATTTTGATTTTCGAGGATCCTTTATAAAAGAATTTTTACTCTCTAGAATGTTATTTTAAAAGTAGGTACCAAGTACCAAGCTGTAGAATTTACCCATCTGTTATCATCATCGTTTCAGTGCAAGCACCACGGGAGACGAAATGTTTCGAAAGCACAAGAGAGAAATTACCTCGAATGAAAATAAATTGAACTTGAAAGCCATTGCTAGACAAAGAACTCAAGCAAGGAAAGGACCACGGGTGAATTTTTCTCCAAATACGTCACCCTC
This sequence comes from Bactericera cockerelli, assembly GCA_024516035.1. Taxonomy (NCBI): domain Eukaryota; kingdom Metazoa; phylum Arthropoda; class Insecta; order Hemiptera; family Triozidae; genus Bactericera; species Bactericera cockerelli. Next base: position 36,796,683 of record CM044958.1, read on the forward strand.
AACTTCATCCACCTACTTCTAATGTGGAGGCTCAGTTAAAGAATGAGTTTAGATTTGAGAATGGAGATTTAAGAATAGTGGTTAGTAGGAGCTAATAAAATATTAGAGAATAACATCTAACTCAGTATCAAAAAAAAAAAAATGTGACAAGTCCAATTTGGGCAAGAGTCCAATTTGGGCAAGAGTCATATAACCTGTCATACTATGAAGTACACGACACTTATTTTCAAGACATGTAAAATTTAGAAATCTTGAGTGAATCCAAACATCTGATGTTGTCGTCCCTAGACTTGTCGTAAAGATGAGAGTTGTATTACGTAAGTACCTATGATTTAAGAAGAATTTTTCGAGAACACGGGCTAAGCTAATCCGATGAAGAGACGTTAGGAAACCCTGAAAATATTAAATTAGGTGACCTTCCACAATACAATATAACACGAACCATAAGCAGCTTATGAGAAATTATGAGGAAGCCCCAGAAGGGCTGAGCTTACACAACGCTCACAAATAGGAATGGTTTTAAGTCGGGAAGATGGGTTTTCTTTCTCAACTACCTACTATTTCACATGTGGTGGTTTAACAAAATAGGGAACAAAATAAAATGTAAAAAAGCATCTTCCGATAGCGAGGGAATGGAGTGCAATAATTATAGCATTCCAATAAATTAATTTATAATATGAACTCCTCCATTCACAAACGGGGATAAGAGCTTTATTCGAAATATACTTTCGAGCGCACGAATGGCTCAGTGGTTAAGCACTCGCTTGTCATGCGGAAGGTCCGGATTCGAAACCCCGGGCCGACAAAAATTTGTATTCATAATTTGGTTACAGTTGTTTGTAAGGGATACCTTCCGGTGCGCTCGTGCTGACCCAGCACCTAAATGGGAAGTATTGTGTCACTTCTCGCCCATCAGAGGGGAGGCATACTACGGAATGGGCAGGCTACAACACAGACCACAAGCGTCTACAGTAGCAGCTGGTTTCATGGTTACGAAATAAAAAAGGCTAAGAAACACTCATCTTAAAAAAAATAAATAAAAAAAACTATGACTAAATCATATTTTGGTACTTTAGCTTTGAATCTTTTAGCATAGTTGCTTTTCTGTCACTGCTCATTTAATAAGTAAAACACTACTATTTCTTCAAGTTAATTGATAAGAGAAACATTAGATAGAGATTTAAAAGAAATAAAAGCACAAAAAATTTGTTCAATATTTCTATCGAAAGCCAGAATTCAGCCCTGACCAAAGCTCTACTGTTTTCTCGAAAGATGTTGGGCAAGGTTTTGTAATTACAATCGTATCTCAGCATGAACAGTCTGGCAATACACGCTCTCTAACCGAGACAAATTAGATAAACTTTTTTAACAAGTGAGATAAATGGAACATCGTCACTTTTAAAAATACCTAACGTACATAAACGTAGACATTTCTTTAAACAATTGAGTGCTGTAACTGTTTGAATTTTAAATTGTACTTTTAAAACAAGTAAAAATAGCTATCGTACTGTTCTTTTTGCTAAATGAAGTGCTCATCACAATGTTTTCAAAACTCTACAGATTCTCAGCTTGTAACTCATAGACAATTTCACAAGTAGTGTTCAGCAATATTTGGAGTGACCACAATGACTCAAGATCAAGACAAAGGCGAAGGCGCCAAAGTACCCGAGAAGAATGCCGCGTTCAAGGAGAATATGATCCGGATCGTGACGGTGTTCGCCTATGTGTCTAGTGTGTCCATGGCGGCTCTGGTGCTGTCCTCCTACTACGTTTTCTTCTGGGAGCCCAAGCCCCCGGGTCCTGGGCCGCCCGTCATTCACCCCCACGCCTATGTGGCCGAGCCTTACCCGCCCCTCAAGCTAGTGGCGCCCCCACCTGATGGCCACGAGACTGAGGGCGCCAGCTTCTGGCAAAGTGAGTTGATCAATGATCATCCTTTCTATCGACGTAAACTATATTCTCAATGCGTAATTTGTTATATTATGTTACAGGAACTTCCCCTTTTCAGGAACTTCTTCATTGAAATTTAATAATTAATGTCTGTGAAAATTGGAACAATGAAATTAGACTAGATAATTAGGTGTTTCCATTAAAAAAAAAAAAAAAAAAAATGAAAAATTCAATTCTTTAGTTTTTCCGCGTTAACAAGTTTTGGGAAACTCATCTCGATTATTTCTTTAAAATCAAATTAAAAGAGAAGTTCATACAAGAAAAAGACTGTAAAGTTCCCTAGAATTATTTCATAAATAAATCGTCGATCCAAACACGAAGTGGCGTATCTCAAAAAATGGACATTTGAGATTTTTGGCGTATCTAGTTCTAATCATGGTTTTTTATCACCTCACGAAGGGCATATCTCCATCTTAAAGCGTTCCAATTTTATGAGTATATTTAATTTCGGCGTATATTGTTTCGAATATTTCTTTCAATGAACGAGCTGACGTATCTCGATTTACGCTACTAAAGTTTGTATTTTGAAGATACGCCACTTCGTGTTTGGGACGACGAAATAATTAGGGGTCATAATATTTAGGCTGACATGAGCTGCATATCATTTTCAGGTGTATGGTCTTATTTGAAACCAGATGAGAAAGTATCCACTCAGTTCCCCGTAGCATACACAAGAAGGAGATCCAAACCAACTTCTACAACAAAATCCTACAATGCCCACTCAACAACTTTCAATTACACAGATGTTCCATCAGAAATATTCAATTACACAGACCATGAAATATCAACACTGATGACAAGTCAAGCAACAGCGGAGTACACACCAATATTGCCGGAGAAAGAAACAAGTGTATTCAATGAGGTTATTAACATCAAACCAGCGGAAAAAGATACCAACGAAGGATACATAGGAATAATACCAAATAGGGTAAAACGGGGGATGAAGAGTAGAGAAAAAATAACACAAGAGAACATAAAACTCCTAGCATTAACAACGAAAGATGTAGGAGCAACATACAATGAGAGCGAACTCATTATTTCAACAACGGAAGCTGCAAGTGGCAACACAGTCCTACATAACACTGACTTAATAACTGAAAACGAAAAAGATTATAACAAAACAATTGAAGACAAAGTTGACAAAACATACATAGAAAAAACAACAATACAAGTAGAAGCAAAATCTGGTAGGGAAATGAAAAAAATGACAAAACATGACACAAATGAGACCAGTACTGAAGACCATGACTACCACAACAAAGAAACAACATACACAAAAGATAACACATACGTAGGGAAGGAATTGGACAAAGACTACATCAGAGATATAACAAAAACAAAAGACAGCAATGATCCAACTACTACGATAAAAACAACACCACCACTAGGAGAAGTGAAATCGACTAGCGTAATAAACAATTTAATCAAACGTAACACATATCAGTACAATATTGAAAAAAACATTACAAGATACACAGATGTAGAAACTAAACCAGCAATATTACCAGAGGTAGAATCTACACATCACAAGGAGAATCAGAATATTCAAAATAAGACCAAAGCCATTGACACAACAAAGAACATGAACATAACTAAACATGATAACAATTACATTGAAAGAAAAACACAACAAGTACATAGCACAACTGATGCAGAGATTTTGACTAATGCAGAAAAAATAGAAGTGGCATTTGCCGGGTCAACAAATATAATAATCAAACGTAACACCAATGAGAACAACACTGATGACAAAGTAACACACACAGTAAACAAAACAAACATAGGATTTGCTACTGATGATACTGTAGAAGACAAAGAATACATCAAAGTAGAAGCACACACAACAGACAGCATATGGACTACAGAAACGATCACTCCTCACACGACTATGGCAAGACTGGAGGAGTCGGCTGGAATGGTAAATAAAATCATTAAACGTGATACAAATCAGAGCATCACTGATGACAGCATAAATTTCCAGAATACTGTAACAAATTATTCCTTATCAGTGGAAACAAAACCCGAACCAAGTAATCATTCAGAGAAAGATGGCAGTTCTGATTCCGTAAATAGTGTGTCCCCAAACTCAGTGACAGAAACCAATGCATCCCATGTTTCATTGACTACGACGGGAGGAAGCTCGGAGACAAAATTATTGGGTATTTCTGACACAACAGATTCTAATGAATTAGTAACCAAGTCCGTAGATGACGTCACAATTGAGAAAACGGTGGAAATACTCAGCACAGAGTTTGATATGCAGTACCAGCATCACATGAGACAGCTACGACCACGCAGGAAATTCCCAAGTCTACATACATAGATGATATGGATAAACATCGCAAAGCAATTCTTCTGGTGCCAATAGAATTTAGGAAGTCACTTTTAAATACCAGGACATATAATATACAAGTATGGGCAATTGGGCATACACAATATTTCTGTGAAAATATATTAACTAAGTTTTGTTAGGATTCAACCACCACATGGGGACTAAGAACTAAATCCATCGAAAAAAAAAAAAAAAAAATACAACGACAGATTAAATAATTTCAATTGTAATTAAAGCGACCCTCAGACCCATGTCATATTTAATCAAAAAATGCACCTAATATTTATACCTAATGGGAGGTATCCACTAATTTGAAATTTATGAGAATGCAAGTGAACAACACAAGATTGTTGACTTTTGTATCAAAATGAAACCATAATTGTTTAGTATTCTAAACCTAGATTTTAAAGTTATTATACCTCCTGATGAATTATTTATGGAGAATTGTGAATACACAGTTCAATATACTTAATGTCAAATGGAAAAGTTCCTTGGTGGTGTTTTGTAATTTGTAATGAAAGACAAAATAACAACATCGTGAGTTGGTTTTTGTAAAAATAACTACAATGTATTTACATAGTTAAACTAGAATCTGCATAACAAAGACAAATATAATAAATTGTGCCTAGTAGTAATACACTTTAACATAGGTTTCAATATTGATCATAATAACCTACCTATTTTAAGTGTCTTCTAGGAGAAATAAAATAACCTCTATGTCTAGAAGCCTTATTTTAATTTATTATTCATTGATTTTTTCTCCACCATATGAAAGTAACTCCCAGTTAAAAGAGAATAAGTTCTCATGTAGGTACATTTCAATTATTTAAGGTGATGAGTATTTGCTCTCTAGGAACCAGCATTTTATGATAAAATGAAGGGATGAACAAAACAATTATGAACTTTTGTTGCCCGTGCAATTAAAAAAAAACCGGACCACGGGCAGTTTTTTCGAAGTGAAGAGTCCAGGATTTAAAAAAAATATGAAATGCTTTGTGCCGCTATAGGTACTAACTCGCCCTGAAGGAACTTCGAAATATACAAACGCAAATAAATTGATAAATCTGTTACAGTTAAAGAGGATATTTACTTCTAAATTTTGAGACCATAAGGATTATGAAGAAGAAAAAAAATTAGATTCAAAAGGAAATTTAGGACAGACTTACTTGGTGAAGACGTAAATAAATAACATTGTATGTTAAGGAGAATGGTATTGGCTGAATTTTAAAAAGAGGGCGAACATTTTAGAGGCTAACATTACATGTGAGGAAAAATATTTACAAATTGAAGAGGACTCAAAAGAACTTTAAGACAAGCTGAAAAAAATGCACAACAGGAAAGAAAAATAGCTCAAACATCTAACTTTGTAAAGCAAAAGAACTTTCAAAATGATTGTTATCACAGTAAATTTTACCAACCTGGAAACTACGTAATACACCATTTTTCGGGATGACAGCTGAATGTAATTTAGAAATCCACCACGCATGAAGTAGATAAATGTTACTCCAACTGGACATGAACAAAGAAACTTCCCAGAAATAAATAGGATTTTTTCTTCATTTTTTAGAGATCAAGTAACATTTATGTAGCAAACCTGTGTTTTTGAGGAATGTTTGAGCCATTTAACTTCTCTTGCTGTTGCGTTGGACACAGAATTCGTGCACTCATTTCACTGTGTCCACACTCTCGGAAGTCGTGTCCATCTCTAGCATTGCATTCACACCGGGGAGGGCGGGAGGGGCGCTTACTGCTTCTCCTCCTTCTTCTTCTCTTCCTCCTGGGAGGAGGACTGATCTGAGGAGCCCGAGCTGCTCCCACTGCTGCCCTCCTTCTCAGCGGCCATCTGTAGAGTAAAAAGTTACCAAAAAGTTTTTAAAAAAAGTTATCATATTTGTGCCAATCACCTTTGTGATATCACAACTACTCAAAATAGCTTCACTAAATCTGCGCTGAATCCGGGACTTTGAACCAACGACCTCCAGGTTACAAGTGCGCCGCCTTATCGATCAAGCTATCGGGGTCGGTTCATCTGTAGAGTAGGCCAGAGGTAGGTTTTTTTTTACACTTTTTTTTTTTACAAAACAATCAACAAAAAAAATAATAACAATAAATTTAAAAAAATTCGAAGTATGAACAAAAAATAAAGTTAATGCCTTAGTAAGTTACCTGATCAGACTTGTTTTAAAAGTGTGTAGTGTGTCTGTGTAAAAGAGTGTGGTGTTGTGTTTGTTTGACCCGTAAGTATGAGTATAAATAACTATGGACCTTATTTATAAGAACTGTACAAAGGACCCACAGTTTGAAGTTTTTATTTTTCAAGTCTTATTTAAATTAAATGAGGAAGACTTTCTTTATAACATTGATTGTGTCTGAACTCAAATATCCCTCATGTGCTGGACTGTTTACCGGACAAATAGGACTGATGTGTCCCTATATTAGTTTCTTTAGGTACCAGTATTATTATGTGGTACGTATCTAAAACAAATTGCCTTTTTGATAAAGACACCCATCACATATGCATTACAACATAATACAAGGCCTCTAACCTTTTTGTAGGCCATCTCGAACAGCTTCAGACTGGCCTGTTGCAGAGTAGTGGTGGCTTTGCGCAGATCCTCAGGGTCCACAGAGTCCTTGTTGGCGAGCAACTTGTTGAGTTCGGTGATTTGTTCCTTCAGCTTGGCGCACTAGAGGAAAATAACACGATATTAGCCAACATGGGATTTTAATTTATTCGGTCACTGAAGTTCAGCAGCGTCCAGCGAAGTTAAGACTTGGATGGGTGACCATTCAAATTTGAACTCTCGTGATGCTGGCTGGCTATTCCTGGTCCCACTCAGACTGGGTAAGGTTAATTTCATAGTATAGTTCAAAGTATACGAAGAGGGAGCCACATGACACCAATCACCACCAGTTTAATTGCCAAGCACGACCAACCAACCTCACACCAATCGACCTATGGATATGGGACCAACCTAGTTGCGATTACTATTTTCCTGGAACTCAAAATGACCAGGGAGAGTGTGGACATCTTACTCTGCTACCACAACAGTTGTTGGATAGAGTTTTTGGGTCCAACGACTTAAGTTAAATAGAGACCATCACTACCCCAGCTGTAACCAAGGCGGCTACAACAACAACAGTTCCTTGTCCAACATACAGTTTTGTTGGTGCTAATTATTATTGTCATTGCTGTGGTGCTCATTGAATATACTCTGGCCAACTTATGGGTAGAGGGGTTATTTATATCACTGTCCCTGTACTTCTCATTGAACAAATACTTAGAACAATTACATGTGGGTGTACTTATGGGTGTAGGGCTTATCTTTATCCCTGTAGTTTATTTATTTATTTACACTTTATTAATAGGACATATTATATACAACACAAATAATTACAAATTAAAATACAATATAATAGAAGAAAAAAAAATATATATATATATATACAGGGTGTCCCACCAAACTTGGACACCTCAAATTACTCGGCCCCTGAAAGAGTTTTTGAAAAATAAAAAATCCTAGGGTACATGGTCTAATTATGCGGTTTTAGTCATGAAATTTTTTTTATACAGGGTGATTCAAAAGTCAGAAATTGAGGTGTCAACTTTCGATTTTTAAATGGATCGACCTGAATTTTATTTGATAATTTTACTTTTAAATGGTTCTTGAGTACTTTTTTAAACAAAAATTTTACATACAGGGTGGTTTTTTTTCGACCAATTTTTTTTCTAAATCTCGAATAACTCAAGTTTGTTTAATTTTTTTGATAACAAGAATAGAGAGTGTTTGTGTAATGAAAACACGCACTTTCAATTGGCATCAAATTTTTTTATACAGGGTGCTTCACAAGTGAAATAATGATTTGATTTTTTTTGAAACTGAGTTTTTTTAATTTTTTATTTTAGATTAATAATTCTAACCTAATTTTACACATTTTTTGTTAGTCATATCGAAAAACAAAACTAAAGTGTTGTACAGGGTGAGACATAATATTTTTGTGACACCCTGTATATGGGCAGTCAAAGAGACGTTAAATTAAATATAAAAACTAAATGTGCAAGAAAAACTTTGATTTTTAATGATATCAAAAAGTTATGGTGTTTTAACTAATATTGTCGCATGGACCACCCTGTAGATATTCTCTTAAACTATCATGTGGGTACTCGAGGTTGTATGAAATTCAACGAAGACTTCGAATCGTGGGGAAAAACAAGTAAAAAAACACGAATTTTGAAGCCGTTTTCAATTTGGTGTACACACTGAATGATTTTAAAACTAGAATTAAAAAGTAGGTAGGTGTAGACACAAAATTGAAAATGGCTTTTTGAATTCATTTTTTTCTTTCACATTTGGACTCCTCGTTGAATTTTAGACAATTTCGACTACCCATATGATGTTTTAAGAAAATATCTACAGGGTGGTCCATGTGACAATATTAGTTAAAACACCATAACTTTTTTTATATAATTAAAAATCGAAGTTTTTCTTGCACATTTAGTCTTTCTATTTAATTTTATGTCTCTTTGACTGCCCATATACAGGGTGTTACAAAAAAATTCTGTCTCACCCTGTACAACACTTTAGTTTTGTTTTTCGATATGACTAACAAAAAATGTGTAAAATTAGGTTAGATTTATTAATCCCAAATAAAAAATTAAAAAAACTCAGTTTTAAAAAAAATCAAGTCATTATTTCACTTGTGAACCACCCTGTATAAAAAAATTTGATGCCAATTGAAAGTGCGTGTTTTCATTACACAAACACATTCTATTCTTGTTATCGAAAAAATTAAACAAACTTGAGTTATTCGAGATTTAGAAAAAAAATTGGTCGAAAAAAAACCACCCTGTATGTAAAATTTTTGTTTAAAAAAATACTCAGGAACCATTTAAAAGTAAAATTATCAAATAAAATTCAGGTCGATCCATTTAAAAATCGAAAGTTGACACCTCAATTTCTGACTTTTGAACCACCCTGTATAAAAAAAATTTCATGACTGAAACCGCATAATTAGACCATGTACCTTAGGATTTTTTATTTTTCAAAAACTCTTTCAGGGGCCGAGTAATTTGAGGTGTCCAAGTTTGGTGGGACACCCTGTATATATATACATAATATATGTCCTAACTAAAGGGCGGGGTTATTGCCTTTGGCAATCTCTTCCACCCAACCTCACTAAACAAAAAGTTTAGTTCTCACTAAACAAAAACTTTGCCCCCTCCACTCACCTCCTCGGCGGGCAGCTGGGCTTTGAACTCCTCCATCTTGGCCTCTGTGTCGTGCACAATACTCTCGGCTTGGTTCAGCGCCTCCACTCGGTCTCTCTTCACCTGGAATTTTCAACATCACAAAATCAGTAAATAACTAAAATATAATAAATTATATTTTCTCCTTGAGTAACTGTGCTTGAATTTAGGGGACATGTAAAAAACTAACACAAAAAAAGAGCTACTAAAAAGAAATTAGAAAATACTTTGAACTAATAATTATTAATATCTTACTAGGTGTTTTTTGAGCAGATTTCATGAAATGATTAATGTCATTGAAAACCAAAATTGATTACTTTTTTAAATTGGAACATCGCATATTGATCCGAGCTTTAATGGTGGTCTACACTCTACAGTAAATGTAAAAACGTTCCTTGATACTCTTTACTTTGAGCCTGTTACATTTTTATACATGTTTGGTAGAAATGAGGAAAAGAACACGGAGGACTGTAAAAGCTTTTGGTTGATGGGTACTAAAGACTCTCTATCACGAGGCTTGCTTTGAACAAGTTTGAACTTTTCACTTGTCCAGGAGTGGATGGTATACAGGATGTACCAATTGTTACCGGTATACAGGGAATAAGGAAACGCGCTCAATATGTATACAAAACTCTGCTTTCAGTCTATTTTGCGTACTTCCATTCTCATCTCAGCTACGATATCTTGCTATGGGGAAACTCAGTTCACTGGGACCATGTCTTTGTGTCACAAAAATTCAATCCTGTGCTTAGGTCTTGCCTAGTCTAGTCAGTTAGTTTTAGTTTTTTTTTAAATGTTTTTTTTTTTTTTTAGTTTTTAGTTTTTAGTTTTTTATTACCTTGTCCTCCTGGGCGTACTGCTCTGCGTTCTTCACCATGTTCTCGATTTCGTCCTTGCTCAGCCCGCCGGAGGACTGGATCACGATCTGCTGCTCCTTGCCTGTTCCCTTGTCCCGGGCGGACACGTGCACGATACCGTTAGCGTCGATGTCGAATGTCACCTCTGCCAGGGGGAAAGGAAATAAGGGATTAATTTTTTTTTTTTTGATTAAGTTCACGGAGAAATTACTCCATTTTTATAATTATTATTTAAAAAAAATCTTAAAAATACATACATAAGCTTATTCAATAATGAAATTGAATGCGTCAATCAAATCGGTCTCTGTGCAGAGGAAGATGTCAACACCTGAAATATTGTGTCAATTTTTGTTAATTGGTCCCGTATACTCGTATAGTGTTGTTAAACCTCAGCACGATGCTAAATTGAAACAATGAAGGGTTTAAATGGAAAGTGTAGTAATAAAAAAAAAATATATAAAATCAGGTTGTTTTTTTTTTTCTTTTTAAATCAGTTGTAATAATTTAATTTACACTATTGTAAATTAAATTACTTTTTCCAAATAAAGGTTTATTTATTTTAGTGTGCCCGCTATTGTGCCTCAACCCCAAACTTAAGTTATGGTGGCCTTTTTTTCTTCATTTTCCTAGAGTTGTATGTTTTAACACAAACGAATTTTAGCAATATTATGAGGTAAATAAATTAACGAAGGCTACCAAAACTGATTACTGAGTCTTCAGTCAACACATAATAATGGATTCAAGTCACCCCAATATACTGTCTAAAAAACAAACGATACTTCGAACATCTTTCGATACTATCAGAAACAAAATGAACAAGGGAACTTGAAAAAGTTAGGATTTTTTAGGACAAGGGAACTTAAGGATTTTTTTACCCTACTTAATCTGATGTACTCAACTACTCACACTGTTGTTTGAAGTAGTTCTGAGGTCCAAGATAAAAATAAGGAAAGTAAAAAGGAGCTAAGTGGTAATAGTATACTACAAGTGTCATTATGCTGTGTATAAAGCAACCATATGCTGTGTATAAAGGCTGGAAGTTCATTTTGTTTGTTTTTTTTTTTATTATTGATGTAATTTATATTATTGATGGATATACTGTGTCTGTTGGCAACTCTCAATTATGAGAGCAGTCCTGTAAAATATATTTATTTTATTGTCTCTCATAAAAAAATTACCATAGTATGTACTTAACGTGACTCACCTATCTGGGGCACCCCGCGAGGGGCAGGCGGTATCCCGACCAGGGTGAACTGACCCAGGATCTTGTTGTCTGCCGCCATCTCTCTCTCCCCCTGGTGCACCTTGATCTCCACCTGGGTCTGACCATCCGCCGCTGTCGAGAATACCTGGACACGAGAATTTATTAATTATTTATTTATTTACACTTTATTAGGTAATAGGACATATACAATACAAATAATTACAAACGAAAATACAATATACAATATAACAAAAATAAAAAATAAAGAAATATATACATAATATATGTCCTAACTAAAGAATGGTAGAAATATAATAATAATAATAATTTTTCTTTGTATTATTTATCACCATTTTCGTGGCAGAATCGTGGGACTTTTACCATTTAATACATATCTTGTTTACCCACTGGTCGCTGCTCACTCAAAGCAACTGTTTATTTTTCCTCAAGAGGTATACTATACCCCAAACATCCTATATTAGGAGTAGAAAAAATCCTGCCCAGCTGGAGATCAAACCCAGTTCATCATGCGTGCAATGCCTTGCGCGCTAACGTTGGAAATATAATAAAAGACATCTTTTTTCAACTGCCAAGCTCAAGCTGAAGTCCTTTAATACTGTAGGGGTTCATTTACCAATGATACACTAAACAAGGTGATAAAGCTCATGAAATAATCAAGTTTATCAATGACCAATGACACACTTTTAGAAATAAGCCATACGGAAGTTGAGCATTGATAAAATAAAATCATTTGATCTGTGTGACAATTGATATACACACAAAAAAAAACGTTATTATTTCATAAAAAAAAAACTTTAACCATGTGAAAATAGATGGGTTAAAAATAATTCCTCATCAAGAACAAATATAAACTAGAGATTGCCATGGGCAATAACCCCGTCCTTTAGTTATGACATCTGTGTATATTTTATCTATATTGATTATCTTTTTTTTTCTTGTTTATATTGTTCTCAATTTTGTGTTTTAATTTGTATAATTACTTGTTTGAACATCTATCCTATTATGAAGAATTCAAGAAGAAGAGTTACATGACAATTTTACGAAAACTCACACTAAAAATATTCTTTGGTACAAAGAATTTCTTTGTAGTTTCTAAGTCAAACTTGGAAACAAAGTATAAGACCACGAGCTGGAAAACCATTGCACTTTTAAATGGAAATTTTTCAAACCAAAGTTATTCTATATTGACCGCTATTTCTCACTGTAGGTCGAAAATTCCACCACACCTATGGAGCGTCTCTTCAAAACAGCTAACAGTTGGACTCCTGAACTTTAAGTAAAATAATCATGAAATGTCCTCTTTACTGAGCTGTCAAACTTGGAGACGAAATATAAAAATTATCGTAACAGTTCAGTTTTAACAACAATGTTCCAAGTTCTCAGGACTCATAGAATGTTTTTTAATATTATTATTATTGAAGAAAAAACTTTTACTGTACAAAAACGGACGCAATACTTTCGATTATTACAAATCGGAAATAAAACATATTTTTTAATGAATATTTATTTAAAGAGAGGTCTGTAACATTCAGAGTCTTTGCCCCTTTAGTTGTTTGAACAATCGAAAAGTTTTTGCTAGACCTGCACCTGTTGAAGTAATTTAAAAGTGCCCCAGTGGTATGGTTTAGCATGAATGAGGAGTCGCGGGTTTTAGTTAGGATAAGCAGACAAAGGAGCCATGCATTCCAGGTGGTCTAAGGGTTGAGTCACACACTTTTCAGCATGAGCAGCTATCTATCCCCTCCTCAAAATAAATAAATAAATAAATAATAATAATAATAAATAAATACCTGCTCATAAGGTATTTATTTATTTTTTTTTTTTTATATTATTGCCTCAGGCAATAACCCCGCCCTTTAGTTAGGACATATATTATGTATACATATATTTATTTATTTTTTCTTTATTTTTTTCCTTCTATTATATTATATTGTATTCTAATTTGTAATTATTTGTGTTGTATATAATACTAGCCGTTTGCCCGTGCTTTGCAACGGGACTAAATTTCAAATTTACTAAGGCATGGCCGTACTGCTGGACAGCAATGCCTTTTTGAACTTTTTATAATTTTTCTGGACAAAGCGATAATGGTTTTGGGGGGGTCAATTCTGAGACATTTTTCGCTATCTCTTACCGTTTTGGCTAAACAACTCCGGACAAACAAACATAGGTAGGTAGGTAGGTAGGTAGGTAGTCCTTTTTTCTGTTTTATATATAGAGATGTCCCATTAATAAAGTGTATATAAAAAATAAAAATAAAAAAAAGGTTCTCACCTGAGACTTCTTGGTAGGAATGGTCGTGTTTCTCGAGATGAGCCGGGTGAACACGCCGCCCAGGGTCTCAATCCCGAGGGAGAGGGGCGTCACGTCCAGGAGCAACACATCCGTGACGTCACCGGCCAGCACGCCCCCCTGCACCGCCGCCCCTATGGCGACAGCCTCGTCAGGGTTCACGGCGCGTGACGGCACCTTGCCGAATATGTCCTGCACGGTGGCTTGCACCTGGGAAGATATGAATCAGTATAAAGAATATGTCCTGCACGGTGGCTTGCACCTGGGAAGAGATGAATCAGTATAAAGAATATGTCCTGCACGGTGGCTTGCACCTGGGAAGAGATGAATCAGTATAAAGAATATGTCCTGCACGGTGGCTTGCACCTGGGAAGAGATGAATCAGTATAAAGAATATGTCCTGCACGGTGGCTTGCACCTGGGAAGATATGAATCAGTATAAAGAATATGTCCTGCACGGTGGCTTGCACCTGGGAAGAGATGAAGGATTGGGTTTCCTGTTAGGTTCTCAATAATAGAAGCCAAATAAAAATGGCTAAAGATGGGTCCTCTGTATACAAAAAATGAACAATAAAACAAATGATTTATTATTTCTTGCAGTTTCCAAAGGGTTTAATGGCTTATAAAGAAAAGTCCAAGTCCTCACGATGGTTGATCGCACATAGAAATATGTGGTTCAGGACGAGCCAACTTTGAAATAAAGTTAGCTGGAGACCATCACTCACCCCTCCAGCTGCAGCCAAGCTGGCTACAACAACAACATTTTATTATTAAAGGGTATCTCAGCTAGGACAACTTTACTTACCTTATTGTGACGACGGCCTTAACGACCATATGTCTGCTCTCTTACAGCCCTCCAACGAATTCTATCTTGTGCTGCAATCGTTCACTCACTAGGTAAAAAATCCTCCCCTCTCTCAGCCAGGACAAGCCAATGTTTTTATTTCTTAATTTAATGAATACATAATATTCATTGGATCTAAATTAAATGTTCAGTACATAGCATTTCCTCATAGTTTGAAACAAGTTAAACTTGGAGACGAAATATAGAGAGCATCATGACAATCAAATTAGAATCCACATGACTCTAATGTTTAAAATCTTCTGACAAACATACATACGAAATATTACGAAATACCATTGAATCAAATTTAATTGTTCAGTAAATAATATTTCCTCATAGTTTGAATCAAGGCAAACTTGGAGACGAAATATAGAGAGCATCATGACAATCAAATCATAATCCATTTAGTAATAGTAATTATAGTAATACCACATTCTTAATACTGCTCAATTAGGACTAATGAGTCCCATTATTTCAGCAGTAAGCCCATGACGTATTATTATGTAATCAAAATCCCAAATGGGAGGATAACTTGTCATATCCCGGCTGGATTTCGATCCCGCGACCTCTGAATTACCAGTGACGCCTAAAAACATTCTAATTCAAGGGATATCTATAAATGACTATTGGATCTAAGATGAATGTTTCAGTACATTAAATTTCCTCATAGTTTGAAACAAGTCAAACTTGGAGACGAAATATAGAGAGCATCATGACGATCAAATCATAGTCCATAAGTCTCAAATTACTCAAAGTGGTTCAATTTTTTTTCATAAATGAAAGAATAACTTTCAGCATCTCAAGAAAAGTGTACCTTAGGCATACGAGTCATTCCTCCCACCAACAGAACTTCGCCAATGTCGGAGTTCTTACAGTCAGCATCTTGCAGAGCTTTCTGACAGGGCTGGATGGTTTTCTTGATCAGGTCTCCAACCAAACTTTCAAACTTGGACCGTGTCAACTGAAAACACAAAATTTACGAATTCTTATTGATTTTTAGATAGTTAGGTATCACTTAAAATATACTATACTGACAATCTTGTATTATAGAACTAGAATTTCTTTCAATTTGTAGGTATGGACTTGAGATCACTCGATTTTTTCAATTATTTTTGATAAAAACAAAAAGAAAATAAAATGCAAACATCTCGTTAAAAGTAAAAGGTTATTAAAAAATAAAAATAATGGTAATATTACCTTCAAGTTCATATGTTTAGGTCCACTAGCATCCATGGTCAGGTAAGGTAGATTGATATCGGTCTGAACTGAAGACGACAACTCGATCTTGGCTTTCTCTGCTGCCTCCTTCAGTCTCTGCATTGCCATTGGATCCTTTCTGATATCAAGTCCTTGTTCACGTTTGAATTCAGCAACCAGAAAATTGACTAGAGTATTGTCAAAGTCCTCTCCTCCCAGTAAAGTGTCTCCGTTTGTTGACTTCACCTCAAACACACCTTTCTGAATTTCTAGAATGGACACATCAAATGTACCACCTCCCAGATCGTATACTGCAATACTGTGGAATGACAGAAAAATCAAAATTAGATTATTCATGAAATATACAAAAAAAAAATCCAATTTTGGGAAATCTGAAATACTTCACATTAATAGTTTAGACAAAAGGAATCAACTGTTATTGTATTATATTAAAAAAGAAGAAGAAAAAATTAAGGTCATAGAAACATTCCAAAATGAAAGGAGAAGAGAGGCAACAACTTTAGGACCAAGTTGTGTCTTGAAACAAAAAATACCAAGGAAATGGGGAAGATATGCATTCTAGAGCTGGCTTCTTTTTCTTCAAATTAGTCTCACATCTTTTACACATTTAAATGTCCTTACAAAACAAGTGCATGTACACGTATTACTATCCTCCATATAGTAAATGGATTTATGACATTCAATACTTACACTTTGTCATCAGTCTTGTCCATTCCATATGCCAGTGCAGCAGCTGTTGGCTCATTGATCACACGCAATACATTGAGGCCAGCAATCTGACCTGCATCTTTGGTGGCTTGTCGCTGGGAATCATTGAAGTAGGCAGGAACTGTGATGACCGCGTTTTTCACATTTGTGTTTAGGAAGGCCTCAGCTGTTTCTTTCATTTTAATCAGAGTGAAAGCTCCAATTTGACTGGGCGAGTAGACCTTCTCATCAGAACCTGTGGGAGAAAGTTGAAACACCCTTTTAAAAGAAGTTTAGGGATTACATCAAATAATTGAACGTAGATGTTTGCTGTCAATATTTACTTTTTCTCACAAGGAAATGTAACCTTTAAATCAGTGAAAGGTCAGGATCCAAGATCTAGATGAGGATAAGGCCAGATGTTTCTTCCTTTTCCACATTCATATCCAATTTTTTTTACCATCATAAAAAACTGTATTAGTGCCCAATCTGGCTTAAGATACCTACCTACTTTTATGAATTAAACTTCAAGGTGAATTGTAGGTGTGATATAGACAATTGGAATTCATATTTTGTAATTATTGCAATATTATTCACATACCTTGCACCCAAGCATCTCCATTTGAGGCTTTGACAATTTTGTAGGACAAGTTTTTCATGTCCTTTTTGATCTCAGCATCGTCAAAACGTCTTCCAATCAAACGTTTGGTCGCATAGAAAGTGTTGGCAGAGTTGGTGACTGCTTGACGCCTAGCAGGGGTACCAACCAATCTCTCTCCATCTGTAGAGGGTCAAAACTTAATGAGTTAGTCAATGAATATAACAAACTATTATTGTTAAAGGAGTTTCTAAAAAAAACATGCTTAAAATGATAGAAGCATGCTTAAAATAATTATTTAAAATGTGAAGCTCACATAAAAAAGACAATCTCTTTGTAATACATATTTTTCCAACAATATGGTAACAACTTGAGAACCCTTATTATGTTGTTGATTCACACCTATGTCTTCGTTCCTCAGTAATTAACATATTAAATGCCATATGAAGAAGTTTTTTGAAGGAGATTAATACTAGATAATTAATTCATCTGCATCATTATTTATAGAGTGGTCAGCCTATACTGTTCTAAGAGTCCCTGAAAATATCCAATATGAGGAAAATATTTTTTTCTAGCTTTTTTTTAACCTTTAATTTAAAAGCCAGTTTGCTAGGCTGTTTAGGTATTGCTAGTCTACTCACAAATTGAAGCCAGATAAGGTACTAAATTTTATTATAATATCAATTGTTATTCACCTTTGGTAAAAGCAACAACTGATGGTGTGGTCCTGGATCCTTCTGAGTTTTCAATTACTTTAGCCTGCTTTCCCTCCATGACTGCCACACAAGAATTGGTTGTGCCCAAGTCTAATACCAATAACTTGGCCTTTGACTCCATCTGACCTGATAAAATAAAATTAAATAAAATAAGTATGATGTAACACATTTAGAAAGTGGGTTCAAGGTCACTTTATGTGTTTGCTAGATTAGGTACCTTCAAGATACTAGGGCATCATTCTAGCAAGTAGCAAGCAATCTTTTTCTCCAAATTTCCCTTTCAACCCTCAATTTTTCTTCAAATAATGCTCCCTTTAAAAGCATTTTTAAAACAAAATTTGACAATTAGGTTGAAAGGGAGATTTGTGGATTTTGAGAGTGCTATCTAAAATGAGGCTTAGCTAGCACTTTTTTTAATCATTTTTAAATACCCTTTCAGATTTACTGGACTTGTGAGTAATAATATATAAAAAAATTAATATTTTTGGAGTTAAGGAATTGTATGGAAAAGTCTTATTGTTGATTACTTTAGTTTTACTCTTTTTAAGGAGTGCAACTTGCTCTATAAAAAAAATTCTGTGGTAGTTTACAAATATTATTTTTTTAAGTTCTTTGCCACATTTTAAGTCTTCTTCTAGATTTGAATTTTAGATACTGATACTTCATCATAAAAACAAATAATGCCATTAAAATTTATTTAACAGGAAATAATTGTTAAATTGTTTGGGTAATTTTTTCTAGAAAACTCACTCCAAGAGCCTTAGATTAGAATAAAATGGTGGAGCAAAATTAGAATAAGTAATCAATTAATTAGATTTGTCTAAAATACCCTTTTAGGCAACCCACACTAGATAAAATACCCCATCTTTAGTGACACACCAGATAAAATCTCCATCTTATGTAAAAGACCCTAGATTTAAAAAGCTTATCTTATAAATATTATAATTCACCTCCAGGAACTGAAGTATCACACACCCATAAATCCTAGGTAAAATACCCTGTCTTAAGTAAGAAATACATTTCCATATAAAATATCCCATCTTATGTAACACACCCCAGATAAAATAAATTATCTTATGTAACACACCCCAGATAAAATAAATTATCTTATGTAATAGACCCTAGAATCATTAGATAATGATAGAAGCATGCTTCAGGAAACTTACTTGTATCTTGCTTGGATACATTCATTCTGACTGTACAAAGAACCAGGACTCTGCAAAAAAAATATTTATATTAATTAATAAGAGGAAAATCATAGTGGATTTAATTGAGTCAATGTGATTCTACTCAAAAATCCAATCTCATGTTGAGATACATTCATCTTGTTCTGTTCGTTGGTGATTATTGACAGATAAGAGGAGGTAAAGTAGAGGATGGCCTAATACAAAGGACTTATATTCTGGAGGTGTAAGTAAATTGTTGCCAGCATTGATGGCACATTGACTGCACCAGTTCTTGTAGGATCACTGAAGTTAAACAATGTCCAGCAAGGTGAAGACTTTGTTATGCTGGCATTCTGGCCCAACCCAGGCTGGGTGAGGTTAATGTGGGTAGCAGGATTGTGAGTTTCCTGTGAATGGAAGGTAACACCCCCATAGTGATATCACCATGCAGTTGAATGAAATATTAAACCCAAATTATAAAAAAAGAATATATTGTTCATCATAACACAGAGCAGACTGACTACAAGATGAATTTAATGTGGATATGAGATTACACAAGGTTGATGGCCCAAACTATTGTCTATAAGATACAGTGGTTTCTAATACATTATAAAGTCCACCCTATTGTTGAAAGTTGGGAGAGCAATAATATGTAGAAGTTGTGATTGAAGAAAAAATACCGGGGCTTCTGTGACTTACCTTCCGGAGAAGAACACTGAAATTCTGTGAGTTAGATAAGTTCGGTGAGAGGTAGGAAGAGTCTACTACCCTTTTTCCGGCAAACTGTGCGATTTTCAACATTTTGACTGACTTTATTGAACACTCAAAGAAATTAAAACAGAACAGTACAGAATATCACGGATCTACAGATTTATTTCAAGTTTTAAAGGACTTATCTTATCCTTCACGTGCAAGCAAAGAGGCGAAGTCGAACTTTGAATTTTTCGAATTCGATTATCAGGCTGATGAAATTCAAGCAACTTCTCTGTAATGACCTTGTACAATATATAGAGTCAAAGTACCTTTAAGTTTGAATAAAATGATAAAAACAAAAACTTAATGGTAATTTTTTTTTGATAAAACAGTATAAGTCAAATCAACAATCAGATTTATATTATTTTTTAATAAATAAGTATTTTTAATTTAGTTTTTTATCAACACAAAAGCTTTTTGACTAAATTTTGATAACTAAAATATAACCTCAAATTTCTAGAAGAATCTCGAAAAATGTAAACATTTAAAGCCGCGAAAATTCAAAATCATTATCAATAAACTTTCTGATAAACTGATAGCTAATGCATCTGAAAACGGTGAGGAAAATTTTAGCTAATATTTTAATTTATATCCCAAATTTTCCTGTCTTAACTAACTCACTAGGTTCTTGTAGCCTATTCGAATATACTGCCCAGATTCTCCGAATCTCCTTTTCTCCGTTTGAACCGTCAAATATCGTTTAAATATCGATATCACAGAGTGCAATCGGAAAGTGAAAGAGGGAGTTGAAATAGCTGTTCTGCGCATGACATTACGTCAAATTGCCTATGCTTCCAATGCTAACAAATCTCGATTTCTCTTTCCTTTTCAATTTCTGTTCGAATAATATTTTTTGGGAAAGTCAAACGGGGAGTAGAAAGGGCGCGTGATTTTTAAAAAAATGACTTCGAAACGGAGATTTAGGGCAGTAAAATGGTCGAAATTCGGGAAGAATAATTTCACTCCCCAAATTGGTTTTAAACAACCCTAATGGTAATTACTCGCCATAATTACTTATTATAATTATTAAATAAGTAAAAGTATGTCATTTTATTAACATATTAATTCATAGAATATTATTTTCCGTCTTTTTTAACGCAATAATTCCTTTAATTGAGAGGTCGTTGTTTTCGAAGATTTCCAGCCTAACAGCCGTTTCCATAGCTATATTGCTATATTTTACTATTCTTTACAATTATTTTTACCTTGGTAGTCATTACTGCGCACTCTGAAACGAGAATTATTTTATACTTAACTAGGGGTTTAACCGTACTTAGCAGCGGAATTTTTGTTACATCTAACTAGTCGTCTACCCGTACTTCGTAAAGGGATTTTTTTTTAATATACTAATCCGTTCTCCTTCAAGATATTATTATTTACGTTTTTTAACTAACTAACCATTTACCCATATTCTGCAACGAAATTTCTCTTATACTTAACTGGGTGTCAACCCGTGCTTCGCAATGTCATTCATTTTTAAATTAACTAGAGTGTTACGTTCTTCGTAAAGGAATTTATTTTACGTTTTACACCCAACGAGTTATTTACTCGTACACTGCAACGTGGTTTCTTTATTACCGAAGTAGTCGTCTACCCGTGCTTCGTAGCAGGTTTATTATTTCCGTTTTTTTTTTTTAAATACTTGTGTACCTTACTAGCAGTCTACCCGTACTTCGTAGGAGGTTTCTTATTTCCGTTTTTTTTTAAATACTTTGTATACCTTACTAGCCGTCTACCCGTACTTCGTAGGAGGTTTATTATTTCTGTTTTTTTTTTTAATACTTTGTATACCTTACTAGTCGTCTACCCGTACTTCGTAGCAGGTTTATTATTTCCGTTTTTTTAATACTTTGTATACCTTACTAGCCGTCTACCCGTAATCTGCTACAAGATTCATCTTATGCCTAACTAGTCGTCAACCCGTACTCTCTACTACAACATTTCTCTTATAGCCAACTAGTATTCTACCCGCACTTTGCTACGGGATTTTTTTTATTATACTTTGTATACCTTACTAGCAGTCTACCCGTACTCTGCTACAGTATTTCTCTTATAGTTAACTAGTCTGTAACCTGTACTTTGCAGTGGGATTCATTTTCAAATAAAGTAAACCTTAATTTTAAGCGCTTCGTAAGGGAATTTATTTGACGTTTTACACCCAAAGAGTAGTTTACCCGTACACTGCAACGTGATTTCTTTATTACCGAACTATTCGTCTACCCTAACTTCGTAGCTGATTTGTCAATTCACGTTTCAAACCAAGCTAGTCGTCAACACGTACTCTGCTACGAGATTTCTCTAATACGTAACTAGTCGCTAAGCCGTACTTTCTTAGGGGATTTTTTTACTAATACTTTGCATCTCTTACTGGCCGTCTACCCATACTTGGCTACAAGATTTTTTTTAGAGCTAACTAGTCGTTAACCCATACTTTGATACGGGATTTATCTTATGCCTAACTAGTCATTAACTCGTAAAATACCGATTTTCCTGCAGTCTAGATTGTACAAAAAATATCTCTAGTCCGTCTGATTTTCTGCACAAAACAACGAGCTACATTTATTCACATTTCCCTGTAAATACTTGAACAGAACAAAGCGGTCAAGGGGACCGACTACTTCATAGGTCGCGGGTTCAAAACCCAACCGATGCCGAGATATGACAAGTTATATCCTCCCATTTGGGATTTTCACCATATAATACGTCTTCTGCTTACGCTTACTAACAATGGGACTCATTAATGAGTCCCTTTAATGAGTCCCATTATTAGGACTAATTAGTCCTAGTCGGCCAATATAAATAAGGCGATATTATTATTAAAGCACAATATACCTACGCGTATTCACTTGTCTCAGTAAATATTTGAAGACGTGATGCTACCCACTAAAAATTGTGACATAAGAACACAAATAATTCTTATCTTATCTTATCTTAAATGGGATCTATTGAATTACTTCTCGCCCATCAGAGGGAACGCATATTACGGGATGGTCAAGCTACAACATAGACCACAAGCGTCATCAGTAGCTGCTGTTTCATTGCTACGAAATCCAAAATGCTGTAAAACCTTCTTGTTCTTCTTATTCTTCTTCTTCAAAAAATTCCCCCTTTAAAGTACAAGGTAAATGTTCGTTAGGTGAATTTAAAATTTCCTAATTTAAAGTACGTGGTGACGACTCGTTAGTTATAGAAACATTAAGCCCGTTGCACAGTAAACATAAAATTAAATTCAATATTTAGTTGCGAATTACAATTTGACAGCTATTTGGTTTTAAAAAATATGCTGTTACAAAGTACGGAATAACATCTAGTTAGGTATAAATCTTATAAAAAAATACTACGTTGCAAAGTAGAGGGTCACTACTATTAAGAGGGCACAATATTTACCAGTATAAAATCAAGAAAAAATTATAAAAGATAGAGTATTATAAAAAAATTATACATATATAAATAAGTAAATGATACTAGTGTCCTGACTAAAGGGCGTATAAAAAAGGTATAAAACCCGAAAAAAAATCCGTTGCGAAGTACGGGTTGACCGCGAGTATGCTATAAAAAATATGCCGTTGCAAAGAACAGGGTATCACCTAGTTAGGTATGAACCCAGACAGCACAGTCAACTGGATGTATACCATACTGTTAGGTGGAAAAAGTCTACTTGCCCACCTGGAAATCAGCTGGAGATTTCCACCTTCCACCTGACCTCCACCTGGAAATCAACTGGAAAGTAACCCAACTTTTAACTGGAAGTCAGTTGCCCAAAGTCAACTGGATTTGTTCCACTTATTTCCAGCTACTTATAGCGCTCTCTAGTGGATGGGTAGTAACTCACTACCACAATGTTGACATACCTATTTACCTATACTGTACATTATACTACATAATAATCAAATGCTACGCTCTTGGTTTTGAGGTCGTGGGTTCGAATCCCATTATATGCATTTTTTTTGCAAATAATAATAATAATAATAATAGTAATAAAAATCTAGAAACAAATGTATATTAGGCATAAATTCAATTTCAGTTATTTAATTTAGAGGCCACACATTCAAATCTCATGAAGAATATTTTTTTTGTATAAAAATAAAGTAATAAATTTTAAATAGGTTTTTTTAACACATACACACACACAAATTTGGGTATAATTTTTTTTTATAGAAATTTGGAAAGAAAAAGAAAATAACTAATCTGTTTTAAACAACACAATTCAAATAAGACTCTTTAACATGATTATATTTTACAATAAGAGTGTTTATTATTAATAAAAAAATTGTCACAAAAGTGTAAAATGCACTATTAAATTTCCACCATGTCACAAGACCTTGTACCAATGTATCACAAGTACTTCCTAAGTAGGTATAATCTCTATATATTATAATACTCAAAGTTGTGCATGTCTGGCTGACTATGTCCTCTTGGGGTTACAATACGAAACGGTACTTTCACTGAGAGTTCACCCCCCCCTAAGCCACCTTCAACATACTAGAAAATTATCAAAATAAAAATATGTAATACAATTTTCAAGTGCACTGGTAATCAAGTGGTTAACGTGCTAGTCAGATAATCCACTTAGCGTAGGGTTCCGTTGTTTCAATTTTTTTCCTCATTATGGTTGTGACCACATAATAATAAGACTCTGAGGGTTAGGTGGTAGAAAATGCTTTGAGCATAACCTGACCTGGTGGTTACCTTCCAATTAAAAATGTTATTATTATTTTCATTAGGACACCGGCCATGAGAAAAAACCTTAATGGTGACAAAATGCCAGGTTTTAGCTAGTATAGAAATAAAATAATGATATCCAATTATAAAATATGCTCATACCATGTACATAATCACAATAAAATAATAATACTATGTAAATGAAAATATATTTTCTTCAGTGAAACCAAAAATAACAAAGAAATAAACTAATAGCCAGCAGAAAATGATGATGAGGCATTGAATACACCAGTTTTTATGAAATAGCCAAAGTTAAGCAATGTCTAACGTGGTGGAACATGGATTAGTGAATGTTATTATGTATTTGTAATCCTTCATGACAATTTACATACTTCTGTGGCTAATTAGAATTGCTGGGTTGTTTGCTTTGAGAATTATTACCAAAAAAGCATTGTTATACTTAAATTAAAACAAAATTGACTTAATTGTTAAGACTAGTGAAATTATAAAACACAATAGTGTGGAACACTTTTTTTTAATAGATATAAAATGAACACAAAATTTGAGGGGCTTCATAGTAATAAGGTGGTTTAGAAAGCTGAATAGTTAATATTATTATTAGAGACAGTGCACAGAAGATTGGCTAATTAATTTTGAGTCAAATAATTAGGAAGCATGTAAAAAAGTATACACTACATCATCTTTTTAGTGTGGCAGAAGCACGTACGAGTGAAAAATTCATTTTATAATAAAATATTATGTATTGCATATCTAAAAAAAATCCACAGAATGAAAATTTTCATTATCTAGCACCATACATCAGATAATTCAGCTGTTTCCTTGCTTGACCCAGGACCTTTTTTAAGGTACAATTCCAAGTGAATTGATGGTGTTGAACCCCTGTGCTAGTTTGACTGTCCAGTGTCCAGGAACAGTAGAGTGCAGAAAGTTCATTATTGTCCAAGTGCATGGAGTATTGTCCAATGAAGAATGTTATCCATTTTTAACTTTTTGTTGTCCTTTCCTTTTCTTCTGTCACGATTCACGATTTAGAATTTTAGACAAACCAAAGAACTCCTTCTGTGACATCTCAAAATCAAATATGGAGTTCAGTAAGAATTAACACTTTCTCGAAATCAAATTTGAAGTTCAGTTAGAATTAACACTTGCAGTAGTTATAAAAATGTTCAAAAACTAATTGAAATAGGTACCAATTATAAAAAGAATTAAAACAACTCACAATAATCGAGAATCACAAAAACGGAATTTCTCTAAAAAATTATTCAAAGATTAAAGATGGCGAATGCAACAAGAACACTCTCGGTAAAGTTCGTGTGAAACCCGAATCTATCCGAGAGCGCGTTTTAACTGAACTGGAGAAATGTGGAGCCTCTCCAGCTGACTGGTCAACTGACTAAATTCTATTTATGTCCTAGCTGGAGAGATTCGTTATACTTCCAGCTGACTGCCCAGGTGACTGAGTCTAGATGGATTTTTGTTGGAAATATCCAGGTGGCTGGTCAACTGATTTAATCCATAATGGAAAAATCCAGCTGTCGGGACAGCTGGAGGTCCAGTTGACTTTATACACCTGGATATTTCCACCTTAAATCCAGACTGGAAGTCACCTGCCGTGCTGTCTGGGAAGCGTATATAATACTCCGTTGCGAAGTACGGGTTGATGGCTAGTTAACTATAAAAATTATTCTGTTGCAAAGTACGGGGAAACATCTAGTTAGGTATAAAACCTATAAAGATAAATACTCCGTTGCGGAGTACGGTTTAGCGGATTGTTGGCTATAATATATAGCAGAATTATAGGATTTTTTCCTTACCTTTAACATCGTAATATTTTATTTTATTTTGCTTATAATTCCGCCACTGGTCGCTGCTCACATTGACACAGTTACTCATTTTTCATCATGGAGTATGAGTGGATGCAAGTACAGTGCACAAAAATACTGCTCTGCTGGGGATCGAACCCAGGGCACCATGCGTGCAATGCCTAACGCCTAGCGCGCTAACTCACTCCGCCACGGTGACGTCAGTGACTACATTGAAAAGGAGAATCGGGGATTTGGAGAAGTATATTCGAACAGGAATCACTCCCTTTTTGCGAAACGGAGAATTGGAGAATCGGGGAGTGGGCAGTATATTCGAACAGGCTATTGGTCCCTTTTCCATACATTTTACTGAATGATCAATGAACAATATCTGAAGTTTGAGAGCCCCTGAAATTTATAGCCAAATTTTGATATCTTCTCCTTTAAAAAACAAGATTTGATTTTGAAAAAGTTTAAAAATCAACAATCCAATTTTTTTCAATTATGAGTGTATGAGGTACAGAAGTAATTTATAATAAAGATTTTTATACATTTTTTTAAAAATCTTTGTGGAAAAAGAGAGCTCAAATACTATTACCTACTCAGATTTCTAACAAAATGAAATCATCCATCCCTCAGGTTCACTAAAACATTAATAGTTAACTGAATAGTTCTATTTTCAGCTTGTCTTAAAAGTGTTGAATACTTACCTACTTACACATGAAATGCTCTGAACTTTATCATTATCATAAAATTATTGCTTATCCCAAGCTGTGAGAAGAATCTTGGCTTTGTCTTCAGTCAACTAATCAAGGATCCAAAGTCCAGCTTGATCATGAGTAATGGAAATGACAGACATTTTAACAATAATTTGGATCTAAATAAAGGTGGAAGCTTACT
The DNA here is from genome assembly GCA_024516035.1 of Bactericera cockerelli. Lineage (NCBI taxonomy): Eukaryota > Metazoa > Arthropoda > Insecta > Hemiptera > Triozidae > Bactericera > Bactericera cockerelli. Next base: position 36,823,954 of record CM044958.1, read on the forward strand.
GGAAAACTTTGCTGTGTGGAAAGATGAAGCTGATAAGATTATCCAATCTGTGTTAATCAATGTAGATTGTAATGCAGATATTACAAGGAACAAGATTGACCACACCATGTACACTGGCAACCTAGGAGTAGGATACATGCTATGGTATGTCACTCAATGTCCTGTGTTTGCAGAGGAAGCACCTACTTATACTGTTAAAGCAAGAAGATACTTGGATAACTTGAAAAATGTTTTAGCTACCAAAAAGCATAGGTGCATCACAGATTACAGTGCATTTCTTTGTGGAGATGCTGGTATTCATGCAGTGTTAGGTGTCTTTTACAATTCTGTAGGAGATAAGGAGAGGTCCCGTTGTCATTTTGATATGTACACACAGTTTGCAGCTCACATTAAAGCAGCAGATTATGTGAAGTTTGGTGGAGATGAATTTCTTGTGGGCCGAGCAGGCTACATGGCAGGTATAATCTGGGCAGAAAGGCAAATAGGAAGACAAATTATGAGTCTAGAAGATAGAACTGCTGTGTGCAATGCAATCATCCTCTCAGGAAGATCTTATTCTCAGGCAAACAATCTTCAAAGTCCTCTGATGTACCATTACTATGGAACAGAGTACCTGGGTGCTGCCCATGGGCTTTCCTCTATTCTTCAAGTTCTGCTTTGTGAAAAGAATTATGTAAAATCAAACCCTGATATTGAGAAGGATATTAAAGAATCAGTAGATTTCCTACTTAAACTACAAAAACCTAATGGGAATTTCCCTGCTGACTTAAAAGAACTTTACACGGATGTGTCATCCAAAAGTGAACTTGTTCACTGGTGCCATGGTGCTCCTGGGGTTATCTATCTATTTGCAAAAGCATACTTGTTTTGGGGAGAAGAAAAATATTTGAATGCCTGTATTCAATGTGGAGACCTAATATGGAGAAAAGGATTGTTGAAAAAAGGACCTGGTATTTGTCATGGAGTTGCTGGCAATGGCTATGCATTTTTACTATTGTATCGATTAACAAAAGATGAACAGTTCTTACACAAAGCATATTTGTTTGCAAATTTCATGTTATCAGATGATTTCAAAAGAAATGCCCGTATGCCAGATGCTCCATTTAGTTTATATGAAGGTCTGGCAGGAACAGCCTGTTTCTTTATTGATCTCATGCAACCACATAAGGCAGCCTTTCCATTTATGGATGTCTTCTAAATTAAAAATTATTTGTTAGTAAATTTGCTGTCATAACTGAAGAATAAATTGTATTTTGAACAAAATATACTTTTGTATTAAATGTGTAAATAAGAATGATTTTCTTCATTCATCATTGTTTTAAGAGAGAAAAAAGCAAAGTAGATTTCAATTTTTATTAGGTAGGTGTCACAGGTACACAAACCTACTATGTGATAGTACAAAGATTGGAAAAAAGATTTTTATTTTATCAAATTAAATGTACTTTTTCAAAGAATTCAATAATTTTCATCTGTTTCTATGTGTTGTTTCACCCTACAAAAGAGAATCAAAAGAACAAAACATTGATTTTTAAATTCAGCAGGAAACTTACAAATTGTGTAGATTTATTGTCAACTTTGTATTCATGTAGATTCTGAAGGAGGTATACTATACAATACTTGGTTTATCCTGCAAGAATGAGCCTAAAAATTCCCTTTACTCTAACGGTCTGTTTACTGTATACCCAGTATACCATACAGTGTGGTAGCTAAGTCTTAATAAAAGTGTTCTTTACTAAATTATAATTGCATTACCTATTCCTTTTAAAGGTTTTAAAAAAATAATTACCTACCTAAGTAATAAATAATTAATATAATGATAAAATGTATGAATTCTTTTTTTCACTTTTATGAAACAGAAAAATATTGTTTTAATGCCAACACTGAAGTTAGCAAAACTTGTAAATACTCATAACTTTGTATAGTACTGTAAAAATAGAAATACACTTATTTTGCAGATGATTGTTATCATTCAATGTGTTTTCTCTTGAAAGATTTCTTTTTAATATGGTTTGTATAGTTATATATAAATAAAATAAAGATTAGATTATTACCATTTATAAACATTACAAGGATTTGAACCTGGGTCATCAGTTGTGGGATGTCTTAACGTTGCCAGAGGATAACAGAATATTTCGTACCTAGCATGATTTTAAATAATTTCACAGCAAGACTTTGCTAGTAATATAACATGATACCTAATATTTATATTAAATTAAATATGGATGTAAATCTCCAAAAAAATATCATTATTAATCAGCTATATTCAGAATTTTATTAATTAGTTTGTTACTTTTTAAAAAATAGATTGATCCAGTATACATAAAAAATAAAATTAGTCTTCCAGTAGTCTAGGGGTTCTATCAAACTTCATCTGAAGTGTTTTCTGATCAAGCTCATAGAGAGAAGCTATCTTTTCCCCTGTGAGTGAATATACAACGTTCATTATTAGTAGAGCAGCATCCTGAGAAAAAAGAAAATAATTATATTATAATTATTTTCTTTTTTCCTGTTTGTCTAGTAAATAATTATTTACTAGACAAACAGGACAAACAGTAATACCAAGAAAAAATAGATCATTATCACAAAGACATTTTTCTTATCGAGGAAATAAAATATATAATATATTACCAGTAGAATTCAGAGAAATAAGAGATATAAAACTATTGAGAAAGATATTAGGAAAATGGCTGGAAAATGAAGAAAATAAGACCAAATTAAAACAATCAATTATATGAAGAAAAAAAAATCATACCAAAGCGTGAGAAAAAATAATAAAATTAGAAGAGAAACAAAAGTAAAAAAATCTACATACAAAAATACAATTTTTAATGCCTAATTACATTATATATATATTATTACTGTTTAGTTGTTGATTAAAAAAAAAGTTATAACCAGAAGACTTATTATAACAGAAGAGTCCAACACATGCTTAAAGCACAAATGGACTCTTCTATAACTCAATTTATAAATTTATTTATTGTATAAATAATTTAGTTTACTTTTATATATATTTATTTTTTTCTGTAATTGTATTTTGTATTATATAAAAAATAAAGAGTATTGAAAAAAAAAAAAAAAAAAAAAAAAAAAAAAAATTATATTATAGATTCTCCCTGTTCAGCTTTCTAGGCTGTTATCATTATTAGAATATAGTTTATATATATTTTTTTTAAATGAGTATTTCATACTATTTTGTAGCCATGATACAGCAGATAGTGTAGATGATTGTGGTCTGTGTTGTACCTTGTCGATTCCGTAGTATCTCTCCCCTCTGATTGGCGATAAGTAATACAATACTTTGCTTCCCATTTAGGTACTGAGTCAACATGAGCGCACCAGAAAGTATCCCTTGCAAATAAATGTAACCTTTTTTCTGGGAAACTTCCACATGATAAGCAAGTATCTTAAGACTGGCTAATCATGCGTTCAAATAAAAAATGTTATAATTAATTTTATTTAAGAATAGATGACTTACACAAGCCTCTACAGGGTGGCCCATTTTAAATGACGCACCCGTTTTACTCGGCCCCTGTTGGAGATACAGAAAATTTATTCTGAGGACTTTTTCATAACTCGGAGGGGGAAATCTCGTGGTGACCTTGGATTTTTTCTCAAGCTCACCCTTCAAGGTCAGATCAAGGTCAACTTCATTTTCTTAAATGGAATGACCCATTTTTTATTTCATATTCGTAATCTACGTGAATTTCATCAGCATCGGTGGAGCATCAACACATGGTGTGGTATTGTGAACGGGCGTATTGTTGGACCCTATTTTTTTGAGGGGACAGTGACTGGGGAAATGTTCCTCGATTTTCTCGACAATCAGCTTCCACCTTTACTCGAAAATATTGACTTCCATACCCGGCAACGCATGTATCTACAGTTAGACGGAGCGCCAGTACACTACTTTTGCAGATTCTATTTGAATGAAAAGTACGGTAACCGCTGGATTGGACTTGGGAGTGTGCATAACTGGCCCGCAAATTCTCCTGACATGACGTCTTGTGATTTCTTCCTCTGGGGTTATTTGAAAGATTTAGTGTATAAAGAAGCTCCAATTACTCGCGAGGACATGATGGAAAGAATCCAGAGAGCATGTGAGCAAATACCGGAGATTGTGTTGTTGAAAAGTGTGGAGGAGTTTGAGAGGCGCGCTCAAATGTGTCTAGAGGTCGATGGGGGTACGTTCGAACAACTTCGGCGGCGATAGGTGCCAAGTTAGCAGGTAAGAAGAAAGTCAAACAAACAAATCAATTGAATTCAGTCTTTGAAGAAAAACGTTCATTCCGGAAAATTTTAATTTTTTTTTCTTTTTTAATTGGCCATAGAGAGATAGCAAGTAAATAGTGTAATGAATGTAGAAATTCACGTAAATTACGAATATGAAATAAAAAATGGGTCATTCCATTTAAGAAAATGAAGTTGACCTTGATCTGACCTTGAAGGGTGACCTTGAGAAAAAATCCAAGGTCACCACGAGATTTCTCCCTCCGAGTTATGAAAAAGTCCTCAAAATAAATTTTCTGTATCTCCAACAGGGGCCGAGTAAAACGGGTGCGTCATTTAAAATGGGCCACCCTGTATGTAAAAAATACTCTCTATCTGATCAGAATAAGAAGCCAATTAAATATGGGGCCTAAAAAATTAATAATAACAATAATGCTTAAAACAAAAGTGAATGGTCTTGGAAATACACTTGAACTAGAATCAAACCTATCAAGCTGACACTTGGGTGACATAAAACAAACCTGAAAGCAGCGTGATAAAGTACTAATGTGCTGAATTATCTTCTCCTTGGTTGCATCGTCGGACAGAAGATTGAAATCTCGAAGTAATTCCTGGAGTATACCGAATCCATACCCGTTTAGGAGAGGTCCTTCTGAGAGAACTGCATGTCTGAAAGTTATAGGATTATGAAAAATTAATTATCAATAGGATAAAATAGATAATCAATAAACCTCATCACGAATGTTTTCTAAATAAGTCTCAGAAGATAGGCAAGGCAATATCAGATTTTAATATTTCGAAATCACTTTTATTTTGATAGTTTTTTTCCTCAAAAAAATAAAATTATACCTACTAGAGACCTCGAATTCGACCTACCATATCTTCGGTTGTTCGTGGGGAGGAGAGGTGGGGCTGTCAATTTGTCCATTGCGCTGTCGCTTTTTGCCGAACAATTTTTTTTAAATACATAAACGAACATAATATTTCCGATTATGAACACATAATGATCGAGGTATGTGATTTTGTATGATGTAAAAAAATAAAAACTCGCTCACGTGAATCAAAATTTGTCTCATAATTTCGCCCTTCATGTTCTAGCGACCACTTCAGACAACTTAAGTTTACTAAAACTTCAAGTGAAGACCAGTTGAATTTTTCATTTATATCATTAAGTAAGACTGTAATGTAGAACTCATATCGATTTACACTTAACAATAAGACAGAATTCTGTCTTCTTGTTGTTTTAGCGACGTGAGCTACCCAGAATTGTTTTTAGGATCTCTAGCCGGGATAAAAGTTTCAGTATGTTGCGTCTCTTTCAACATTTTACAGAATGGTTATACACAACACTATTCCTAGCTGTTCCTGGCACATTATATTGTCTACCTCTAATGTAACTATCTGTCCTTTTTTCATATAAAAAACACTATAACTATTATGTATATACCCTGAGTGAAGTTTTTTTTTTTAATTATAAAAGTACTAGCGCTCTTAACCATTTGATAACCAATAAAAGGTATAAGATAATGTTACACAGCCTTTTTTCATTTCTAGCTGTGAAACAGCAGCTGCTGTGGACACTGTGGTGGTCTGTGTTGTAGCTTGCCTATTCCATAGTATGCTTTCCCTCTATGATGGTCGATAAGTGACAGAATAATACCCATTTAGGTGTTGCATCAACATATCATATTATAACTAATTCTGTTTAGATTCATTTAATAGTTAATGACATTGGGACATGGATATTCACAACTATACCGCTCATTCAAGGAAGCAAATAAGATTTTTGTTTTTTCAAGAAGAGAAAGGAAAAGAGGATAAAATATAAACGTTCCATTTCAATAAACAAATTTAATTTCAATCAGTTCGTCAGACTTATTTGTCCGCCACATCGCGAACTGTTCATGTTCATACGTATAGTTGCCCATGCCTTGGATACGTAGGTGTTACGTACGGCAAAGCCTGCATGAGCATAGTCTACGTAACTTTTATCCGCTTCTGCACATATTCTGCCATGTCGACATACTTTTCTGCCCGCCACATCGCGAACTTTTCATACGTATAGTTGCCCATGCCTTGGATACGTAGGTCTTACGTATGGCAAAGCCTGCATGAGCATGATCTACGTAACTTTTGTCCGCTTCTGCACATATTCTGCCATGTCGACATACTTTTCTGCCCGCCACATCGCGAACTTTTCATACGTATAGTTGCCCATGCCTTGGATACGTAGGTCTTACGTATAGCAAAGCCTGCATGAGCATGATCTACGTAACTTTTGTCCGCTTCTGCACATATTCTGCCATGTCGACATACTTTTCTGCCCGCCACATCGCGAACTTTTCATACGTATAGTTGCCCATGCCTTGGATACGTAGGTCTTACGTATGGCAAAGCCTGCATGAGCATGATCTACGTAACTTTTGTCCGCTTCTGCACATATTCTGCCATGTCGACATACTTTTCTGCCCGCCACATCGCGAACTTTTCATACGTATAGTTGCCCATGCCTTGGATACGTAGGTCTTACGTATGGCAAAGCCTGCATGAGCATGATCTACGTAACTTTTGTCCGCTTCTGCAAATAATCTGCCATGTCGACATACTTTTCTGCCCGCCACATCGCGAACTTTTCATACGTATAGTTGCCCATGCCTTGGATACGTAGGTCTTACGTATGGCAAAGCCTGCATGAGCATGATCTACGTAACTTTTGTCCGCTTCTGCACATATTCTGCCATGTCGACATACTTTTCTGCCCGCCACATCGCGAACTTTTCATACGTATAGTTGCCCATGCCTTGGATACGTAGGTCTTACGTATGGCAAAGCCTGCATGAGCATAGTCTACGTAACTTTTGTCCGCTTCTGCACATATTCTGCCATGTCGACATACTTTTCTGCCCGCCACATCGCGAACTTTTCATACGTATAGTTGCCCATGCCTTGGATACGTAGGTCTTACGTATGGCAAAGCCTGCATGAGCATGATCTACGTAACTTTTGTCCGCTTCTGCACATATTCTGCCATGTCGACATACTTTTCTGCCCGCCACATCGCGAACTTTTCATACGTATAGTTGCCCATGCCTTGGATACGTAGGTCTTACGTATGGCAAAGCCTGCATGAGCATGATCTACGTAACTTTTGTCCGCTTCTGCACATATTCTGCCATGTCGACATACTTTTCTGCCCGCCACATCGCGAACTTTTCATACGTATAGTTGCCCATGCCTTGGATACGTAGGTCTTACGTATGGCAAAGCCTGCATGAGCATGATCTACGTAACTTTTGTCCGCTTCTGCACATATTCTGCCATGTCGACATACTTTTCTGCCCGCCACATCGCGAACTTTTCATACGTATAGTTGCCCATGCCTTGGATACGTAGGTCTTACGTATGGCAAAGCCTGCATGAGCATGATCTACGTAACTTTTGTCCGCTTCTGCACATATTCTGCCATGTCGACATACTTTCTGCACGCCACATCGCGAACTTTTCATACGTATAGTTGCCCATGCCTTGGATACGTAGGTCTTACGTATGGCAAAGCCTGCATGAGCATGATCTACGTAACTTTTGTCCGCTTCTGCACATATTCTGCCATGTCGACATACTTTTCTGCCCGCCACATCGCGAACTTTTCATACGTATAGTTGCCCATGCCTTGGATACGTAGGTCTTACGTATGGCAAAGCCTGCATGAGCATGATCTACGTAACTTTTGTCCGCTTCTGCACATATTCTGCCATGTCGACATACTTTTCTGCCCGCCACATCGCGAACTTTTCATACGTATAGTTGCCCATGCCTTGGATAACGTAGGTCTTACGTACGGCAAAGCCTGCATGAGCATGATCTACGTAACTTTTGTCCGCTTCTGCACATATTCTGCCATGTCGACATACTTTTCTGCCCGCCACATGGCGAACTTTTCATACGTATAGTTGCCCATGCCTTGGATACGTAGGTCTTACGTATGGCAAAGCCTGCATGAGCATAGTCTACGTAACTTTTGTCCGCTTCTGCACATATTCTGCCATGTCGACATACTTTTCTGCCCGCCACATCGCGAACTTTTCATACGTATAGTTGCCCATGCCTTGGATACGTAGGTCTTACGTATGGCAAAGCCTGCATGAGCATGATCTACGTAACTTTTGTCCGCTTCTGCACATATTCTGCCATGTCGACATACTTTTCTGCCCGCCACATCGCGAACTTTTCATACGTATAGTTGCCCATGCCTTGGATACGTAGGTCTTACGTATGGCAAAGCCTGCATGAGCATGATCTACGTAACTTTTGTCCGCTTCTGCACATATTCTGCCATGTCGACATACTTTTCTGCCCGCCACATCGCGAACTTTTCATACGTATAGTTGCCCATGCCTTGGATACGTAGGTCTTACGTATGGCAAAGCCTGCATGAGCATGATCTACGTAACTTTTGTCCGCTTCTGCACATATTCTGCCATGTCGACATACTTTCCTGCCCGCCACATCGCGAACTTTTCATACGTATAGTTGCCCATGCCTTGGATACGTAGGTCTTACGTATGGCAAAGCCTGCATGAGCATGATCTACGTAACTTTTGTCCGCTTCTGCACATATTCTGCCATGTCGACATACTTTTCTGCCCGCCACATCGCGAACTTTTCATACGTATAGTTGCCCATGCCTTGGATACGTAGGTCTTACGTATGGCAAAGCCTGCATGAGCATGATCTACGTAACTTTTGTCCGCTTCTGCACATATTCTGCCATGTCGACATACTTTTCTGCCCGCCACATCGCGAACTTTTCATACGTATAGTTGCCCATGCCTTGGATACGTAGGTCTTACGTATGGCAAAGCCTGCATGAGCATGATCTACGTAACTTTTGTCCGCTTCTGCACATATTCTGCCATGTCGACATACTTTTCTGCCCGCCACATCGCGAACTTTTCATACGTATAGTTGCCCATGCCTTGGATACGTAGGTCTTACGTATGGCAAAGCCTGCATGAGCATGATCTACGTAACTTTTGTCCGCTTCTGCACATATTCTGCCATGTCGACATACTTTTCTGCCCGCCACATCGCGAACTTTTCATACGTATAGTTGCCCATGCCTTGGATACGTAGGTCTTACGTATGGCAAAGCCTGCATGAGCATGATCTACGTAACTTTTGTCCGCTTCTGCACATATTCTGCCATGTCGACATACTTTTCTGCCCGCCACATCGCGAACTTTTCATACGTATAGTTGCCCATGCCTTGGATACGTAGGTCTTACGTATGGCAAAGCCTGCATGAGCATGATCTACGTAACTTTTGTCCGCTTCTGCACATATTCTGCCATGTCGACATACTTTCCTGCCCGCCACATCGCGAACTTTTCATACGTATAGTTGCCCATGCCTTGGATACGTAGGTCTTACGTATGGCAAAGCCTGCATGAGCATGATCTACGTAACTTTTGTCCGCTTCTGCACATATTCTGCCATGTCGACATACTTTTCTGCCCGCCACATCGCGAACTTTTCATACGTATAGTTGCCCATGCCTTGGATACGTAGGTCTTACGTATGGCAAAGCCTGCATGAGCATGATCTACGTAACTTTTGTCCGCTTCTGCACATATTCTGCCATGTCGACATACTTTTCTGCCCGCCACATCGCGAACTTTTCATACGTATAGTTGCCCATGCCTTGGACACGTAGGTCTTACGTATGGCAAAGCCTGCATGAGCATGATCTACGTAACTTTTGTCCGCTTCTGCACATATTCTGCCATGTCGACATACTTTTCTGCCCGCCACATCGCGAACTTTTCATACGTATAGTTGCCCATGCCTTGGATACGTAGGTCTTACGTATGGCAAAGCCTGCATGAGCATGATCTACGTAACTTGTGTCCGCTTCTGCACATATTCTGCAACGTCGTCATACTTAGGTTATATGTAAGTCAGACTTGCTTGCCGCCTTATAGCAAACTTTTCATGGGACGTACTTTTGATGAATGTGTCTGTCACTTCAAGTAAGTATTTGTGCCCTGAAGAACTAAAACTTTGAATTTAATTTTACTGTATTTGTATATTAATTTCAAATGTTATGTGTAGGTAGATTGAGTATTATGGTATTTTTTTCTGGTTATTATTGTAGAAGCGTTATTACAAAAAGTTATGCGTGGCTAATATTTCTGCAAAAAAATTCATGTGGAAATTTTTGCTGGCTGAAAGTACATGAAATCCATGGGAACTCTCTTTTCCAATACCTTACAGCCTTACACTCTGCCACGCTGTTTCTTTCTTTGTTTAGCCGTTCTTCACACCTCAGCCGAGTTGTTTGATTTTCTACGGAATTTTATCAAAGGAAATTTTTCGAGATAGCCATCTGATTTTTTAATGACAGACTTAACCGTTTTGTTTTGTTTTCTTCTTCTTCTTCATTGCTTCAGTAATTTTTGACATACCAAGGAATGGAGTACTAAAAACCTAAATATTTTTTTTCTTTTTTGTTCCAGAATCTCATCAATGCTATTGGTATCGCAGAGTTCTGCCAAGCTCATGAGCCCAGTTCCAGATATTTCCAGCAGGTAAGAGAGAGAATTTAGCAGGAACAATAGGATATAGTAAAGTAAAGGTATACGCACTTGGAAACGTCATAATCTTGGTATACAGTTGTATACAAACACCAAAATTTAAAGATTCTATCATCGCGAAACTAAAATTTATCGCACATGATCAGACAATGTCCATGAGTTCTATCGACAATGTTATGCAACGAGTCTTTGTAACAGTTGACATTCCGTTCCAGCTAGAAACAATAGATTTCACTGCTGATTCTGTAGTATCAGCATCAGGTCCAAAGTTATAAATTAATAGCCGCGTTTCGGCTAGGGCTGCGGCGCAGGTGAGTTCAAAGAGGCATGGCCGACGTGTAATTTAATAATGGAATAAGTAGTTTTAATTTTCCACGATAGAAGAATAAGATATTGTTAAATCGAATAATAAGCTATTGTAATATTTTTGGGCAGATCCAATTAAAACAGTCCCTCGATCGCATGTCCCGTAATACCTGATGTCTTTGTTTACCTATTATACGATCGAATATTGCATAGGTAGGTAGATAATATAATAATAATATAGCCCTCTGTCACCCCTATGGAGCATGGGCCTCCCCCTATGAGGGGGGTATTGGTATTTGGTATTATACCTATATGTTTTCATACAGTGTTTCTACTTTCTGTGTTATATGTTTGTTTTGTTAAAAAATATGTTATCAGTTCCTTATATTGGGGAGATCCCCTAGTTTTTTTTTTTTTTTTTTCGTTTATTTATTATTATTTTACCTATTCTATTTTTTTTTTTTTTTTTTTATTGTTTCAGAATTTGGTTGCAGATATGTTTCCATGTTGTTCTGTCTTTCGCTAGACTGCACCAATTAGGACCAACTTTTTTATTGATTTCATCACGCCATCTTTTAAACTGTTTACCTCTGTTCCTTTTCTGGTTTAGGGGGGTCCATTCAGTTGTTATTTTTGCCCACTTCTCATTGTCAGATCTCATGACGTGACCAGCCCATTTCAATTTGAGTGTTTTTACTGTCTTTTCGATTCTTTTGGCCTTCATTTTCTCATTCACTATTTGGTTCCTTACTCTTTCCTCCTTTTTTATTCCCAACATGCTTCTTTGCATTTTATTTTGTGTGCATGCAAGTCTTTCTTCCAAGCTGCGGGTCAGAGCCCAGGTTTGGCAGCCATATGTAAGGGATGGAAGAACACATTTCTCAAGTACGTCTGCCTTAATTTTGATGGAGAAATTTCCTTTCATAATTTTTGCCAGGGACCAATATTTTTTCCAACCTAGGGTGATTCTCCTATGTATTTCTGATGTCAGCCGGTTTTCTGTTGATATAGTTTGACCAAGGTAAATATATTCCATGACATATTCTAGTTTTTCACCATCTAGCATAATATCTACTTTTGTTGTATTTGTCATTACTTTTGTCTTTTTTAAATTCATGTGCAGACCTCTTTCCTTGCTTTTCTCATTCAATTCAGTTATCATTTTTTGCAGATCTTCGGGGGTTTCCGAGAGAAGGATAATGTCATCAGCGAAACGGAGATTATTGATAAACTTGCCATTTATGCGCAGGCCATGACTATCCCAGTCTAAGTCTCTAAATATCATTTCCAATACAGCATTAAACAGATCAGGCGAGACTGGGCAACCCTGCCTTACGCCTTTTTGAATAAGAAATTTTTCTCCGTTTTTATCTGTTGATATAAAAGCTTTGTTCCTTCTATATAATTCTTTAAGAGTTTGAATATATATTTTGTCTACTCCAAAAACCTCCAGAGCCTGCCATATGAACTTGTGTTTAACAGAGTCGAATGCCATTGAATAGTCTATAAATGCTAGATACATATTTATGTTATATTCTTTTGTTTTCTCTATGATTTGGTTAATTGTTTGCAGGTGATCTACAGTTGAAAAGGATGGTCTAAAACCGGCTTGTTCGTAAGGTTGGTTCTCAATCAAAATTTTTGACATTCTTTTTTGCATAACTTTCATGAATACTTTATAAAGTGTTGGAGATAAACTTATTGGTCTATAGTTATTTATCTTGTCTCTAGGACCTTTCTTATGGAGTAGGATAATTTTACTGGTTTCCCATTGTGTTGGAATTTTAGACTGTTGGAGTATTTCAGTAAATAGGTGGGCTAAAGGTTTAACCAAGACGGTAATTCCTGCTTTTACAACTTCATTTGTTATTTTATCTTCACCTGGTGCTTTATTTAACTTAATATTTTCTAAAGCTTGTTCTATTTCTTCTGTAAGAAAAGAAAAGCTTTCTCTACTTGGTCTAGTATCTTCTGTGTTATATTCTTGACTATCATTTTCTGTTTCATTGCATTTATATGTATTTTCAAAAAATTTGGTTATAAAGTCCACTATTTCTTTTCTGTCTGTAATTATTTTGCCACTATCGTCCTCCATTTTTTGGATCCAACACTTTGTATTAGGGCTAATTTCTTTTTTGATTTGCTTGGTGGAACCTGACGAGTCCATAATTTGCTTGATCACTTTTTCTTCATATTTTTTGATGTCATTTCTTATTTCTTTCCTTACTAATTTCCTTATCTCCGCATGCTCAACTTTCTCTTCTCTATTTTTATTCCTAATTCTGTTGAGAGCTTCTCTCTTTTCAATTAGTTCTTTTGTCATTTCTGATATTTTGATACTTCTCCTTTTTATATTTTTCATCTTCTGGCTTTTATTTTCTTCTTCAACCGCTATTAGTATGCTTTTCTCTATTTTATTGTATATTTCTTGTACATTATTGATTTCTTGAATAATTTCTCCTTCTGCTAGTTTGGTTTTCAAATGCTGCAGGTAATTTTCAGAGTTTTTGATTTTACAATAGTTGGGTCTGGATAGTATTTTTCTTCTACTTTTGCCAATTCTATATGTGGCCTGAATTAGACGATGGTCTGAGCTGATCTGAAGGTCATCACATATTGTAAATGATTGGATATTTTGCTTGTTCTGTGTTATTATATAGTCCAGTTCGTGTAGAGTTCCCCTGGGAGATTTCCATGTCCACTTTTCTTTATTTTTCAAGTCGAAGTAGGTATTAATTATTTTCAAATTTTTCTCTCCAGCAAAATTTATGAGTAGTTCACCTCTCTGGTTCCTTTTTCCAAAACCATAGTCCCCGAGGACATTTTCTTCACCCCTCTTCTTGTGGCCAACACTGGCGTTAAAATCTCCTATTAACCAGAAATGTTTCAATGTTTTGTGTTTCTTTTCTATATTTTCCATTGTGGTTCCTACTTGGTTATAAAAGTCTTGTACTTCTTTTTCAGGATGATTTGACGTTGGAGCATGCACTTGGATGATACTGATTGTTTTATAACTCATGTTTATATCTATAGTTGCTACTCTCTCTGATATACCCCGGAAGTCTGATACAAACTCTTTAATTTTTCTGTGAACCAAAAAGCCAGTGCCATAGTTCCCTTGGTAGGCTGAAGTATGTAGAAAGAGATGGCCTGATTTTCGATCTTGCACTGCCTCATAATTTCTCCGTATTTCAGCTATACCAATAATATCCCAATCTGTTTTTTCTAAGGCTAGTTCCAATTCTGCTAGCCTGTCTTCACCCTTCAAGGTTTGTGCATTTAGTGTTCCTATATTTAAAAATTGACCTTCTTTGCATTTACTTTTTACCAAATTTAATTTCTTTTTTCTTGAGTTCAGAAGGAAATTTTGTGTAGCTCCACACGTTTTCAGTCATGTATTTGAATCCAGATTGTAATTTTCTCTTTCATTTTCTTTATTGCTAGTTTGTGCAGAATTTATATGATCAACTTGATTATTCCACATTTCTTGCAAACTTCTTTGAGATTTAGGTTTATCATTTTTATCTGGTTTGCCCTTCTTTGTTGGTAATTGGGAGGCTGAATTCTTATCATATGGATTAGTTGGTGAAATGGATAAACCTCTTTTTCTTGGATTATCCGCATTTGCATGTAGATCAGCTTCATTTCCTCCCTGCGTATTTTAAATAATTCCTTCCATTTGATTCTGAGATCCCCTTTCTTCATTTCCACTCTCATTCTTGTTCTGAGTTCCGTCATTGTAAAATTCTTCTAATTCCTCCAGACTCCAGGTTTTTCCATCTATGACAAGTTTATCGTTTCTCATAAAAACTTTTTTTCCTTTGTTTTTTGCATCCAGACTATATCTTGAAAGTTTTTTCCTAACCTCTCGATCATTTTCTGACAAATCTTCTCTTATAAAAATATTATTTGGATTGCTTTTCAGCTTGTGTTTATTTTTGAGGACATCGTTCCTCAGTATGCTTGATATAAAAGTGACCCTTATTGGACCATCTTCACTCCATTTCTTTTTTCCTATTTTGAATAGCCCTTTGATACAATATTTTGTGATATCAACATCTATTTCTTTGAGAATTGTGATTATTTTGATTAAAATTCCTTGATAGTATTGGTCTATAATACCATTTATAATGATATTCAATCTTCTATCTCCTGATAGATCTTTTTTCTCCAGAATATCAAGCCTTTCATTTTGCTTTTCTACTGCAGTTGACAGCTCCTTATTTTCCCTACTGAGATTTTCCACTTTACTATTGATCATTTCAAATTTACTGTTAATGTTTCCATTTATTTTTTGATCAAGCATTTCCATGTTGTTTTTGATAACTGAAATGTTTTCTTGAAATTTAGCTTCAAAAGATTCCATATTGGAATTGAACATAGTACCTATTTGTTTCAAAAGTTCTGTGTTATCACCCATTCTGAATGTACCTGCCTAGCTAGAAGAGTGAAGGGTTAATTTATTAGGGATGGGCTAAGAAAAATTGATATTTATTTAGATTTGATTCCTAGGTATGAGAAGGTTCAGTCTAGAAAGTATTTTAGTATTCTGTGTTGGTTGTTGTCCCCTAGGATTGTAATAGATGGTGATGCTTAGTATTTGATTTTTACCAACTTAGTATTTTAGATAATAGAATAAATTATAAATTTTACTTACTGTAGTTCTAGGAACATAAAATAAGGTAGGTAGATAGTAATAATAATAATAATATCGCCTTATTTATACTGCCCGATTAAGACTATGAAAGTCCCATTATTCCAGCAGTAAGCCCAAGACTCCGCGACATGACAAGTTATCCATCCATTTTGGAATTTTTACCACATAATAATATATATTATTATGTGGTAAAAATTCCAAAATGGGAGGATAACTTGTCATGTCCCGGATGGGTTTCGAACCCACGACCTCTGAAATCTCTGGATTCACAGAGTGCCGCCTTTACCACTGAGCTACCGGGACATGACAAGTTATAGTAGATTCTGTAAGAAAAATGAACAGAGGGTACCTACGACTAGCCGAACCCGGCTTGTCATTTTGTTATATAAGATGTCTGAGTATACATATTATTATAACCTGAGCTTGTTTGAATCTTTACTATACCTAATGGAAATTTTCTTGGTCCTGTAGTGAGAGCACCGCAGAACTTTCTCCAGCTGCACCAGCTTATCATTGACCACCCTCATCCTGAGCACATCCGTCTGGTCCACGTCATTCAGCTCATGCGTGAAGAATAGGGCCGACTCCATGAACTCCTTGATAGCACCGCCCAGCTGATCTATACACATTAGATAATAATATAAAAAAAATATTCATATATAAAAATATTGAAGCACAAATGCTTCAATATTTTTATTGAACAAAACACCTCGGACAAAAAACCAAACACCTCGGCCGAGGTGTGAAGAACGCCTAGTACCAAGAAAAAGACCGTATAATATACTCGGAAGAACACCTAAAAATGGTTAGTTTAAACCGTGTTTAACACGAATTTATCTCACATTGGTCACAGTGGTTAGATGGTGAGTCTGGTAATCCAGGTAACGCGGGATACCTGAGTTCAAATCCCACCCAATATAATGATTTTTCATCACTTATTAAAAAAACTATAAACAGGGAGTAGACCAGCATTGGCTTGGTTCTGGGGGCCCTTGTCAATTATTGGCCTCCTTGTAAAGACAGTGGTAGAAGTAAAAAAGAAATCGAACAATCGATTCTTCTTCTCACCTATCGGCAGTGTATGATTCGTGATGAGCTCTTTGTAGTTCTGCTCTATGACGGCGAATGAGAGGTCAATGAACTCGACATATCTAGTCACCTCCAGGGGTAGCCTCGGGAATCCGCCACTGACCAAACCAGCATTGCCCAGAGCTCCGCCACTGCGCGGTGTAGAGAGAAGTTGGTGTCTATAAACTGATCAAAGCCATTGGTGGGGGGCGAGGACCCTTCCACTGTCTGGGGATCGTGAGATTGAGGATTCAATGAGAGACAACAGTCAAAACTTTTGTAATAAACTCAAAAAAGAACTCACTCACTGACCGTTTCACCTTCTAACGACAAACCTAGAAAGTTGAAGAAAAAATCTGAAAAGTTAGATGGCAATAAGTCAAAGTTTTTCACGAAATTCGAAAGGGACGCTAGTTTCAGAGTTACTTAAATTTACACAGTAAGTAGGTACTAACTGAAACACTATTGTTCTGACAACTTTACTGAAATAAATAACACTAAAGTCGAAATTAATAGACGTTTTTGTATTACCTCTGTGACATTTCGGATTGCTAAGTCTCGGATTGCATACCGTGTTAGATGGGGAAAACCGATGCTCAGCAATGACTTAAGTTATCCATTTTGTCTATTCATTTCGTCATAAATAACACTTCCGTGAAGAGATCTTTAGAAAAATAGATAAAATCGATTCTATTCAAAACAAAAAGGTTACGTAGTGTTGAAAATTTAAAAACTTACGTCATATCCGAGATCCAGACTAGGGATTCCTTGCTCGTGTAGAAACATCTGATAGTCCCCTTCACCACTGATGGTGTCTATCCTGCAGATAAAGGAATCATTACATTAACACAAAATTGGCGGGTTTATTTTACATTATCAGACATCGATTTTTTCCTGGTACTTGTACTTATATGAATACTTCAGGACTTAAGAAAATTTTAGAGCTGAAACACCCAGACCTAGTTATTGGTGGAAGTCACCAGTGAGTAGAGAAAAACCATTATACAGTATTATGAAATTGTTTATGCTATAAGTATAATTAAAGAGATCATTCTGCTTTGTTTCTTACAATTACCAATGTAGGGATTTAAAATGTTTCAAAATTCAAGCAATTACCTCGGTTCATAGGTTTCCATTTTTGGAGTTTTGTTCTTAATCTTGCTCATGGTGTCCATAACCGTGCGAAAGCCAGCTTTCATTTCCGAGGGTTGTGGGTTCGGTATCAGCTTGGCCGTTTCAAACACAGTCTGTTTCAGCATCGGGGCACAATTAACTCTGAGACGACCATCAGCTACAACATCAGAAGAGGATAATTGAAAAAAAAATCAATGAAAATATTAATGACATAAAAAAAACACTATAGTCACAGGGTGCGAGTGGGTATTACACTTGTCTTGCAAGCAGGTGACTCTGGTTCAATTAACGTCAGAGTTGGTATTTTTCGACGGTGTAGGTACCCCACAAAACAAGGGGACTGCATCCCCTTAGTGTGGGGTAGTCGCATTAAATATATGTTACCTATTATGTACAATTATTAATGCAAATAAATTACAAATTACAAAATTACTTTGAATATTAAAGGGTCAAGTTATATGTCGTGAGGACAATGGAGAAGCTGATTTGATGTGGACGTGAATATCAAATCAGGATACAAGAAATCCTGTTATTCTAAGCTACCCACTAAAGTTGTAATGAAGAAACACAAAAAGTGGATTAAATAATCTTAAAAGCACCATTCGTGGCCGAGGTTGTTAAGGCGCTAGTCTGGTAATCCAAGTAGCGTAGTGATTCGATGGTTGATATTATTATTATCCCGGGATCAGTACGGTTCGGTTTTGTAACGTATCCAGTCCACGGTAACGTATACGGTTGTGAGAGATTTCACAACCGTACTGATTGCGGGTTATTATCCCCCAGCCCTAATCCATTAGATACCTCATACAGAAAGCTGTAGCCTCACCCTTGACAGCTCTCTCCACACTCAGGTAGGCCACAGCCCTCTCTCTCATGAGCAGGCTGTGCTGCTGGGCCCAGGACTCTGAGTTGAAGTGCCCGTCCCCCTCCAGGCCCCAACTCACCACCACAACAGACCGCCGCGGCACCCAGACTGCAACATAGAGGTCAATGTTGAACTGGCCCTCGTTCCAGAAAGCACTCTCACTCTCATAATCCCAAATCTCCCTTTAAAATGTCACACAACGCACTCTCGTTGGTTAGTTTGAACGAAGTAACAAATCAGAGTGCCCATTATGCCAACAGTATCTGTTGGCATAATAGGACTACCTGTCTTGCGCTGACAGTCTAAAATTCTAAATAAAGCACTACTTATACTTATACTTCAGTGACGTTTGAATCGGAGATTTGGTGATTATGAGAATTTGAATTTGAATTTGAATACTTTTATTTATTTATACAAGAAAGATATTATAAACAATACATCTCCTATAAGCTAAGTCTAACTTCTGAGTGAAAGGGGTTTCTGGAAAGATGGCCTGCTGTTGTAACAAAGAGAACGCCACTATACATTATCACCACACTGGGAGTTGCCATTTCAGCATGTTCCTTTGCCGTTTTTCCATTTTTGAATTCTAACATCTAACTTCCTATTTCCAGTGAATCCTCGATTGCAGAAATTTTCTTTTGACCCGCGCCATTATTTGATCCGCGCCCTTTTGGTCACCCATCCCAGTCTTAACCTTGCTGGACGTTGCTTAACTTCAGTGACAGAACAAGAATTGGTGAATTCAACGTGCCATCGACGCTGACTAAAACTATGTAGTTTGGACGTACTTTTATTCTTCTTCAAGTTGCCGAAGATCTTGGCGATTTCCATCATGGCGGCGGTGCCCCCCAACACATCCGTGGCGTTCGTCTCCAGACTAGCCCTGCTGCTGCCCATGAGGACATATCTGTCCGGCTCCTCCAGGCCCCGGATGGCTCCTATCACGTTGTGGTAGGTGTGGAGAACGTTGACAAAGTTGAAGTCGAGCACCAGCTTCCAGGAGGAGTTCTGGAAACCCTCCGAGATGGGGTAGTGAGACAGCGGGTTGTAATCCGTGGACACAACTTTCATCTGCCTGTGAAAGCAGATGAGAAACACCAGCTGTTTGAGATAATTCTATTAACCCTTTGACTGCCATAGCACAACTCGTGTTGTGCCAGTACACTTTCCCAGAAACACGTCAAGATTAGCTCTGACAGTCAAAGAGTTAAATAGGGTAAATACCGTACATATACTAATTATTCGATAGTAAAAAAAAACGACCATAATTTTCGAACCCTTTTTTTCAACCGTCGGTCGTAGCGTTTTTTTACACGGGGACATTTTATAATTCCCTTTCATATCAAAAGAAAGGTACAAAGGAATAGTATCGACTCAAAGAAAGCTTGTCTTTTTATTTTCTTAGTGTAAAATTTTTATGAGGGTTGAAAAAGAAGTGTCGAACGGTTCGAGTCGCTTGTGTGGCAAATATGTACTTAGTATGGCGAGTTTGAGTGATTGTGATGCTAGGTTAATTTTATACATCTAAAATATTACGATAAATTTAATGACGACTTGAGTACCACAGAGGTACTGGAAAACTTCTATTAGTTTCGCTCAAAGTATAAATTTTTAAGGGGTAAGTTCTAGTAAATCACAACCATCAAAAACAAACAGATTGGACTATTTCGTATTTGCGCCACCGAGTGACTATTTTGAAAGCTATATGAAAAAGTGAAGGAAAAAAAATTCAAGTAGTACTCACTTTAAAATGTACTCTGCCAATTCAACGCTTATTACAGAAACAGCTATTGACTTTGGTGCATATCCTGGATAAATAGAGAAAGAGAAATATTGTTTTTATTACGTAGGACACAAAATTTATTTAGCATCAAGCTAGGTAGCTGAAAATATTTTCTGAATCAAGGGTTGGGATGTATGTGAGTCCAAATCATCATTATTTTTGATTGGGAACACAAACTATTTTATTCTGAAATGAAATTATGCGGGACCAAAAATCCCTCTGGACTTCTGGCTTTCCCTTTTGTTTCAATACTATTTAACCTTAGAAGTCCTCCAGCTAGATGATCTGGGTAGAGCTATTCATTTTTCCTACTATTCTGTTGCCTCATTCGGAACCATCAGTGATCCTTGATTCTTTCTCTGGGTAACAGACGCAGACGGGTGACTTTTTTTTTTTTTTTTTTTTTTTTTTTTTTTTTTTTAATATAATACACGGGCGGACCCTATACTATCTAATTATAATTGTACCCTAACTATCAAAAAATAATTTTAAATATAACAATGTAAAAAAAAAAAAAAAAAAAAAAAAAAAAAAATTAAGTCAAATAAAACAGAGAAAGATGCGAAAGGAAGCAAAGAGCGATATAGTAAGAGAGAGAGAGAGAAAGAGTGAGTGTAAAAGTGAGAGAAAGAGAAAAAGAGAGAGAGAGAGAAAAAGAGAGAGAGAGAGAGAGAGAGAGAGAAAGAAAGAAGGAGGGAAGGAGAGGAAAAAGAGAAGGAAAAGATGATGTTCAATGGTTAAGGTAGAATTGTTTGATGGAAGTTACAGTAGTACAGAAGAAATCGATACTGTCTTTCAGTGTGTTAGCATTCCTTTGAAAACGGATCATTGGGGAGTTCTGTAAATAGTTCGTCCGAACAAATGGAGGTCTGAATGGGAGTGGCGCACGAGTGGCCATACGCCCAGGTACATTTATATTTATGGACGAAAGGAGTTCAGGAACTGTTAAGTGGGAGTGAAGAATATTAAAAAAGAAGACCATATCAAACATTTCTCTCCTTTTCTTTAGAGGAAGTAAACGGAGTTGGTGTTCCAAAGAATCATAGGATTCCTCAGGACAACCAAGCTTTCTACTCATGATTCTCAGGGCCTTATGTTGAATGGACTCCATCCGAGCAGAATAGAACTCATAAGACGGATTCCAAGCTGTAGAGGAAAATTCTAGGACACTACGCACCAAAGAGCAGTAGAGGATTTTAAACGATGTTACGTCAGGGAAGTCCTTGGTGGATCTGAAGATAAATCCCAGCATTTTTGAGGCTTTGGAACAGATAGCCTCCATATGCGGGTTGAAAGATAACTGAGAATCAAACAAGACACCAAGATCTCTGACGCAATTGGAACGAGGAATACTATAGGAGTTCAATGAATAGTCAAACAAGTGAGGACTGCTAGAGCGTGTAAAAGATATTACATTACATTTCAAAGGATTAACCTCTAAAAGATTACTATCAAACCATTGTTTTAAGTCAAGAAGAGCGCTTTGAAGTATTTGGTAGTCGTCAGAAGAGCGAATCTCGCGAAAGATCTTGAGATCATCACAGAAAAGTAAGAATTGAACATCGTGCTTAGAAAGACAGTTGACGACATCGTTGATGAATAACAAAAAGAGAATGGGGCCCAAATGAGAACCCTGAGGAACTCCTGAAGTAGCAACAAAAGAGGAAGAGACAGAAGAACCTAAACGAACCATACAAAGCCTTCCAGAAAGATAGCTAGCAAACCAAAGTAAGAGAGAGTCCGAAATACCATAAGAAGACAGTTTATCTAGAAGAATCCTATGGTTAACCCTATCAAATGCCTTTGTCAAATCTAAGTATATGGAATCTACCTGAGAGCCGTGAAGGTGACAAGAAATATAGTTAAGATAACATAAAAGATTAGAAGCGACGGACTTATGAGGTAAGAAACCATGCTGATGAAGACTGATCGAAGGTAAGAAATAAGGTAGAAGATTCTCAAGCACAAGAGCTTCAAAAAGTTTTGGTATAGTAGAAAGTATGGATATGGGACGATAATTTGAAACTTCGTGACGAGAATTACCTTTTTTAGGGACTGGCGAAACAAAACTGCTTTTCCACAGGGAGGGAAAAACACCTTGACTTAGAGAAAGATTGAAGAGAAAACACAACGGGAAAGCTAAAGAAGAAGAACAGTTTTTGAGGAAAACTGGAGGAATGCCGTCTGGACCCATACCTTTGTGAACGCTTAAAGACTTTAGTTTTTTTAAAACTGCAGCTAAGGAAATACTACAAGACGAAACCTGGTCCGAAGATACGGAAACAAACTCATTACAACAAAGAGGAATATCAACGAAAGACGAAGAAAAGTGGTTTGCAAATAAATTGGCTGAAGATAGTGCGCAAGAAGATTCAATGCCATTGTGTTTTACTACCTTAGGAATGCCAGAGCCTCCACGGAGGTTTTTATTAAATTTCCAGAAATATCGTGAGTCCTCCTTGATATTATCAACAACAGAAGAGATATAAGATGAGTAACAACGATTGGATTCTTGTGCGCAAAGTGCTCGCAAACGTGAGAAGACAGAGTAAGAGTGGGATGTACGACTTGACTTGTAGAACTTGTGGGCACATTTTTTCTGGATTATTAATGATTTTAGATAAGAACTATACCATACTGGAAAAGAGTCTCGCTTAAGAGTAATAGGTGGAACAAAAACTTTAATAACATCATTTAGAAACTTGGAAAATCTATTAACATTAATTTCAATAAGAGGGGAATTTAAAAATGAGAGCCAATCAAAATCGAAGAAAAGATTATTAAGAAATACGTAAGGAGCTTTCCGAAAATTAAAACCGACGAAGTCATCTACAGCTGACTCTAGATAAACAATTGGAAATATGAAACACAATGGCGGATGCAGAGGATCGATGGGCAAGAAGGAATCACAACGCTCAACGGTACAGCTTTCAATTGATGCGGAACAGAGAACTAGATCAAGCGTGCGATTGTCTGCGTTGGAAACATAATTGTGCTGACGAAGGTTAAGGAAAGAAATACTATCCAGAAATGCACCACTACGAAGAGAAGAACTGATGGGAAGGGATCCGTCGTCGGACCAAGATAGTTCCGGTAAATTGTAGTCACCAAGCAACAGAAAAGTATCCTCCGGAAAGAGGCTGTATACTCGTTCTACCTCCTCAAAATGGGAAGAAAAATAAGCAGGCGGAGATGATGGAGGGATATAAAGGACTTATTTTCTTGTCTTTACATCACTTCGTAAATCATTTATATATATTTTTTTTATATATAATAATGCTTTTTCTTTGTGTTATTATGTCACAATTTTAGTGGGTAGCGCAGAATCATAGGACTTTACCACTTTCATTTACAATATCCTTGTATTATTATTTTTGCCTAAGATTCTGCCACTGGTCGCTGCTTCACATTAAAGCAGCTACTCATTTTTCCTCACGAGGTATGAGTGGACCCCGAACATCCAAGTACAGAGCAGAAAAAATCCTCCCCCGCTGGGAATCGAACCCAGGTCACCATGTGTGCTTTTTTTTTTTTTTTTTTTTTTAATAAATTACTTTTATTGTATGTTTTCAGTCTCCAATACAAAGCTCATATTTTAATACATTTAAAATGAGACTACTTTAAAGAGTAATA
Source organism: Bactericera cockerelli (assembly GCA_024516035.1). Taxonomy (NCBI): domain Eukaryota; kingdom Metazoa; phylum Arthropoda; class Insecta; order Hemiptera; family Triozidae; genus Bactericera; species Bactericera cockerelli. The sequence continues at coordinate 36,848,223 of CM044958.1, forward strand.
AAATATGGAAGCATTTTGTACCCCATTCAGATTAAATCTGGTGGCGGGATTACAGGTGAACCTAGACATAAGAGAAGTCAAGGGACAGTATTTTTCTCGCTTATATCAAATTTCTCGAGGTTATTTTTTCCCTTATAGTGAGGTAAATGAGACTTGGAAATTGTTCTCTTAGATTCAGGATTCTCTGATATCCAATTCTCTTATGTCCAAGTTCGACTGTGTATGCAGCTTCCTCTCGGTAGTGAGTTTGAAGAAATGTTTTACCTTTGAAATAGATTTTAGACTTATTTAATTGGACAACTAAAAATGTATGCAACTTTGTTAAAACAAACAAGCTGCACCTAAAAGTAAAATTGTCATCAGGAAGAGAATTTCAAAGGAACATGAAAAGTTTTCTATTGAATAGGTAAGGCTTACCATTAATTTGAAGAATATTTAAATGATAATTTATAATAACTTAGCATTTATCTAACCCTATATGTATTGTAAATTCTATACTTTTATACCATTTTTTTTTTTTTTTTAAATTTTCATTATTTGACGTTGTATGAAGCCCTTGGGCATTACATGCAAAAAAAAAAAAATTAAATCTATATCTAAAAGAATAAATAACAGTGCCTGACTTTCGTCATCTTCAATGTAGGTGCTGTTAGCCGTGGGGTCTCCGAACTGGACCTGTATTCTCCCCAGCAGGGTGGGCGAGAGAACGAAGGTGTCTGTGTAGATATAGCTCTTGGGGTCGTGGAACAGGAGCACTCCCATGGCACCCAGGGAGAGAGCTTCGGTGATCTGAAATTACAACGGAGCATTTTTTTCCCGAATAAAAAAAATATATTTATAAACACTTAGACGACCGGCATGGTTTTTCGTGAATTCTCTTGTGGGACCGGCGATAATACGGCTCTCCGACATTGTGTACCACCGGTGGTACACCCGGTCCATTCCGTACGAACGTGCGGGTACCACCGGTGGTACACCCGGTCGTCTAAGTGTTAAAAATATAACTTCTAAATGAACTCTATCTATATCCAACAAAAAAAATACACTGCCATTTATGCAACTTTTTCGTGAATCAGACAGGTTCATAGTGTATAGTTGTATACATTCATCATAGGGTGGCGTCATCGTGAACCATGGTAGCCAGACAGTAGAGAAATGACTGAGCACTTCTGCCACTGTCTTTACAAGGAGGCTAATAATTGACAAGGGCCCCCAGAACCAAGCCAATACTGGTCTATTCCCTGTTTATAGTCCCCCAGCCAGACTGCTGGTCTACTCCCTGTTTAAAGTCCCCCAGCCAGACTACTGGTCTACTCCCTGTTTATAGTCCCCCAGCCAGACTTGTATACATTAGGCAATACATTTTTATCGACTTTTCACTATGTCTATAATCTGAGATTTTTTACTGAATCACTTATTGTAGATATGTATTCCCAAAAATGTTTAACCTATTCTCTTCAAATTTATTTTGCTCAGGAGTTCACTCCAAAAAAAGTGAAATCGGAGCAAAAAAAAGTAATTGACTTACAAGGGTTTGGTTGCAGGGGTTTTTTTCTTCTCTGAAGTAGGTACCACAAACGTTTCCTAGCTCTTACCTGTTGATACAACGGCACTTTACCGATCCGAATAATGACAACTTTTCCATTAAGATCAATGTTGACTTTGTTGATGAACTCGTAGTCTCGGGTAGTCCCATAGTTAATGTAAACTGGTTGCCCCTACAACAAATAATACACTGCCAATTAAAGACACAATACTTCCTCGTGAATAATTTACATTGTATACACTTGGCGAAAAAAAAAAAAAAATACGAACTTTCTTTATCTAATATTAGATATTCTTGGAAATCAAAGCATAATTTAATTTGGATCTATTTTATTTATGAACATTTTTGTACGGAAAATTATTTTCTACTAACCTCAATTCTTCGCATGAGCTTCTGGTACTTCTGACCCAAAGGTATTGCATACTTGCCGGTGGGGACATTAGGGCTCTTGTATATTACCTCCTCGCCATTTAGAATGGTTATCTGTGGGGCATAAACAGGAGAAATAGATAGTTAACATGGACATTTTCATTAATAATAAATGTAAATAGCTACAATAAAGATGGTTTGATAGATGTTTCATCACGCAAAACTTTCTAACATTGTTTGTTGTTTCACATTCTCAAAAAAAATAAAAAAAATATGCATTGGTTGTCGAGTGGTCACAGTATGAGCAGAATCCAGTTTGCAGCGGTGAGATTCGTGAGATCGAATCCCACCCAATGTATGGATTTTTCTTAGTTTGAAAATTTCACAACAAAATAATAGTATCATTACAACTGATGTAACAGATTGACTCATAAGTTAAATTCTAATCATTGAGTTTAATTAACAAGGTCACCCCGATCTCTGATCCATAACGTGACGGAATCTGGATGATGGTGCTTTGAGTCCCAAGTTAGACAAAAATTTAGTAATACAAGTATGAGTAATTTTGGTTTTATTGTGATCAACACAAATATGACAACTTTTTTTTAAAAAACTGTTTATTATTACTTTCGAGTATTTTTATACATAACGGAATAATATTGTGTTCGGTTTTGTAAAATTATTATGATAAATTATTATTATTGACTCACCATACTCAAGTTCTTAGGGTCGGGGAACGTGAGCCGAACTTGGGACGCCACAACTTTGGACACGGAATCGAACTGGGCATCCTTCAAGTGTTTGACCAGCTTGGCAGCTTGCTGAAAGTTCAGGTCTCCAGGCTTGTTGCTGTCATACGAGTTCAAATCCCTGGAAATGTCAGAGTAGTGAGACGTAGATATTTATTGTAGTCCCCATATCGAGTGGATAGCGCTTTGGTGACCGAGATTGAAACCTGACCGGTCGGAATTTTTGGATCTGTAATTTGGATTTTACGAGGTCTCTTCATACTTCGTGAAAATGAGTAATAGCTGACTGTAGCTACTTTTATGAGTGAGTGAATAGTGTCGAGATTATGGTCTAAATACAATTAATAATACGGGTATTTAGGAAAGCGCTACGTTAAGGTTGGTAATCTGAAGAGAACAAAAAAATAAAGCACAATGAAAGAATTTTCCAAGAATTTTTTCAGGTGAATTTTATTCTTTTTGACGTATAAATAATAATTAAAGATGACTGTGGCTTTCCACCATAGACTCACACGATAAATATCTGGATAAGAGAAAAACAATGAGACTCTTACCTGTAATATTCGGCGATGCTCTCTCGTTTGACGTGGTTCTCCAGATTCTTGCCTGCATCCAAGTGGCTCTTGTACAACCGGGCTTTGGCGGCTTTGCAAATGATCGCGTTCAGCTCTATCTGCCGTAACGTCGCGACCCGCCCCGCCAGATAACCGACCGAAAGCGCTATCACGGCGAACGCCAGGAGAAACGAGAAACAGAGCCGCTTGGACACGTAGTCACTGCTTTCGTTGTATGTGTTGCGCGCCAACTGGGGGAGACTGAGAACTCGCTGCATTATGGCGACTTTGAACTTTGGTTGTGGGCGTCCATACAATCCTTCCACCACCGTTACATATGTATCACCTCTTTCACAGACACGGAAATATACTACACCTGGTGTTAAGCCTCATTACTTTGATAGGGCATTGCAGTTTAACCAAGAATCGGGCAAAGAAGAACGAGCAAGAGATCTCAAAAACTTTTTCGTTATCGACGCACCTACTTATTTTTTCTCGACTTGATATTGCTAGCGCTATTTACTTTGATTTTCGAACTTTGTTAAGATTAATTTTAAATGGAAATATTTAAAGAAAATAAAATAATCTACAAAAATTTAATTTCGGATAGACCAAAGGGACACTTAAGATGTGACACAAAATGAGCTCAAAACAAATATTTACGGGATATACTCATTTTATTTTAAGTAGATCGTGAGACAGATGGTGATTTTTCTCATTTTTTTGTTTATTCTACATATCTTTCATCATTTCCATTGATAAAATCAATAGAGAGAAGTTAAGCCGCCACGCCATGACGACATAAATGATATTTACCCAAACCAGATATAAATAAGCATGCAAATTAAAACAACATTTTTCTATGACGTCACTTACATTTACAAATTCTTATAACATTCTCTTTGATAACGTGTATTTTGTGCAATTCAATAATCTAGGTAGATTGTAGATGCATTTTTGGTTCCTTGATAGTAAAGTCATTCAACACGGGGGTTGAATGATAGAAACAGACCAACCAGTGATCCACCCAAATAGAAGCATTAATGGGGTTCAAACTTGAGAGGTTACCTACAAAGCCCTATCCTCACTGAACGTTACTTCACTTTAGTGATCAAACGAGAAATTCGTGTATTGAAGAACAATTGACGCTGGGTAAGGATTTTTTTTATTACAGTTTCTGTATTCGAGACAGATGGTTTGATTTTGAAAATGACAAGTTCAATAAATTGTAACGGACTAAAAAAATTTTGACTAAAAATTCTTCTACCTTTCCGGGAATCGAACTCGGCAACTACGTGCCAAGATGTACTACCATACGTAGACTACTTTGTTTTTAGCATGATACTTTTCAACAAATACCAATGGAGATTTCCCTTTCATTCAATGATAAACTGTACCAGCTAGTGACTTTATCCAGCCTAAATGGGACGGGACGCTACCAGAATTTCAGAAATATATCCAAAATTCTCCCCGTTTGATTTCAACTCAAAACGGGTGCCAATCCATGGCTCCTCCATACTCAACGATGCTTAGTTTCAGTGATGTCGGGAACTGGCGTATTCAACGTGCAATTACCTATACCTACCTACCGCAACGTGCAATATACCTACCGCTGGCTTATCAGGAGGGCTTCTAATTTTGGTAATTAGGAGAAAGCTTATTATTTCCGGGGGTATTTTCAAAAAGAAATTTCTATGTGCTGCGTTCTTTATTTAGAAATATTGCAGGGGCAAGCTTATTTTGCAACATGTGATGTGAGTGCGGGCAGCATTTTGATTATTTTGACACGTAGATTTGTCTTGAAAGTTGCTCAACACATTGATTTTAATCAAAGATGAGGAAATTATAGCATCAGAGTCTATTCTGATGAAGAGGTGTGATAATAGAAGAAAATGTATTGTTTGTTTAGCTACAGGGTCTTCAGGAAAGGTCTCCTCTGTTTAAAACCTTTCTAACCCTTTTGAAATATGCATCGAGGAGCAATTATAATTTAAAAGCAATTTTACACTAGCCTTATTAGTCATCAATATGGCACGATTCATTATAATATGTAGTCAAATTCATGCAAGAATGTTGAGACCAATAAATTATGGGTTTGTCTATTATAATTGTAGATATTCAGAAAGTCCTTCAAAAAGCCCAATTTCAGAATTTGAAGAGTTTCAATGTGAGTCAAATGTGTCAACAGAAGAGTCAGATGTGGAAGAATTTTTTATAAGAGAAGACTCTGACTGATGAGGAAGGAAATGTGCCTAAATGCTACCTACTGCACCCTGAATGAGACATTAATTAAACAATATTAATTAACAGTTTACTGAGAGAGACAGTTACATTCTTTTTTCTTCATTTCAGAAAGCTAAAATCATCCACAGTTGAATTTTGTGCAGTGGCGTGAAAAACACGTAGAATAAAGTATTTTAAATCAAACCAAAATGAAGGTCGTCCTGTTGCTGCTAGGTTTTGTTCAATACATGCACTGTGCGCCTGCCCCTTACAACCAAGAAATACCAGCGGGGATTATGAATGACCTCGAGGCCCTGTTCACAAACGTGGACCAAGACACCAAGCTATACGACTTCATCCACAACGAACAGAACGTGGCCATGCTTCGGCAGATCCACGTGAATCTGTGCTACAACAAACTGTTCGGTGCCCAGAGCCAAGACGCCAAAGCTAAAGTGGCGCTGAGAAACCGGCGAGACGTGACAGACGCGGCGGCGGCAGGGCAGGAGGTCTATATCACTGCCAAACCCGGTAAGAACGACACCATAGTTGACGCTAGGAGTAACACATCAGTTAGCATTACAGACAATAGTACTAGCGCTTCCCCCGAGGCAAGGCGGAGGCGCGCCGCACCCGCCGCCGCACCAGCTCCGGCCGATGCACCCGCACCCGGCGACGTGAACCTGGCAGACCAGAACCCAGGTGACGCAGCGGCCCCTCAAGGCACGGACCAGACTCTGAGTCCGGCCGATCAGAAGGCCGAAGACGAGCAGGCCGCACAGGAGGAGGCAGAACAGGCCGAGGAGTACCAGAAGGCAAACTTCAAGATGAGCGTCATGAGCTGGATGAAGTACACACTCGACTGTCTGAGCTCCTACATCGGGACTTTCTATTAGAGATCAGCTATAAAAGTGAGACTTTACACGAGAGTAGATCCCTGGTGCTGTTGCTATTCTACTGTGGGCACCACGGGTATACTTCTGTAGATTTGTTGAAAAATTCAATCCCATCACAAACTTATTTTCACTGTATATTTTGGCAGGCGTGAAATAAGAATTTCTACCACGTGATAATTAGTTCCTCTTAACAAAATAAAATAATATTATCATATCTGATGACGATAGACTCCTATTATTAAACATAAAAATATAGCTTTAGTTCTCAAATATAGACTCAACTGGAGTCAGAATTATGAAAAAAAGCAATTTATTTAAATCTTTGTAAAATTATAAATGCTTAAACAACAATACACGCTTCTGGACTATTGTCTCTAATAAAATGTTTCTCTGATGTGTTATTCCTATCTTATATTTTCTTTTACATTATTTATTTTTCAACAAAGTTTACCTTTAGTCTGTTTTGTTCATCAGCAGTGATTTCCGAAAATCTTTTGAAAGTTTCGGAAATACAATGACTCGCTTAAAAATCCGATCGCTGGTCATTTCTTCCATATAACTGCGTGTATTTCCATGTACCTGCAAATCAATGTGACTTTGGTTGTCGATAATATTTTTAGAAGATTTTTGTTTTGAATAGTTATTCTATTCAAAAAAAAAATCTTGTAAGAATTTAAACTAAATAAAATTATTATCCAGGTACAATCAGTGTAACTCCAGGAAAAAAAGAAGAGTAACACAGGATTTACAGCTATAGAACACTGTTCATTTTGATATTATTCAGTTTTTCCTTCAGTATACAATTACCTAAAGATACAATTACATACAAAGAGGAAACGCTGCCAGTGTACTGGGCTCATTCCCCTCTACGCCAACCTTTGATGATGTGTACAACATTTAATGTAATAAATATCCTAAAGATCTAGATTATACTAATAAGAGGGAAAACAAAACTCTGTGAAAACCTGTGTTTAGCTTTTTTAATTTTATTACCTGGAACTATGATGATTATTCCTGAATAAATCTCGTTAATATGGGAACATGGCAAGTGGTCAGATTTCTGAGTGAGTCAGGGTATTTTCGTACCGAAATCTAATTATTTTGAACATTTACTAAAACATATGAGTACTTTAGCTTTAAATCTCTTACTACAATTATGGTTTGATTTTACTTTCTGGCTAAAAGTAGTAATTTTGTTATTGAAAAATCTGCTGATGAATGAACACGTGGGATTGACCTTCAAAGAAACATGGGCAAGACAGCAAGACAATTGCTCTTGCTACTTTGGCAAAATAATTACTGTAAATCAATAAGTGAAAAAAATTCATGATCTTTTAATCATTAAGAAAGATCTTATGGATGTACCAGGGCCAATGGAGGACACTCTTGTCTTGGAAAAATAATTCTTTATAAAAACGCGAGCAATATCAAAAAAACAAAATGTCTTTTTAAAAATATCACAAAGAATCAATTAATCAGTAAAGGCTTAGAAAATTAAACTCTAAAAATAAAACAAGAAATAATGTACAACGATTTTTAAAAAAATGTAAGGAATATTAAAAGGCGTTCCAAATAACCTCTGATACAAATCCAAGACATAGCCAGATAACAACTATCGTATTAAAGGATATAATAGTCACTTGTGTATTTAGAAAAAGCGATTACACACTTCAGACATTGGATTTTTTGTCATGTCTACACATGGTAAGTCAATATTTTCAGATGTAAAACGGAAATACAGAGAGACGTCGTTAATCCATCCATCGGAACCGGAGCCCATCTGGATAACTGCACTCTCCAGATTTTTAAATGGGCTTCAAAAAACTTAAAGTAAATAAGAACTGTATCCATACATACGTAAAGTAATGACAAGTGGATACATGACGCTCGGTGGTCTACAGCATTACAAAATAGACGTTTCCACTGAAAAATACAGAACATATCTTATTGATGTTTGTATGTACATAATTTACATATATAGAATATGACCTTGTTCTATGTAATTTAGATCAGTAACTTAACAAGTAACTTTACAATAATACTTTTGAGAAAAACTCTGACTGCTTGTTCTCACCGCTGATACGGATTTGGGACGCTACGAATTTTCGACGATCAGTTTCCCGACGCTCTACTGCATATAAAAATTTACTTAATTTTAAATCCAAGCTACTATTGCCCTTATATGCGTCTCGGGTCTGGGAACCCTTGTGATTCAATACGCCTGGGAAATGCATCGTGCAAAGCCACCCCATCAAAAATACACTGAAGAACGGCTGACCGCGAGACCTTCAAGGTGAACAGTACCTTTAATATAATATCATTTGATGAAAATCTATGGTAAAACGAGCAAACCTTCCCATCGTAAAGTAGTAAAAAAAAACTCAAAATTCTACCAATTTTTCGACGAAATTGTTAAAGAAAGTTTTCGATTGTGACACAAGAATATTACTGGACATGAGCTAAAGGGTGTTAGCCCTCAACGCTGTTTTAGGAACCATTGCTTGTAACTGGATCCATGTTGCAAAAGGAAACTGTTGTAGGCGCCATTTCAATACAAGGAATAGTTAATATTGGTTGCTGTGAAAATCCCTTAACTCGATTTACCTTCTTATAGATAGAATTCACCTCGCTAGTAATAGTTCATTTTATGAATTACTAGCGGGCTGTCGCCCGCTTTGCGAGCCGAGGCATGGCCGTGAAAGCAAAAAATCCTTTTTCGCCAATGGCAGGTGTTGTAGTGGGAGTTTCGAAAAATCCCGTCTTATTGCACATCTAGACTATAAGACAAAGCTACCTACCAAATTTCAGCTTCCTAGGACTTACGGTTTGGGCTGTAGAGCGATCATCAGTCAGTGGTCAGTGGTCAGTGAGTGTCTTTGACATTTATATATTAAGATTTGAAGTGATGCAACAGCCTTTTGATAATTTTAGTGATGAAACTCTTGTCACACAACTGTTGTGATGTTGTTTATGGTGTCTAGTGGGTAGAACATCATTTCGCCGCTAGAAAGTCAAAGAGGCGTAAGTGATTATATCAAAGTTTTCAGGAGCCCACTTAAGCCTATGCCCACTTCCATACTCTTGGTAGCACGAACAGGCGTATGTGATTTTTAAACTCTTGTGAAGATAATGATTTTTTATGTTTGGACGTATGTGATATTTGCGGGAAAAATTGCAGCAAACACATAGGCTTAAGTGCGCTCCTGAAAACTTTGATAAAATCACTTACGCCTCTTTGACTTTCTAGCGGCGATTTCATGAGCATCAAATCGTTTTAAAATATCTAAATTTTTGTTTTACACTGGTGACATTGTTTCTGGTCGTTACTCATGAAGAGACTACCTTTTTTTCTCTCACGAGGTATGACTGAACTCCGGATATTCAATGTAAATTGTCTACCCATAGGACCTTCACTGCGCTAACCAAAATTCACATCCACTCAGCGACGAAGGCTACTTTTTTTGCCAATACTAATGTATGAGCTCCTGTTATTCTATGATTTATGCAATGTGCAACGAAATTCAGCAACAAACTGTTGGTAGGTCTATGTTAGGAATACGATTCCTCATTAATTTATTACTTTCTATTACCTATTAGGTGTAGAAAGTATTGTTTTTGGTCGGTTTTTTTAGTTGTGATAAGAAGAATGCCCTACTATACGCTTTAGTGAAAAGTTACCACAAGACAAAGCATTGGTTGAATGATTTCTTACCACATAACCGAATGAGTGCTAGTATTATGTGGTTAGACCATTAAATATGAGAACTGGGAAATAATCCATACATTCTTAGAGATCCAATTTGTTCGCTACCTTGATTACTGGAGTACCAATCCATGTCCATTCCTCATGAGGAAATATCTATTTTTAAAATAAACTGTGATAAAACCAAACAGTCGATGTACTTAAGGCGCAAAACTTGAAATGTAAACAATCTAGATCTGAAGATCAGAGACAAACCAATGGTTGGATTTTCCCCCATTTATTTGAGTATGTGTAATGTAATGTGACCACATAGTAATAGTCTTATTACTATTTCTCAGTGTCAGGTTGAAGAAAATGTTTTAAGAATGGACTTTGTCTAGAGGTTAATTTCCACTAAATAGTATTATTATTATTTTAAAAATGCTTCTCTAAAGTTGTATGATTTACTTGGCGAGTTTTCTGCAAAAGTTAGGGGTGAAGATCGAAAGTACTATACATAATTTCTGTATAATGGTACAATTGGTACAAATTTTTCATTTTTGTAAAATTAAAATAGAAAGAAAGCTCGTCTTTTCCTCTTGTTTCATTTCAATTTACATACATTGAAAATGCCTGTCATGATTATAATAAGGTAACTCGAACACTGAGCATTAATGTTCTCTGAAGGCCACAATATGATCAAATAATAAGTTGCATCAAATTCTTCTCTTCAAAAAGGAAGCTGTATCGACCGTTACAAATGGATCAGCAAGATGAGAAACAACAAGGCTTGGAATGAACATTTCTCACGTTTTTGTATTTGCAGATGCCCATGCCTCTACCACAGAATTCGACATTTATGGAGAGAAAGAAACGCATTGGTTGGAAACCATAGAGCCTTGGAACCACCAAGAGAAAGTGGATTTCTTAAAAGATTTCTGGTATAAACCGAGAGGGTTCATCAGGACAAATACGTTTCCAACGAATTGGGATGCATTTGTGACAATTCTGGACGGGGACTTGGCGACACGGGAGGAACTGGATTGTATCCACTGCGGAGCATCTGTTGTGAACATGATGAAATACATGAGACATCATGCAGCCTCCTGCTCTAAGCTGGGAGAAATCCGGCTGAATAAACCTGATCATAATTATCTCTGTCCCAAATGTAATGAAACATGCAAGAGAAATCTTACAATGGAGGTTCATCTCAAATATAATCACTACTGCAAAGTTAATAACGCGAGTGAAGAATTCTTCTGTAACCAATGTAACTACACGGTGTTCCCAGATTTGGAGCGACTGCATTACCATAAGAGACTGCACTATCACACACCTGTCTTCAAGCGAAGAAATGAAAGTCATTCCATACCATGGACAGTTCCATTCAAAGAAGCTCTTCCAAAATTAATGTTAGGTAACACCAATGAAAAGTATGAGCAAGATATGTCGACAGATGAACTGGAATTGTTGCTACATAAACCCGAACTATTTGACGAAGGTAGCTTGGCAATTGAAAACTATCTTCAAAAAGAGATCAATGATAGTCTGGAAGTTCGAAAACTTATTCTGTCAGGAAACACTCAATGGCAAATCGATATAATGAAAAAGTACGAGAACATGTCAACCCTATGGCTAAGTACACGTTCGTTTGACCGAGCATTGGAGAGGAATAGAGAGCATTACATGAATGAGAGAAAAGCATTAGGCCTCGAAGTGGATTATTTCTGGCCGGAGAAATATACCAACAAGTACACACCAGCCTCTGATGATATGGACGTGAGTGAAAATCGAAGAAGATATGCGGCTAACCACGACTGGAACAAAACACGGCAAGAAGCTTTTGAAGAATTCGATAGAGAACAAGAATATAGAAGATACTCCATTTTGTGCCATTTCATGAGCGTCACCCCCACCACAGTACAAACAACCACCTTGGATTATGGAAGAGAATTTGATTCCTCTGACGTCAGTGCATCCAACATTGACTGTTCTCACTATTCACCCTCAAGCAAAGAACAAACGGAACAAGATGATCCTAATTCTAAAGACTGGAAATTTACACCATTGTAGATGAAACAAGTACGCTATTTATGTATGACAATATGACTTTAGATTAATTATTATAAATGATCTTTGCCTCCCTTTTTTAGCTCAGGAAATAGGGAGCAAAATACCATCAAACTGTGCATTAGGAGAAAGGATTTTTAATTCATATTACATATTGTAAGGTACATCCAGAGGAGCTTAAATCTCGGGTTTCGGGACAGAAAAGTTTGTGGGGGGTCCACCATCTAGAAATGAGGGACAAATCATTTTTTAATAAATAAAAAAGTATTCAGTAAAAAAATCCATAAAGTTAATATAAATTGATTAATCTATTATAACTCGATTTATATTACCTTTATGGAATATTTTACTAAATAACATGCTGTTTTCAAGATGAGGGAAATCGCTCAAATTTCTCAGTCCCGAAAACTGATATTTAAGTTCTTCGAAAGAAAAACCCTTTCCCCAAATGCACAAATGATTTACAATTTCCTAAGCTATTTTTGCAACGATGTAACTCCGACAAGTTATTCACATGCATTTCTTGATTATTAATAGAAAATAACTAAATTTTGGAGATCCACCTGAGCATAAGAGCAATAAAATTGAAGAAGGTTTCCAAACGATATTTTCCTAAGAATAGATTCAATTGATTGGGTTCCCTTAAAAGAGGTAGGAAGAATATTGTACTGGGCACACTAAGTCCCAGATATTTGTCAACAAGAGTTTCTCCACTGGCTAACACGTCACTGTTGTTTGCTATGTTCGCAGGGGTATTCACAGAAGAAGACCTAAAAAATATGTCTTACGTGTTGTGCTACCATTGTGGCACAAAACTTGTGCCGCTTTACAAAACTAAACTCAGTTACTTCGCCATGTCGCTCAAACACGGAGACACATGTGACCCCAATTCCACTATTTACCCCTGTCCATTTTGCTCCTACCAAGGCAAATATAAATACCACTACAAAACTCACATAAAAATTCATCTTAACATTAAGCCTTACCTGTGCAAGTACTGTGGGCGCGCCTTCTCACATAAAGCTAGTAGAGATGCGCATCTAAACATTCACACAGGCCTAAAACCATTCTTGTGTTTGATATGCGGCCAGAGTTTCCGAACCTTTACTCTTATGAAGAGACATACACTTTGTGACCATCACAATATAAGGAACTATCTCTGCTCTTACTGCAACAGAACTTATAAAGATAAGAAAACCTTAGATAATCATATCTTGAAGCATATCGATATGAAACCACACGCATGCCACTTTAAAGGCTGCAATGTGTCTTGCAGACAGCTTTCAAATCTATTGAGTCACATTAGGATCTATCATACAGGTGAAAGACCCTTTAAGTGTAAATTTTGCGAGTATGCTTTTAAGGAAAGACATCATCTAGACATGCACATCAACTTGCACATCGGCAGAACAGTACGTTACAAGTGCAATTGCTGCACCTACTCGGCTGCTTCCGAGTGGAACCTGGAGCAACACAGTCGCATTCATAGAAATGAGAGAACCCTTTCCTTGCGCATATTGTTCGAAAGCATTTCGACAGAAAGTTCACTGTCAAATCCATATGAGGACAATACATCGTGTTTCCATTACTAGGAGGACAATATTGTGACACTGCACAATGATTCTAAACAAGACTGTGATATACCCTTCGTAATTCTATAAAGGTATTAACAGAAAAAACAATAATATCAAGAGGGTACCAAATCAATTGTGTATAAAATCTTGATTTCTAATTTATTATTTGAAATAAAATATGTGTATATTTCTTGTGTAAAATTCACAAAATTTCCAAAAAAGTATTATTCATAACTAAGAAAGAATTTCTGAAAATATTCTCGTACCTATGTAGAAAGAAAAAAAACTTTCGTTTAAGGAGTCTTATGCTTTATGAAAGGGTGTTATAGAAGCAAAATAAAACTGACTTTAAATTTTATTTGTTTATTTTCCAGAACTATCTTTCGAAAAAAACACAAGAGAAAACTGGAAAAGAAAACAAATAAAATTAAAGAAGTTTTTAAGAAGTGCTTTCAATCCCATTTATTCAACGAGCAATCCTTTCACTATCATGTATGTAGAGCGTGGTGTTAAAACGTTGTACCCATGTGATCAATGTAAAACTGTATGCTCCTCAAAAAGCGCATTGCAAAAGCATAACGTGTGTTATCACCAGTATATAAAATGTCCACACTGTCAGGAAATATTCACCAACCATTTTTACAAAACAAACCATAAACATCAAATATTTTGTGGCCTACAAAGCACTACTAAAACACATGGAAACACTGAATATCACTGCCCTATATGTTCCGAGACATTTACAAGGTTGTTAACTCTAAAGAGACACATTCGAGTCCATACGAGTACGAATCCGGAACGTTGCAACTATTGTGGTAAATTCTTTTTGGAAGAGGCCATGTTAAGCCGACATATAGCGCTCAGACATAATTCAGATAAAAAATATTTTGAATGTGATATGTGCAACAAAATATACCTAAGTAGAAACAAGTATAAGAAACATAAACTAGAGCACAACTTCGAGCTGATCCCTCCGTACAAATGCTTCCACTGTGGCAAGACATATGAATCACTGCAAGAGTTCAAAGAACATTTGAAGCTTTCCCATGGAAACAGGTTAATCAAACGGAATTTAACCTGCCATATGTGTCAACAGCCTCGGATGATGAAGTACCATGTGGGGCCGTGTCACATATACATATGTGATATTTGCAAGAAAGAAATGAGAGCCCAATCTCCCATCAATAAAGAAGGTATGTGACTGTTCACCTGGAACATCTCTATAATGAAACCAATTAAGTAGTGACATATATTGGAAAGGCAATATTCGATTTATTGGGTATACGTTTAGTTTGTATACATTATGTATATGTTTTAGAAAGACCTAAAAGTGTACATATAAAAACAAACTTTGAAGGAGAAGTACCTTTAACTGGAATGGTAAGTAGTGTTCAGAATGTCCAATGAATCATGCAGCAAGGAAGCCATATTTTGAATTATATTCTGTTAATTTCTTTACATGTGCAGACAACACCTGCTTTGACTGTTTGAAGTGCGCTAAAAGCTTCAAGCGTACACTCTCTCTGTGTAGACATATTCTCAAATATCACACGCCTGCCACCTGTCAGAAATGCAACAGTTCGTATACGTCACTGCGAAGTCTGATTCGACATGAACGGAGGATGCACCAGAACCTAGTTATAGCTTGTCCTCAGTGCAACCAGCCGTTCAGGAATGAAATATACTTAAAGAAACATATACTTAACATGCACCATCAAGAGTCTGCCCTCAAACAATACGAAAAAATATTCAAAAAGTATTGCAGATTAACTACAGGTACAACTAATTTGACATAAAGCCCCAAGTAAGACGGTAGGACTGAACTTTGGGGTAATATTGTAATGCACAGGTGACAATAGTCAGAGCTATAGTTAGATAATAGTTGACACTTGTGGAGAGAAGAGGTAAGAATTATGTATGTGAGTATCGAAAAAGAGGTGAGCTACAATTTGAGTTGAATCACAGAGTGGATGAACAGAAGAAACATGAAAGAGTTGTGTGAGAAGACAGCAAGCATAAGGATGAAGGAAATATTGTACAAGAGAATAGTGTGGTAAGGATTAATGTACAACGTCAATAATGCAGACTAATGATTCATTACATAAGCACAAGAGAATACGTAAGTAACTTGGAGATGAACTTGATAGAGTAACGGGGTAAATCTACAAGTGCCCTTGGTAGAAAAATTCAAGAAAGTATTTTACAATAGTGTGGCCATTAAGTGAGACGATGAGAACATCATGTGAGGATATATGGATATGGGACAGGTGCAAAGAGAAAGGAAAATATGTTAGGAGGAGATAAAAAGAATGTATTATTAAACTCTATCAAGTAAATATCCACTCGCATTAGGTTTAAGATAAGATAAAGTTTGTCTCTATTTCTATCTATGAAGGCAACAAAATAGGAATAAGTTCATTAAAAAAGTGATGAATTGAAAATAGATAAAGAATAATAACATCTCCCTTATGTATAAATTGCAGGAGGAAAAAAGAATGAAACAAAACGCAAGTTTAATGAGTTGCTGCTAAATAATGTGATAAACGGTACAAGTTTCTTATGCCCAGTGTGCAAAGTTCTTAGATATAGTTCCATTCAAACGCTCAAGACTCATTTGATGAATGATCATAAAAATCTGGAGTGCCAGCAAAAGGAAAAACATAGACTGAACTATACCTGCCCAACATGCAACAGAGTGCTTGTGCGTGACTCAAAGTATGGAGAACATCTGATCAATAAGCCTAGTCTCAGGCACCGCTGGAAGTGTAAGCTATGTGTCAACACAACCACAATACTCAACAGCATCATGCACAAGTTACTGCATGTGCAAAGCGAACACAATATGTTTCGCAACAAATGTTTCCACTGTTTCAAAGCACCATGGAGAATACAACCTGAGTACCAAAACTGCACGTACTGCGACAAGTATCTGATAGCATCTTATATGTACAGACACTGCATTGTACATCACTTGGAGGAAATTCCTTTCTGTAACCTTTGCTCACGATATTTCATAGATGAGAAATCGTACGCATTGCACTTGCGGAAAGATTCAGGTTACTATGGAAGACTTTGTAAAGTATACGGACAAAAAAATAAAATAATTCAGGTAAATAAAACGTACTTGTAAATTTATACAGTTATATCTCTTGCGAAAGAGACCAAAAATTTATAATTTTATTATTATTTATTACACAATGAGTAAAATAAAGATGTGATAAAAAGATATTAGATTTTCATTACTAGTTACAACCTAAAATATTGCCGATTTGTCTAAAAAGATGTTATCATTAAAGATAAAATCTTTTTTGGAAAGGCTTATTTACTTTTCAGCATATGTACCAACTTGTTATTTAAATTCGGTATTGAGCAACCATTATATTTCACGATATTCAGACTTACCTACTCGTGTCATGAAATAAGGAGATAATACTTTCTAATGCATAAGTTTACCCAACATAAATACATAAATCATACTATGTATGCTTGTAGCTGTCTCCCATGTATAATACTCGAAGGTCAAACTTGACACTCTGTGTCTGTTTCTGTGTTCCAGAGGACGAAAAGTTAGAGGAAATGGCGGAAAAATTAACATTATGGACAGTTGACTTTTGCGATCATTGCTATAGGTTTGTTGGACCAGAACAAGAATTGAATATTTACCGCCATTCAAAAATTTGCAGCAGAAGTAACGAAAGCTCAATGGTATGCTGGAAGTGTCCTTTTGAGACCAAGATGTTGGGGGAGTTGAAAGCCCATGTGAAGGCGGAACATTTACCAAAACAACCATCTGAGTGTTCTGTATGTGGTGCAACATTTAAAACAAACTACAACTATTACGTTCACATGAGACAACACACTGGGTTCAAACCCTACAAGTGCAGTACATGCAATGCAAGCTATGCATCAATGCGAGTGTTGCAGCACCACGAAATAACGCATAGCAAGATGCTCAAGTTTCCTTGCATTCAGTGTGGCAAGTACTTCACCAAGCTAGAATACTTGATAAAACATCTGCACCGACACTTCAACACAAACAAGCCTGTATGCAACATATGCAGCCAGACTGTAGCCCATAACCAAGTCCTACAAAGGCACATGGCCCTACATTTTACGGAAAATAAATATGCTTGCAATAGATGTAATGCTTCGTTCAAGAATTTGAATCGACTGTCCTGTCATGGTATCTGGGCCCACGGAAAACAGAAACAGAGGTTCATGTGTGACAGATGTGGAATTATAAATTTGAAGAGAAAATACCATGTGTATCATAAGAAGTTTGAATGTGGCTTTACGAGAACAATACCTCCAGAGCTACGAAGACAGTTTAAATATGATACACAATACATGGACAGTCATTCTTAGATACTTAGTAAGTAAAATGGATTGTTTTATTTAAAGATTTTCGAAAAATATTTTATCTAATAAGAGGAGCTGGGATTAAATTGACACAAGTGACGTGTGTTTGTATGATTACAGATGATAGGCACAAAATCAAAAGATGGCGCATTAAAAAAATGCGTCGAAAAAAATACAAGGATCAAAAACTGAAAGTCACACAAGAAACCAACCAAAACTATAATTACTCTACCAGAAGAGTGAATAAACAAAATGCCTTGATATTAAATGCGGGAGAACAAAGTAAAAGCTTGAATTTTGGATCACATAGAGACAGCATAATAATGAATACAACTAGAGGAAAAAATGACGAAGCAGTTTTTGTAACAAGTTCAGGTGAATACAAACAGACGATACTGTATAATCAAACAAAAAGTTTCTGTAAAAAAATACAGTGCAATGTGGCAAACAGTTCAACATACACGAGCATATCGATAAAGAGTAAAGCAATCTCACAAGAGAACACATCAAACGAATTTTTGATGAAAAGATATTCAGGTTTTCCGGCCATAAATACAAGATTGCCCATGAAATCCAAACATCAAATTATTGAAAAAATCAATATTACAGGAGAAAAAGGAAGCACATTTTTCAGAAATTTGCGGAACAATAGCTTTAATAGAGTTAATAATACTCAATGTCTACAAAATATAAGCATAATGAAGAAATCTATGGACAATAGGAAGAGATTGAACTTCTCAAATCAGGAGTTGAGCGATCTGGACTACTGCATCCATTGTAAACAGTTTGTGGGAGGAGAGTCAATGAGCAACATTACCAAGCACAGCGTACTCTGCAAGAAGAGGAACATCAAGTGCCTGACATGCTTCAAGTGCAACTACACCACCAGGAATATCAGACAGTATGAGAGACACTGCTTCCACGGCCACTATGCGGCCACATTTGCCTGTCCCAAATGTCAACACATTTCCAATAATATTTTCACATTTGTGGTTCATAGACGGAAGCATTTGAACTTGCGGCCTTATCCGTGCGATGTCTGCGGCAAACACTTCATTACTATCCACACGATGCTGCGACATAAAGGTATACAGGGTGAGCATAAAGTCTCACCCCACCCCCCGTATCTCGAGAATGGCTGAAAACACAAGAAAACGCAAAAACACGTATCCCTTCGATTTTAGGAGGATTAATTTTCAGCCAAAAAAAATTTGCTTACACGGCCCCAGTCAGGCTGGGCATGGACCAACTTTAAAATCTTATATAGAATAGTATGTCTTGTGGCATATTGTTTTAAAGGTCTCATAGAAAGAATTACAACAAATTTCAGTGAGCTACAACTTACCGTTCTAGAGATACAGGGTCGAACGTCCTCCGTAATATCCATATATATAATTTATAACTCGTTAACCGTAAATTATAGAAAAATGAAATTTGTTTATAATAACTCCTTATGACTAGCCCTGTCGAAAAAGTTATAACTCGACATACTCTGTTGATGTTAGTTTCTATTCGGTTTCGCCAGCCAGCCGGACGAACAGTCCGAAAAATATTAACGAAAGAACAAATCAAATTTTCACTTGTTCGAAAGTTCTTGCCATAAGGAGTTATTATCATCAAATTTCATTTTTCTGGAATTTACGGTCAACGAGTTATAGGTTAAAATATATGGATATTACGCAGGACGTCCGACCCTGTATCTCGAGAACGATAAGTCGTAGCTCACTGAAATTTGTGGTAATGAACTTTTCTCTATAAGACCTTTAAAACAACATGCAACAAGACATACTATTCTATTTAAGATTTTAAAGTTTGTCCATGCCCAGCCTGACTGGGGCCATGTAAGCCAAAATTTTTTGGCTGAAAATTAATCCTTCTAAAATCTAAGGGATACGTGTTTTTGCGTTTTCTTGTGTTTTCAGCCATTCTCGAGATACGGGGGCTGGGGTGAGACTTTATGCTCACCCTGTATATGATCAGTTAATAATTATTGCCCTAGTTTAGATAATAAAATAAGAGTAGGTACTTTCAGGTTGAGTTTCTATGATTAACAATTTAAACTTTTCTTAGATATCTCAAGTTTGGTATATTTTAAGGAAGGGGTTAACCCAAAAGAGTTCAAGATAGGGTATTCTATTTAATTTTATTCGAAGGATTTCCATTAAAAGCTTTATAACATTTTCATATTGATAAAATTTCAGAAATTCACAAAGTAAATCAAAGCAAGAAATTGTTGCAGTGTAGAAAATGCACGAAAACTTTCAGTTTAAAGCATTACAGAAGAGAACATGAGATGACACACAATGAAAAAAAGCAACTCAAATGTAAATATTGTTTTTACAAAACCAATAGGAGAATGTATCTGACTCAACACATCAAGATGCACGAGACGGGACGCAGCTTCTACAACTCGGACAGATTCTGTGAAACATGTAACATTGCCTTTCAAAATAAAGAAGTATTTGTCATTCACATATTGGAGAAACACATGAAAAACTACACCGTACTGGTAAAAAAGAAACTGACTTCAGAAGTGACGAAAAAGAAGTACAATAAGAGAAACCAAGAAGCGGAAAGAAACACGCAATCGCTGATTCATTGTGATCAGCTGAGAAGAAAGAAAGTCAAAATTAAGAAATACAAATTACCAATTAATGAAAGTTCCAAAATTAAAATCATTAAAATTATAAGGAGAAATGTTACAAGTACCAATGTACCTACGACACATAATGATTAATTTATTAAACATGCTGAAACCAGCATACATACTCGTATTGTAAAAATGTAAGAGGAAAAAATAAAGATTGCATTACCTATAGCATACAAAGCGATCTCTTATAAAATATTATGTTATTAGATAAAAATATACTATTTACTTGATATTTTACTTGATATGTTATTTTTATAATAAATTATTTCAATTTTTTTTTTATCTCTTATCATCAAAGAAATTCTCATTACTTTCTACATTTCCACCCGATCCACCTGATAAGATTACTCTAGTAGTTCTTAATTTTTCATGTGATTATGAACTATGAAATTTAGCAAGGGCTTTGAAAAAAAATAAACTGACAAAAAATCGTTGATTAATTGATTAATTTTTTTAAATAAACCAATGTTACAGGAATAGAAATTATAAGTGACAGATGTGTTCACTGTGATTTGCATGTAATGACGAAATCCATTGCAACCATTTTCAATCATATTAAAAATGTATGTAATCACCCTATGAGATGTTGGAAATGTAGATATTTCACGGAATCACAAAGAAAGATGGTGCATCATATAATTAAGAAACATCCAACGTACATTTTTCACCATCATCAAAACATAATGAGAGAACCTTTTAGTATAGGAAAGAAGACTAACAGAAATAGATACCAGTCTGATGAAATATGTAATCAGGACATAAAAGAAAAGGAAGGTTCGAGGAATACTTCCCTCCTGTTATATTATAAAGATGATAGAAATAGTAACAAAAATAGAACCAATATAACTTGCCATGTTAGTAATGAACAAATAAAAGAAATTCAACAAGACATCACAGATTTAGAACTAGAGGAATTCCAACAATCTAGTCATGTAGAAAGCAACAACAAAACAAGTGACATCCTAAACATCATAATTTGCACCTATTGTAATACAAGTTTGAATAGCAAAAAGCACTACGACCATCATTTGAAACTACATTATTATAATTTACAAGAGGATGCCAGATATGACTGTAATGTTTGTGGAGTCAGTTTTAAAACAAAGTATGAAATGAAACAACACAAAAGAAGGCACTTCTACCGATATAATAAAAACAAAAAAATAAAATACGGTAGGAATAAAAACAGAAAATGTTTTCAGTACATAAGACAAAAAAGCTGCTTGGACGAATATTCTGAAGAGCAACAAACTTCATCTCAATAATTTCCAACCGAAAAACGATACGTTTTGCATTGTCTTGTTATATCTCTTCAGTTCTAAAATCGGTGTAAATTTGATACACAGACCTATTTGCAGTTGCTTTGGCACACAGAAGGTAAGAAAATAATGGACAAGTGAACATTCATTTTTACTCTCAAAAAATCAAATTTCGTGAGATTTTTTTTTTTGGCATTGGTTGGCAAGGCCATTCCATACAGCCATAAAATTTCATTTTATTATTTTACATTTTAGGAGAAAAAAATACTCTAAATAAATCTGACATTCACTGACTAAGTATAAATGCCAAATTTTCTTTGAATAAATTAAGAAAGTTCAAATTTCATCCCAAAAACTGACACTTTGATTCTTTTTTGGAATGATTTCAGGTTGGAAATTATTGAAAAGTAGAAAAAATAAAAAAAGAAGTCAATTCAATTCAGAAAAACAACATTATATTTGTACGTCCAAAGACTGCCTGAAACTATTGAGAACTAAAGTTGCGTTTGAGCATCACATAAAAATATGCCAAAAAATTATACAGACAAAAAGTGAAAACAACAGTAAACAGATTTATTCGTGTAAATTGTGTAACTATACTACAGATATCAGTGGCAACCTATTCGTACACCACAGGAAACATACAAAGATTCGACCTTATTACTGTAAACTCTGTACACAAACATATGGACATAGATCTAATTTGAGAAACCACATTATTAGTACTCATTGGAAATTTAAACAATTCCAATGTCCTATATGTAATCAGAGTTTTACATTGAAGCCATATTTGAAACAACATCTTTTGAAACATAAAGGTAACTTTGTTATTTTATTTACCTACATACTTTATTTATTTTATTTGACAAATGATCTTGACATAGAATTATGAATGACCCGTCAGAAAAAAAAAAGAATTAAAGAAACGATTTGAAATCAGAAATCAAGGGAAAAATAAGTTTACTTTACCTGTTCAGTTTAAACTGTTATAAGAGTGGATTCTGATAAAAGAGAATGAGCGTGAAAAGGAATTAGAAAGAATTTTTTTTAGAAAATATTAAAGAAGAACACTCCAGAAGAAATTCGATCGAAACCAGTCTATTATAGACCGTGAGAGTAAAGGGACTCATGAGTCTCATTATTGCAGGATAAACATAGTATTGCATTTTATTAGTGGAACGATCATTCATATTCAAAATGAAATACATGTAACATAACAACAGAGCCATAAATGTTAGGGTCTTGTATATGAAAATTTTGATTTCAGAAAGCAAACAGTATAGGTGCATCCACTGTGACAAAGCCTACAAGTTTGAAGGCACCTTGTATAAACATTTGAAATGTCATGACGCTGCAAAAGCTTATTGCTGTCAATTTTGTTCCAAAACAATCCAAACTAAATTTGAATATCGAAAACATTTGAGAACTCACAGTAGAATACATTGTGACATTTGTAATAAATCCATCTTGGGTAAGCATTATATTAGATCTGAGTTTTTTTGAGTGAGCATAAAATTTTGTTTAAGAAAACTATTGATCTACATAAAATAAATTTCATCCTTAAAATTACAACACAAAATATATGTAGTTTATTCGTTCCTTTTCCGGATGCCTTATTTTGTAAATGAATTTTTAGAACATTGAAGATTGTATTTTAAGATTTTTTTTAAAAAGGAAAAACCAACCTCATTGGCAAACGAGAAACCCATTTATATAATGAAGAATACTAGTTCTTACAACAACAAAATTCAGAGAAAAGATAATGCGAAACTAATATCGATACATCTTAATTGACGAAGGATTTATTTCTTCATGAGTCTGATTTAACTGAACTTTTAGAACAAAGTATATGTTGACAATTGCTATTTATTTTTCTTTTAGGGAAAACAAACTTTAACATTCACTTGAGTATGCATAGAAAAGATCGCCCGTTCACATGCCTCATGTGCAATAAATCATTCAATCAACTGTCTACTCTCCTCAACCACGAAAGGATCCACTTCAACATGAAACCTTACAAATGCAGGATCTGCAACTTCACGTCCAGAGTATTAAGCAACAAGCTATCCCATGAAAGAACCTACCATGATAATAAAATGTTCAAGTGTGACTTTCAGTCCTGTTTGTTCCAAACAAGATTCTACTCTTGTCTACATCGACATAAAAAAATCTTCCATTCCAATCAAAGCTTTTACTACCGAAAAAATTTAAATTATTATTTAAAAAAATATAATATTAGTGAATTTTATACGATAGCAAACAAAAGTATAAAAGAGAATATGACTTTACTTCAGGAAAAAAATAGCCTTTAGATATTATGTTTTTTTAATTGTGAGTTCAAATTTTCAGACTTGTAGTAGAAAGTAATGAGCGTCAACTAAACTTGAGGAGGAAGAAGACGCAGTAAAAAATGTAGATAATAAAAACAGCAGTTTGATCAGTAAAAACTATTATCGGGGAAGACGTTCTCAATGATATTGGTAAGAGATCCTGTGGACATAAGCACGAAAAGATTTTAGTGTTTCATCTCATTCAAAGTAGGAACCTAAAACACAAAATGTACTCATATCTATGAACTAAGACGATTAAGAAAAAATTGTAAACTGCAGTATTATTAAATGGTTCAACCTCACAAAACCAAGAGGAGCAGCAGAAAGTTAGAAGGAATTTGCCCAAAACAGGAGAGTGTGCAGAAGGCTGATTCAACATCTTGGGCCTGCGCACCAATCAGAACCCAGATGTAAGGTAACTGGTAAGTGCTTCAATAACATCATCAAATATGAGTGGAACTTTTGCAAGTTAACTACATATTTGCAAATTAACTACACATCAATTAGATAATAGGTTGCATATACACATTTCAATTATACATTTAGATCTAGTGAAACTGTTCCTTCAAAGCTATTTGTTTACTTTCCAGATGAGACAGAGGACAATGTTGATGATGATGACGATGACACAACACCCACCACCATGAGACAGCGCTACTACAAGCGGTACTACTACACGATGGCTAACTTCCAAGCGAGAGAAGAATCGGCGAAACGAAACCTTATGAAGCTGGAGCAGCGGGCGAAAAACTTTTACAAGGCAAACAAGGACGAGAATGAGTTGAGCAATTTAACGTGTAGAAACTGCTTTCTATCGCTATCCTATGGTAAGACGAAGAAATTGGATCTATTTATTTTTTTCAGGGGCTTGATCGAATCTATTTTATAAGAATTGATTATTGGATACATGTAGTTTTTACAGGTAAAATAAAATTCACTTACAGTCGAACTAGCATTAACAGGACTTGTGTAAACGTATAAGCAGGATACATAGATAAACTGGGAGAACACTGGGTCCACATTGTCGTTTCCTGTAAATGTGTGTGAATTACAAGTCATAAATAATTGAAGACGCTAAACTGAATCTCGCCTTCTTGAAACTTGAATTAGCAACTTTTAGGTTACGAGTCCGCAGTCTTAACAATAGAGAAATAGCAATAAAAATTAAGACGATTTTGTTCGATTCAGTGGACTTCAGTCTAGAATTTTTGTATTGTTTTAAATGGGGAAACGAATGCTCAAGTTCAAACTTTTTATCTCGATTTTGTCTATTAATTGTACCCCTAAAGTTCAACATTCATTTTTCTCTTCAATCTCTCTCCAGACGAGCTGATAGATCACGCACTGAACTGCTACGGAGTAGACCGCCTGATACAATTCAAGAAAAAAGTCTACCACTGTTCCCTCTGCAGCTACGCCACTCAGTCTCGGCTCTACATGATCGAGCACCTTGTCATCAGCCACTGCAACAAAACGGACCACCTGTACCACTGCAAGCCTTGTAACATGGGCTTCGAGAGGAAAGCCTTGTTTGAGCGGCACAAAATGTACCGACACCAGCACAAGTTTGAATACTACTGCCTCATTTGCAACAAATCTTATCATAAAGGTAAATGAACTCGAAATGCAAATAAAGTGCATTGGTATTCAAGTGGTTAAGGCATAGTATGGTAATCAAGGTAGCGTAGGGATCCGTTGGTTCGAATCCCACTCAATGAACGAATTTTTCCTCATTTATTTGAGTTTGTAACCACACAATAATGAGACTCTGAGGGTTAGGTGGTAGAAAATGCTTTGAACATTAAACTCGCCTTGTGGTTACCTTGTACAAAAGAGTACATACTATTATTATAATGCCTTTCCTCTTCAGCCCTCCACTTCAAGGAGCACATGGACCTCCACTACGGTCGCCGCCACCGCTGCCTCCTCTGTGGCAGAAACACCTCCTCCGTCCAGAACCTCCGCTTTCACATGATGGCCATCCACTGGGGCGACCACAAGAACTTCTCCTGTGTCCGGTGTGGCAAGAAATTCGCGCTCAAGAAGCAACTTAAGGAGCATGAGCGAGTGCATACAGGTAGACATTTTTTCTTTCTATTGCCTGAAAGGTAAAATTATTGTTTTTGATGAGTTTTTTTTTTGAAATTGAGCTGATAACAGTTCTGGACAATTTTGATTTTTAACACTTAGACGGCCGGCATGGTTTGTCGTGAATTCTCTTGTGGGACCGGCGATAATACGGCTATCCGACCCGTGTACCACCGTGGTACACCCGGTCCTCTACGTGTTAAAAAAGTGATTTTTCTTACACGAAATTAAATTGTTGTTAAAATTAGACTGGTTAGTAATGGTCTCCAGCCAACTTCAGTTGAAAAGTAAGCTAGTTCTGAACCACATATTCTCATAGGGCAATTACATATTTCAACCATCATAAGAACTTGGGCTTTTTCTAAGTCATTAAACCCTTGCGGGACTGCAATCCAGCCTTGTTTGTTAGGGCTGGCCAGTCTGTTCTCTGTTTATAGTTCTCTAGGGATACACTGGTCTCCTCGCTGTTTAACGTTCCACAGCCAGACACTAGATTAGCTTCACCGTTACAGGTAGACACTGTAGGATAAGCTGCAGTGAGTTCATTGTACAATCCTCGGTAGAGAATTTTGAGATGAAATTCTCGATGATGATTCCTTCAAAGCCCTTTCAGAAGATACAGTGCTAAATTTTACACTGAATGATTTAATTAAATTTGACAGGGATTACTTTTGAAAACTCATTTTTTCAACAAAGTCTACTTCTTTATCTTTGTCTTTTCCCGTTCAAACGGGGTCAACATTTTTTTTTATATCTCCACTCAATCCTGTTTAGCAGCAGTTCTCTTGATATGCCTTTCTGTCTTAGGTCTTGATTTACACAGTGCTTCCACTTTTCTTCGGCACACCTCTGCTTCTTTTACCTTAAACTTCTATTCTTCTGGTCCTGTTTCCAACATAGTCCTCGTCTCTTCGCTCAACATATTGAAAAGCCACCCACCTCTGTCCACAGGCTACGCCCCCGCCCGCTGCAAGATCTGCAACCAGACCTTCTCTCTCTACTCCAACCTGAACGCCCACTACAACAAGCACCTCACCGGGCGCCGCTACTCCTGCAGCAACTGCTCCCTCAGCTTCTCCTACCTGTCCAACCTCATCCGCCACCGCCGCATCAAGCACTCACAGGAAGAGGGCAAGTACGTCTGCAACTATTGCGGCAAGTGGTACATCGACAAGCGAGACTACCAGGACCACGTGACCGTCCACCTCTCCCGCCCGCGGCACCCGCATCAATGCCGCATATGCAACGCCACGTTCCGCATCAAGAAGTACCTGATGCGGCACCTGAAAACCCACACGACCCAGTTCGAGTGCACGCTGTGCGACAAGACGTACAAGCAGAACATCTCCTTGATACGACACAGCCTGCGGAAACACAACTATTTCAATCGCGACAGTGGAACATGATGGGAAAGTTAGTTTCGTCAGTGCCCCCTTCCTAGTCTTTCACATTTTTAGTGGCTTAATCCCAGCACTTCGTTACCGCAAAGGTTTATTGCCCGCGGCTGATGTCCCCTTTGAAATTTTAAAAAATCTTTCCTAATTTCGGATACTGCTATCAGTGACGTCAATGATTCAATCAGTTAGTGGATTTTTCTTTTATACGTTTAGATTGCAGTTTTTTTTTGAGGAGTTTAAAGCTCATGCCGAAAAATGTGGGACTCAGAAAGGGACCGTCCGGTATCCATGGCTCCCTACAATAACTAAAACCCGCGGCTCCTCATCAATACTAAACCATACCGTTATGGGACTGTTAAATATTACTTCAACAAAATATTACTTAGATTCCAGTAGCTGACGTTTATTGTTATTACTTATTTTTTCATTTGTAAAAATTAAGGAGTAACAGTTTGGATGACTAAGCTAAGCACGTTACTAAGTATGTAGTTTCAGTGTGTAATATCTCCTTTATTATTTTAAAAATATCGAGAAAAGAAAGGAGAAAAAACAGGTTTGTTAAAAATTATGGAAAACGAAAAATAAAATTTATTTAATCTCTATACCTACTATCACCATAAAAACACCTTACACAATAACGAATAAAGTTGAGTATTCACATTAAAATCTGTGAAATGAAATGACAGCCATGAGTCACAATAGTCGGCGGAGTTACCCTCGCAACCCATAATAAAGATACATTGACAGTATCGGGTTAACTATAACTATCCATCAAATCAGTTCTCTGGTCCCTTTTTTTGCACCTTGTTACAATATCAATTCAGAGCAAAGCAGATCAAATCAGTTCTATGCTCTGATTTTTTGTTCTTGTTGTAAAGTGTTAACTCGGAGAAAAGCACATTAAATCAGTTCTATGTTCTGATTTTTGTTATTATTGTTGTAAAGTGTTAACTATCCATCAAATCTAAGCACAGTACATGACAGTTATGTGCTCTTTTTTTGTACCGTGTTAACTATCAAATCAGTTCTAATACAATAAAAAAGTCAGGGCACAGAACAAAGTTACAAAAAACCTGATACAAACTCTTTAGTACCCAAAGTAGACGCAAAATATAACCTTGATCCAAGGGCTGTTCCATTGTTCTTTTCTGCAAAATATTTTACCTCGCAGAGATAACAATGGAAACCGAGACTCTTTAGTACTTCTTTAAAGATCTCAAACCCGGGAATCCCAAAAGCGAATGGAATAAACTAATGTCATTAAAAAAAACTTCATTGTTACTACCCGAACATGACTTCAGTATCTTTAACCTATTAATTTTATTGGCTAGGTACCATTATTATTTGCTAAAAAATTTAAACCAATAACCATTTGCCTTATATTAAACCAATAACCTTTTGTCATGAAAGTACAGTAATTCTTCAACCTTTTAATTTTTTGTTAAACCTTCAAGTTAATGCCTTAGGCAGAGAATGCCTAAGGCATTAACTTCACCCCGGATTACAAGACAATTGCACATTTAAATATTTTTTTTATACCTTATTTTGTAAATATTGTTAATTTTTTTTATTATCTCTGTTAATAATTTATTGTTGTTTGTCTTGTGTAAAAAAATAAAGTGTAAATAAATTGCTAGAAGTATTCATCCCATATCAACTTGAGATTAATCTTTCGAGTAACTTTATTAAAAAAATAAAGCTATTACAGTAGTTTTTGAACAAGGTCACCCAAACACAAAGTCTAGGGCCAGAAAAATACCCTCTACGTAACACATTGCCAATATCAGATGCACAGGTGTACAAATGTACCACTCATGTAGAAACAAATTTTGATGCTAGATAGGAGATTTTCCATCATCTCATTTAAAATAGGTTTAAATTAAAACCTACATACTTCAGATATAAAATATCCAACTGTTAGTTCTTCCAGAACTGAAACATTCGAGCCACGGCTTGGCTTGGATTTACACACATAAGACACAGGTTGCATACCTCAGGAACGTTCAGGCGTAATAGCTAGGTGGAATCACAAGGTCGTCTAGGACTTCCAACTGTTGTTCTGTGAACTTCAACTTGTGGATTTCCCAGTTCCCGTGATGCGTTCGCTTGAAATCGCCAAGCGTTTTCCTTATTGTAGCCTGAAAAGGAAAAAAAATAGTTCAATAATCATACCTTTGAACTTAATTTAAGATTTTTTAAGTTATTAATACCAAGTTCTTTTGTTTGATCATACGAGTAGTGTGTAGATTTAAGAAGTGTGGAAATCACCCCCCGCCGGCCTACATCGTGGCGTCCTAAGCCCTAGTATTGCAAAGGAGTCTCCTCTCCTCGTCCCTCACCCGTATCAATTGTAAACATAAACATAAAATATATCAAATGTAAACATAAATATAAACAGACCGCGAAAAATATTCTACTTCTTTGCGATGGTGTCGCGCTATGTGGCGTTTCCATGCAACTGGGATTGGTTTCCACACTTCTTAAAATCTACACGCTATGGTTTAATGTTAAAATAACATTAATAGTCAAAATTTACAAGATTAAAAAAAATGTATTTTATAGTTTCTACGAGTCCACCATCTTATCCAGTCGAGCTACTGAATTTGGATAAAGAAACTACAATAGCATCCAGGCACTCACAGGAATGGGCAGGGGGTCCGCAAGGTGCTCCCCTAGGACCTCGAATATTTCCGGCACCGGAGCCACCACGTCGTAGGGGCTAGCATTCACGAAGGCACACAGGCCGATGATACCCGCGTGTGTTGTGATGACGTCACCGGGCCTCGGCTTCCGGCTGTACTGCTTCCTGCACATCTTGAGCAGACGTTCCTGTGGAATCGGAAAATATGGTTGACATCTATTTCATAATGTATATTATTAGTATTAAATTCCTTATTGGCAAACTACATAATACATACTGCAACACAGGACATGAAATGAAAAGAACTCAATAGAATATGTAGTAAACCGAGGGGCGAGCCTGTGGCTTTCTCTTCCACCGAACCACATATTATATTACTTACTTACTTACTCCTGAGTCTTCACAAACCACGAGGGTTGACTGTCCACATATTATACTACTTCCGTAAAATTTCTAATAATAGAAATCGGAAGTATTTTTGATATGTTACAATGAATTTTTTAACTTTAAAATTTTCGCTCACCGACTGAAGTTTCGCCCATCTCATAGGCTTGATACACTTACTGACTGACTCATTATCCCCATTTCCAACATTGTTCTTATCCAACTAAACAAAAAAGAAGAAGAAAAAGTTATTCACTCAAAGCGAGCTTGTCGTGACTTTCTCCCTTGTTCTTTGACTTTTACCTAAAAGTTTTTTGTGAGCCTGCAAAGGGAGGATATATATAACCTCACATTTTGAATGATCTCTAATGTCCAAAACACGTAAAATACATGTTCAATAGTAAAGACGCTTATATCTGAATAGTAGGTCACTTGAATAATCTCTTCAGGATGCTGCCCAAATGAAAGCAAAATTTCATTTTTAAACCCTTCAGTGTATTTGATATTTTTCACGAATTTTACGTGTTTTAATCTTAATGGTAGGTCGAGTTTTACGAGTTTCAATCTTAATTTAAAAGTATTTGCACTTTTAAAATAGGTCGTTTAAGCTGATCTCTAAATTAAAACTCGTAAGATTCGTGAAAAATTGAATTGAAAAAGAAAACTCACATAAAGTTCGTTTTGGTCTCGTACGAAGTTGACATGAATGAGACTGCTCAGCACAACCCCGGACTTCTCTCTGATCTCAACTCTCTCGTCCCGCAGCAGAGTCAGCACCAGGGAGTACATCTGAGTGGACCAGTCAGCATTGCTGCTGATCGTAGCCAGATTGTAGAAGAGAAAGCACTTCAGGAACTCCAGACAAGATAGTCTCGCCAGCCAGGAGTTCATTTGCGACACCTGAGATGGTATAATAGTTTAAAATAGTTAAAGTAATCTTATTTGTGTTAATAAAGATATGATATCACAATTACTCAATGCTTTTCTAAAACTCGCTTTGTTGAACTTGGGACCCAAACCACTGACCTCCGGTTGCGAGTCCCCCGCCTTATCGAACGAGCTGCCGAGCTCGATATGGAATATACCTTTTTATACTGCCGAGGTAAGACTAAAAAGTCCCTTTTTAAACAATCAAACAGGTATGTATTATGCATTTCATAGGTAATATTCACAATTCAATTTATAAAAAAAGTCCTTGTTTGCTATAAATTTATAACTTGGGTAAAATATAAAAAAGTCAGAAAAAACAGTTTAGGTGAAATGATGGCCGCCCTATGAAGTTAGGAAATAAACTCTTGATTTAGAGGTTGCGAGTTTGAATCTCGCTTTGGGCGACATTTTCGGATAGAAACACAAACATTAAAAAAATGACGAATACAATACTTTCCTTATTATAGGATAAGGAAAGTAAAAAAACACTGCACCATACCTTGGCAACACTCCCCAGCACAGCAGGTATATGCTGGGGCAGTACCTTGGCCTGTGCTAGCATGGCTATGGTACTCCAGCATACATCCTTTAGGTTATCTTATTTTCATTATTTACTCCTTTTCCTTACCTTGGTAACACTCCCCAGCACAGCAGGTATATGCTGGGGCAGTACCTTGGCTTGTGCTAGCATGGCTATGGTACTCCCGCATACACCCTTTAGATTATCATCTGATTATCATTTTCCTTACCTTGGTAACACTCCCCAGCACAGCAGGTATATGCTGAGGCAGAACCTTGGCCTGTGCTAGCATGGCTATGGTACTTCGGCATACACCCTTCAGATCGTCATCTGATTATCATGATTTACTCTTTTTCCTTACCTTGGTAACACTCCCCAACACAGCAGGTATATGCTGGGGCAGTACCTTGGCCTGTGCTAGCATGGCTATGGTACTCCGGCAGACACCCTTCAGATCGTCATCTGACTCGTAGTTCTCAAACAGGCACAGCAGGGGAAACAGGTCGTAGAAACAGGGGAGACCGGAGTGACTGTTCCGCTTCAGACAGCCCAGAACACACAGGGAAACTGTGAAATCAGACATCATAAAAATGTATCAAAATCTATCAAATAATTCATAAAATATGTATATTTATTTGATAACTATTTTATTTTGTTCACATTCTATTCAGGTAAAGTCACACAAAGTTTTGGACTTTGGCAATCCAGAGAGAACACTTGCTGCGTTACCTCTCTGGATTGCCAGAGACAATCTTTGTGTGAGAAAAATACCCGCTCTATTTTTTTCTTGGTCATCTTACAAAATGTACTAGTTCTTTTTCAAAACAGTCACAATAATAAAACAATTAAAATCAAACTTCTTAGATAAAAAACTTCACTCATGGGCACAATAATTGGAACTGTACCCATGACAACTGGCTGCTTTGCCCTAAAATTTCTTACAAAATTGAAAACCACTCATCGGTCGTGTTATCTCCGTAATAACAATACTAAAAAATTAAAAAAAAATATTACCCGGAGGACACCCCCAGACGACAAGCTAGTCGAAAAGAAGCGTTGTCGTATTGTAAGCATTGTCGTAACGTCCATGGCTTTCTTGGGATCAAATGAGGTTTTGTTGCGAAGTACGTGGAAATGACTCATAAAGAGAGGCTGCATAATAAATCTGATGACTCACCACTTTTGAAAAGCCGGATGAGTCTGTCTTGTGTCTGCGTGTCGTCTACCTCGGATTTTCTGTCATTGATACTGGATTTTTTGAGACTGTCAGATAGATTTTCTAGCAAGGTACCGCCTGTAATGTGAAATTTACTAACACTGATAACGGAGACTTAGGCGAAATTAATAGACAAAATCGATAACTTAAGTCATTGCTTAACATCGCAAGTCATTGCTTAGACAAGGCGGCGGACTTGTAACCTGGAGGTCGGTGGTGGCTCGAGTTCCAAGTTCGGTAAAAAAAATTAGTAATGTGAGTTTGAGTAATTGTGACATCACGAGTCATTAACACAAATATCATAAATTTTTTATACCTCTTTTTTATAGAAAGGTAGGACAAAAAACTTTAAAAGACACCCAGGTGTACTCCAGCCTTGGGTGTGGGATTCCCACCCACTAAAATCCCGCCTTTCCTGAGAGCATACCTTGGATTATCTTCATTACTTCAAGTGCGCCGCTATTTATTAGGTAGTAAGTATACCTCTTTATTAGGTAGTAATTATTAAGTAATATCGATAAGTGTTTCTTTCATTCATCAACTTCAATATTAAATACACCGATTTTTTGTTCTTAGAGCAATATTTTCTATATTTTTGGTGATAGCTATGCCACTTCTACAACAACCACAACAAGGAGTCACTGAACAATTCAGATCAACATTTATTAACAAATCTTGAAAACAATAAACATCTGAATTATACTTTTGCCTGTATGAATGTACCTCTGTAGTGACAATTTTGGCGATCAGACACAATCGCTGCCATCAGATGTCCCCATAAAGTTTATTACATGATTATGTCCTCACTTTGAGATGTGCAAGAAAGCCATACGATAAATAAAATCTGAATAATAAATAAATACAACTAAAATTCTGTTGTTGTTGTTGTTGTTAACGCTAATCAACATCATTCAGTCAGTTTCTATGTCCAGGAGAATGAAGCTGCTACTCTGGGTTCTGTCCATAAGCAGGTGGGGTCCAGGCTGGTTGGATTTGCCGAACATTCATAGAGGTACATTATTTGTTATTATTATTATTAAATGCTTTATTAGATATAAAGACATATATTATAAATGTACAATACAAATAATTATATAAAATAAAAAATGGAAACTATATAAATAATAAAATGGGAAAAATAGATAAATATATACATTTGTCCTAACTAAAGGGTGGGGTTATTGCCTATGGCAATCTCTTCCACCCAACCCTAGTCGAATTCCGGCATAGATCTTGTATCGCTGGAAAAATTCTGATCAAGGGTGTAGTGGGAGAGAATATAGGGATGAACTTACTTTTAGAATGTTTGATTTCCCAGAGATCAAACAGTTGTTTGAGCTCCGGGAGGAAGCGGCCGATGAACAGATCTACGTGAGGACAGGGCGGCCTGTGCTGGCCGAAGCTGATGTCAAATTCGAACGTGTTAGTCAGCATGCTGCAATTGAAAACATGGTTGAAACATTTGGTCATTTGACAAGCACAGCCATTAGCCATTTGATTGTGTACAAAATTGATTAATTAAATTTGTTTATTAACGACTGTGCACTTAGGCCTAATTAAATTGCAATGATTGTGACTTGTAAAAATATTGAACTTTTAGTTCAAATCTATCAAACGAATGATTTGAAAGCATTCTCAACGTCCAATGAATGAATCAAACTCTGCTCGGCTTCAGCTATTTATAATAAATCATAATTGAAGTAGCCAACCCTAATTAAGAGAAACACTATAAACAAAAGAAAAAACATAAATAATAAAAAAAATCGTACTGAAATTTCTCACCTACTAATCCTATCCCTAACGTTTTGGAAGTCGTGAGTCAGTCTTGGAATGAGCATGTTCTCATAGATATTGCTGAGTAGGAAGTAGATCCGCCACTGGAACTGATTCAAGGCACAATGTAGAGCGAACAGTCGTCTGAAACACACAACATCATAATGCTATAATCATAAACTCAAATTTGAATTAATAGGACACAAGAATAACGTTGATACTTGATTCTTCATAATTATAGAACTGCACTGAGGAGTCGAATCTATTCATGTACTTTTGCTGTTGTTGTAAACCTAACACAGCTTCAAACAACCAAGTCTAGACTAAGTCTGGTTTTCTTGATATTACTACCATATTGCAAAACATTAGGGTAAATATTTACAAAGAATATTCGATCAATAATCATACAAATCTACCAACACTATCAAAATGTTCGTTCAATGTTTTTTTTTTTTTTTTTTTTTTTTTTTAATTTTAATAAAATGAAACAGGATTCAAAAATATCTCTCACCCGCTTTCAATGAAAGAAGGTTCTTCTTTCTCTGATCTCTCACTGAGAACAGTTATTAGCCAGTGCAGTCTATTGGGATCCCTGTTTTTCTGAAAACAAGAATGGGAATTATTATAATTTTTTACTAAGATAATTTATTTACATCAAAGAAAAATGCAGCATGTAGCAAAGGGTCGATAGCACATTGAATACACAAGTTCTCGTTCAGTCACTGTGAAGTTAAGCATCGTCCAGGGAGGTTAGGAATTAGATAAGTGACCATTTAAATTCGGACCCTCGTGATCCCGGCCACACTCATTAAGATTAAGTTAATTTAAGTAGCTGGTTGGTGAGTTTCCAGCGAATGGAGGGTAAAGTTGAAAGCAACGTTAAAGCCAAAAAGAAATGCAACTTGTGATACCAAACAACATCACATCATGCTGCAAACAACTGAAAGGAGAATCTACTCTAATGTATATTGAAAGAAAGTGTAGAAGGAAAGAATTGAAAAGACAAAAAAGTTCGTGACAATGATCTTTTTTCAATTAAACCACTAATAATTATATTGGTAAAGTCAGGAATCTAACCTCAATCTTTCAGCTCAAAGTCAACTCTGCAAACCATTCACCTACTGCCGTTTATTTTGGAAGAAATGGTAACGAGAAACGAGTTTTCGTCAGATCGGTGAAAAAGTTCAATTCAATTCAATTAGCGTAACGTAGCGCAACGCTTAACTACGCAAAATCGCCAATAATATTCTCTGTGGATATACCGTTGCGATTGCTATGGCAACTCTCCAATCATTAATACTCTCTGTGTACATATCGTTGCGATTGCTATGGCAACTCCCCAATCATTAATACTCTCTGTGTACGTACCGTTGCGATTGCTATGGCAACTCCCCAATCATTAACCCTACAATGCATGAATTTTTTGATTTCGATGAAATTTTGAGAGTTGTTAGCTTTTAGGTCGTACATAACGGGAAAAATAGTGAAAAAAATCAATTCGACTGTTTTCGACCGTTCTTCGCCAAAAAAAATCTTGTTACACTTGTGTAACACTAGGCATTGTGAGGTAATTTTAATCATGTACCTACTTGAAATTTTTTTTGTTGAAAATGTACCTTTTTGAGCAATAAATACGCAATAAATAGTTTTTTTCTTATTCATTTTAAACAGACAAAAAAACAGACATTTGAAAACTCCACTTTCATTAGAATGCAGTACACACAGAAATCTCGACTAGAATGAGTGATAACAATTTGTAAACAATATTTTCAAAAAGAAATCTTCAGAGCTCACGTCTCAAACATATCAACAATGTGTGTGAACACAGCCAACACTAAAAAAAAAAAAAAAAAAAAATCGCAGTTCATGCTACTGTTGTAAAAGTAACTTGTTACGTACGTGTAACATTATGCACTGTAGGGTTAATACTCTCTGTGTACGTACCGTTGCGATTGCTATGGCAACTCTCCAATCATTAATACTCTCTGTGTACGTACCGTTGCGATTGCCATGGCAACACTCCAAGGAAGAGAATGCCGTTGGCATTAGCACCGCCCTTGATCAAGTTTTGTTTTCTTAATTTTATTATCTATGTATGTATATATTCTATGTCATTATTTTGTAAATAAAACTTGATTGAACTTGTTTAATAATCATTAATACTCTCTGTGTACATACCGTTGCGATTGCTATTAATACTCTCTGTGCTCATATCGTTGCGATTGCTATGGCAACTCCCCAATCATTAATACTCTCTGTGTACGTACCGTTGCGATTGCTATGGCAACTCCCCAATCATTAATACTCTCTGTGTACGTACAGTTGCGATTGCTATGGCAACTCCCCAATCATTAATACTCTCTGTGTACGTACCGTTGCGATTGCTATGGCAACTCCCCAATCATTAATACTCTCTGTGTACGTACAGTTGCGATTGCTATGGCAACACCCCAATCATTAATACTCTCTGTGTACATATCATTGCGAGTGCTATGACAACTCTCCAATCATTAATACTCTCTGTGTACGTACCGTTGCGATTGCTATGACAACTCTCCAATCATTAATACTCTCTGTGTACGTACCGTTGCGATTGCCATGGCAACACTCCAATCATTAATACTCTCTGTGTACATACCGTTGCGATTGCTATTAATACTCTCTGTGCTCATATCGTTGCGATTGCTATGGCAACTCCCCAATCATTAATACTCTCTGTGTACGTACAGTTGCGATTGCTATGGCAACACTCCAATCATTAATACTCTCTGTGTACATACCGTTGCGATTGCTATGGCAACTCCCCAATCATTAATACTCTCTGTGTACGTACAGTTGCGATTGCTATGGCAACACCCCAATCATTAATACTCTCTGTGTACATATCATTGCGAGTGCTATGACAACTCTCCAATCATTAATACTCTATGGGTACGTAGCACTTGCTATTGCTATGGCAACTCTCCAATCATTAATACTCTATGGATACGTACCGTTGCAGTTGCTATGGCAACGCCCCAATCATTGATACTCTCCGCCGTCATATTGCCGAGCGCTGTTCTCAACACAGGGCCTAGCCATCGCCACAGGCTCTCCACCTTGGCGAAGGGCCAGTGCTTGCTGCCTTTGATCAGACCTGAAACACAATAGTAATTATTTGTTCGTGAGCAAGGGTTAAACATCTCTCTCACGGTGGTGGAAACATTCATCGGACACCCAGATCTAAATGACCAAACTTTTTCCATGGTTATTTTTATCATTATCACATAAGTGTTAAGTGTTGCTTAAGTGTTTCTTAATGAAGCTCAAGTGTCGTGAATGCAATAAAATGAGTGTTATACATTACAAAATTTATATCAGGGGACTCTATTTAGCATCTAAAGATGCTAAATAATTCACAAAGATCTTCCAAAATCTTACAGCAATAGCTTTTTTCTATCATAAAATGACAGAATAATTGAAGAATATTACCGTGTCAATTTGAAGAGTCACTTAAACCCACCTTAACAAAGTTCTCCTAAGTTGGGACGCGAACCGTGGACCTCCAGGTCACGAGTCCGCCAACCTAACGATGAAGCTACTGATTGAACCATCAGTATTGTGTTCTGTTACCTGCTATGAACTCGGAAGCACACCGCTGCGAGGTTTCATTCTTCTCCTCGATGAGTTTCTCAATGTGAGACTTCAGCAGTGGCAGGTGAGTGTCCCCGTGATTCCTGAACAGCCCCTGCAACACATTGTGGAGGTATAGTGGTTGTTGTAGTTGTAGCGTGAGCTACGTCCAATTGTTGTTGGTTCTCATGTTGTTGTAACCAGCTTGGCTACACCTGGGGAAGTGATGGTCTCCTGCCAACTTAAGTGGAAAAGTTGGCTCGTTCTGAACCACATATTTCTATGTGCGTTCAACCATCGTGGGCCATTTTTGAAGTTCACATCCCACTCAGACCCAAGCATGTGTTTTTCCTAATTTAATCGAAAAAAAAAATACAGCGTAATATAGCCACTGGTTGTCGGGTGGTTAAGGTGTTAGTCTGGTAATAGAGGTAGTGTAGGAATCCGATGGTTTGAATCTCACACAATGCATGGATTTTTACTAAATTTATTTAAGCATAGGTTGAATGGTAGAAAATGCTCAAAGTATTAACCTCGCCTAGTAGTTATCTTCTTGCCTCGCTAGAGGACTATAAACAGAGAACAGACTAGCTAACCTTAACAAGCCAGGCCGTCAGCTTGCAGTCTTTGAAGGGGTTAATGGCAAAGAAAAAGCCTGGGTTCACAAAGGTTACCTTCCACAAAAGGGTCTATTATCACTATTAATTAATTTCGGCCTCAATCTCTAAACTATTTACCTTCCATAGACTCATCCTCACTACACTGAATTTGTCCGTGTCTTTTTTCTCTTCAAACGAGAAGTATTTGATGAGTTGCTCCAGATTGCTTTCTTGAGAGAAGAAAGCGTGAACCGCTTGTTCTGACGGGGATAGCTCTTCGAATGTGCGGTCTAGATTGGGCTGCTCGTGCGATGGAGCATATACTTCGAGTTCTCTAATATGAAGAAAAGTATAATGAATAGAAGAGTATAATTCTGTTGATAACTGATCAGTAGTTTCTGAGATTTGCGCCTTGCAAGGAATGGAAATAACAGACAAAACCAAAGCTGCTCAGACGGTTTACGAGATATAAGTGTTTAAAAAATAAATTGTGTCTGCTCAGGCGCATCACGAGATATAAAAGTTTAAGTGAATATCTTCAGTAGTTACTGTGATTTGCGCGTTGCAAGAAATACAAATAACAGAACGACAGACAGACACAAAACCAAAGTTGCTCAGGAGGCAAGGTCGTGTACAAAAATATATTTTTTCTCTTCTTTTTTAGTCTGGGCAATTTTTTAATTTATCATTTTACAGATCAAACAAACTTTCGATTCCGATATTTAATATGAGATATTCTCGGAACTAATAACTTTGTTAAATTTCGACTTACTCTGGCCACTCATTGAACCCCACATGCGTGGTGTGCACATATCTGGGCTCATCCCACTTCTGCGCATCAGTAGCATTGTGCTGCGACCTATACTGCAGCCACGCGTTGTCAGTACGGTAGCCCGGGGTAACAGTGTCCGATGCGTCATCTGGGGTGACTTGGTCCGAGGGATGAGTGGGACTGACGACAACGGTGCGTGGGTTTATAACACGCGTGTTGTGGGGCCGCTTCTGTTGCTTCAGAATGAACAGGGTGCACCTGAGAGCTACCTGGAAATATAGAAGACGAAAATATTCAACTATATTTTATTAAAATGTACAGATAGAATATGGATGTCAGTTCTTCTGATGGCAATGCTCCCAACACGCTGGCAGACGAAAATTGTATTCGCGGACTCAACATTGTGACGAAAAAAGTGGGAAGTGTGGTACGAAAAAGTAGTCCCGGCTGCTCAGTGGTAAAGGCGGCACTCTGTGAATCCAGGGATTCAAGAGGTCGTGGGTTCGAAACCCAGCCGTTACAAGACAAGTTGTGCTCCTACTTGGGAATTTTACCACATAATAATAAGTCTTGGGGTTACTGCTGGAATAATGGGACTTAATAGTCCTAATCGGGCAGTATAAATAAGGCGATATTATTATTATTATTTATTAATAAATAATCTCTAATTTTCACATCTAGAGAATATTAAATAAAACTTTATTTGAGAAATAGATAAGGCAAATAATTAGCTAATGTATCTTTTTTACATTTACTATGTATTCATTATTTTACGTCAGAGGTCAGAGTTACATATTTTGTAACACATGGAGGCAAATTAACCTTTACTTTTTTACACTATGACTATAAAAGCACTGTGCTAATAACGAATGTCATTTGACGAGCAACACATCAGTCAGTACTCACCTTCCTCAGCTCTATGGAATCATTGATGAGAGTCTGCAGGAAGAGTTGTACTATGGAGGCGGGGTAGTCTCTGTCCAGATGTACCAGGTCCCTCAGGAGACAGAAAGTGAGCAGGTTGAATCTCCAGTGCCTGTCCACGGAATAAGGATATCATATTTGTGTTAATTACTGGAATAACGCTACAACCATTACGCCAGCCTCCGTGGCGTAATGGATGTGACTACTGCCCGTAGTCTAGATTTCCCGAGTTCAACTCCCGGCTGGGGCAGACTTTTCGAACAAAATTTCGAAGAAAAACACGTGAGGCTGGCATTTCCGGCCCTGCCCAGGCTCGGTGAGGTTAATGTGGGTAGCTGGTACGATTCCCAGCGAATGGTGGGTAAAACCCCCGTCCTAATCCAGGACGTTAAATCAAATAGAATCGTTGGATGTTAGGAAGAGCATTCAGCCGTAAAAAATGTGCAACCTATCAACCTCAACCATGAGGTTCAACAACGTCGAACCTGCTTGAGCGGGACAAGTCAGAGTAAAAGAAAAAGAAGAAGACTGGAATAATTAACACAAGACCAGTGTCTTGCTGGAGAACTATAAATAGAAAACAGACTAGCCAACCCTAACAAGCAAGACTAGCTTGCAATTGCCCAAGTTTTCATGATGGTTGATTGTACATAGATATATGCTTCAGAACAAGCAAAATATTCATTTAAAGTTGGATAGAGACCATCACTCCTCCAGCTGTAGCCAAGCTGGCTACAACAACAACCATTAGCCACAACAGGCAAGACATTGTATTCATTGTAAAGGTTACTTTGTTCAAAACTTCTAAAAGCGGTTTTTTTTTTAAACGAAGCTAACCGAAGCTGACCTGGTCACTGAAATTCATTTTTTTTGGACCGGACCGAAAACTCCTGACCGGAGTGGACCGGCCCGTGCGCTCGGTCATGGCTTTTGGTTAGGTAAGAAGAAAAAAAAGTGGATGATTTCAAATGCAAACAACCACCGATATCTTTAATATAAATAAACCAGAGTCCCAAAAGTCACTTTTTTTTACTCTTCAAATTTTGGTTGACCAGAGCTGACAGTTCGGTCTTGTTCAGGCTTTTCGTTCAATTAAAAACAACCACTTTAATAAAATACCTATTATTATTGGTATTTTATTATTATTTCTAAAAATACAAAATGTGAGTAACAATTTAATTTAATAAATAAATGTGAGCGTTATTTAAAAAATCCTTTGACTTTATCTCATCATTGAGGATACAAACCAGAGATAGGACTTACAAGTTTTCATTGAGCACTGCCGAAGACAGAGATTCCAAGAGAGAATCGTAGTGTTTCACATTGAGTTCACCAGTGGCGGCTAACGTAGCTGTTCCCTCCTGGATTTCAGAATCAGACGGAGCTTCGAAAATTGGTCGCGGGTTTGATTTGCTAGTCCACAGAGCTTTGGCCGCTTCAATACAAGATTGCGGTATCTAGGAGATAGAGGGCGATAGTAAGTTGGTGTTTCTATTGTTATATATTTGGTAGTATAAATATATGTCTATTATTATTATTTTTGTTGTTGTGTGATGAAGCAAAACTGCTAGAACTCAGTGTCCATAGCTCATTGAATACACAAGTCAGTCTGGTAATCCAGAAGTTATTTCAGCAACTTCTGGATTACCAGACTGACACGCGACGCCTTAACCACTGGTCAAGAAAATGTCCAATGTTCAACTTACTTCCAGCTGCAGTGTTATGGTGGGGAACTGTTTGTGCACCACCTCGCGAATATTCTCCACTAGCTTCACAATGGACAACTTCTCTGAGGGAATGGTGCGAACAAGGGTGGACCAGAGCTCGTTCAGAACGGACCAGTTGTGCCGCAGAATCAAGGGGTAGCGCTTGGGTCCGAGGAGGATGTTGAGGGTACCCTGTATATGAGAGGAACAAATTGTTAATAAATTGAAAACACTCTATAGCGGCTGTCTACTTTTGGTAGATCGCTAATTTTTTTGTTGTTTTTCAACTGATTTCTTTTTACCTGAGATACACCTAGATCTTATAATTTTGATAAATATTTTAAATTTTGCTTTTGTATTGTAATTTTGCTATATGTTTCTATAGGGCTTCGCCCGTAAATACAAACCTGTTCAACAGGTATTATTAATAATACACAGCAATTCGATCAATAAGATATAAACTTTCTCTTCAGTGATTGAATGATTTCTATTCAGTGTAATTTAGTATGTAGTGTTTCCATAGTTTACAAGTAATAATCTCAAGATATAATTTCATTTGAAGTTCTTCTCTCTTAAAGTTCAACTTAATCTTGTAGGGGTTTACAATAGTACCAACTGACCTTATGACAATTATTAATTTTTAATTTTGGATTGACATTATAGTAATAACGTAATAATAGTACTCTTTAGTGGAAGGTAAACACCAGGCGAGGTTATTGCTTAAATCATTTTCTTTTCTACCACCTAACCCTCAGAATCTAATTATTATGTGATCATATCAAATTAATGAGGAAAATTTCATGCATTGGCTAGGATTCAAACCAACGGATCCCTACGCTACCTGGGATACCAGACTAGTCCCTTTACCACTTGACTAGCAATGCATTATTACGAGGGGGACCCAAAAGTACCGGGAATTAGGTGGTGGGGGGAACACGGAGGGGGGGGATCGGGTTCTCCAGTGATTCTATTTCAAGCGACTACTCTCCTAAGTAAGTGTGCAAAGTTCATTTGCTGTGAGTTTATTCGTTCGTCCGTGAAAATTTTTCTAGTGAAACGACTTTTTTCGTTTCGGCAAAAACGTGAAATGGCAACGTGAAATGGCTGAGTGCGGAGAACAATGGGTGGCTGTAAAAATTTCGGGGTCATAGCCGTAGCACCATGATTCATCGCCAGTTATAACCTTGAGAAAAAAATCTGGGTCTTCATCCAACTGATTTTGCAGCTCCAGACAGGCCTGAAGTCGACGCTCCTTATTTTGATCGTTGGAGAGAAGGCGAGGAACAAATTTGGCTGCAATCCTCTTCATGATCAAATCTTCAGTTACAATCCTCTGAATTGAACTCCATGACAATCTAGACATCTCACAAAGTTGATCGATGGTTTGGCCAGGTCTTCATGGACAAGAATGTTGATTTATTCAATGTTTTCGTCCGTTCTTGAAGCCATTTCACGTTTTCGCCGAAACGAAAAAAGTTCACAGCAAATGAACTTTGCACACTTACTTGGGAGAGTAGCCGCTTGAAATAGAATCACTGGTGAACCCAATCCCCCCCTCCGTGTTCCCCCCATAACCTAATTCCCGTTACTTTTGGGTCCCCCCTAGTATATGGTCCAATTCGTAAATACATACATTGGATATATAAAAACAATGTATGCGTTAGGTGGTATCCAAAATAGAAACGAACAAAATACTTCCAATATCCATACATACACT
The DNA here is from genome assembly GCA_024516035.1 of Bactericera cockerelli. Taxonomy (NCBI): domain Eukaryota; kingdom Metazoa; phylum Arthropoda; class Insecta; order Hemiptera; family Triozidae; genus Bactericera; species Bactericera cockerelli. Next base: position 36,892,763 of record CM044958.1, read on the forward strand.
CATAAAAATAACGAGCTATTTCCTGTCTCAATGTAGTACAATATCTTGAAAAAAAATCATTTATTTTTTACAAGATTTTGAACATTATTCAAAGCTTAGTATTTTTTTCCACTGCAAAATCCCCGCCTCGGCCCTCTGATACATACACTGGCTGCTCTATTGTCCCCATTCCCATTTCTGTTCTGATCCAACTCAACATTCTTCCATACTGCATTATTTTAAACATGTTGGATCAAGTTTTATTTACAAATAACATAGAATATATACATACATAGAAATTAAAATTAACAAACAAAACTTGATCAAGGGCGGTGCTAATGCCAACGGCATTCTCTTCATCCATGTCTTCTCTGCAATTCTTTCCGGTGATATCTTTAAATAGGCAATACCATCGTTTGGGTGGAAGAGCTCATTAATGAGAACCCTGCTACAATAGGAAAGCCAAAAAATAATAAATAGTAGTCACTGTGGCAGAGCGAGTTAGCGCGCTAGGCATTGCACATATGGTGACCTGGGTTCGATTCCCAGCGGGGGAGGATTTTTTCTGCTCTGTACTTGGATGTTCGGGGTCCACTCATACCTCGTGAGGAAAAATGAGTAGCTGCTTTAATGTGAAGCAGCGACCAGTGGCAGAATCTTAGGCAAAAAAATAATACAAGATATTGTAAATTAAAGTGGTAAAGTCCTATGATTCTGCGCTACCCACTAAAATTGTGACATAATAACACAAAGAAAAAGCATTATCATGATTACTATAAATAATAAATAGTCCATATACATTAATGTCTTCACTAGGAAGTCCATGACTCACCTTGAACAGCTCATGTTTGGTGTTGGGATCCTGCCTGAGGTTTTCAACAATGTAAGGCACTAGGGTGACATAGGAGAAGGGTAGAGATTCCAGAAGTTGAAATAACTTCTGCTGTGCTAAAATCCGCACCTAGAATCAAAGTGAAAAAAATATTGTAGACAAAAAAAAATTAAATCACTTCTTGTTTCACAATGATCAATAAAATTTCAAGGTCGTTGAATGTCAAGGTCCTTCAATATCAAGGTCATTGTAGTTCAAGATCATTTCAGTTCAAGGTCATTCTAGGCATAGGTCGTTTCATTTCAAGGTCATTCAATTTCAATATTGTTCCATTTAAGCTCTTTTTATTTCAAGGTCGTTTGATTTCAATGTCATTTCAGTTATGGTGATAAACCATGAAAAACTTTGAAATGAAACGACCTGGAATAACAACCTTAGAAGAATAACCTTAAAATAGGACCTTGAACTAGAATGAGTTAAGTATACGATCAGTTATACGATCTCTGGTGGATAGCTTGATGAGATTTTGCTTTTTGTAATGACTTGTCACTAGCTTGATAGGAATTATCACCGTGTAGGGGCTAGTGGCTAGCTTGTTGGGACTTACTTCTGTGTAATGGCTAGTGACTAGCTTGATGGGAATTATCTCTGAGTTGGGGCTAGTGGCTAGCTTGACGGGACTTACCTCCATATAATGGCTAGAGGCTAGCTTGATGGGACTTACCTCCGTACAATGGCTAGTGGCTAGCTTGATGGGACTTACCTCCATATAATGGCTAGTGGCTAGCTTGATGGGACTCACTTCCGTATAATAGCTAGTGTCTAGCTTGATGGGACTTACCTCCATATAATGGCTAGTGGCTAGCTTGATGGGACTTACCTCCGTATAATGGCTAGTGGCTAGCTTGACGGGACTTACCTCCGTGTAATGGCTAGTGGCTAGCTTGACGGGACTTACCTCCGTGTAACGGCTAGTGGCTAGCTTGACGGGACTTACCTCCGTGTAACGGCTAGTGGCTAGCTTGACGGGACTTACCTCCGTGTAATGGCTAGTGGCGAGCTTGGTGGGACTTACCTCCATATAATGGCTAGTGGCGAGCTTGGTGGGACTTACCTCTGTGTAATGGCTAGTGGCGAGCTTGGCGGGACATACCTCCGTGTAATGGCTAGTGGCGAGCTTGGTGGGACTTACCTCTGTGTAACGGCTAGTGGCGAGCTTGACGGGACTTACCTCCGTATAATGGCTAGTGGCTAGCTTGACGGGACTTACCTCCGTGTAATGACTAGTGGCTAGCTTGACGGGACTTACCTCTGTGTAATGGCTAGTGGCGAGCTTGAACAGACAGAGCATGACGGTGCGATGCGACTCGGTCATGACGAGGCAGCAGCTGTTCTGTCGGAACTGGTGGTGCAGCATGATGCGGCTGAGCAGCACGGTGCGGATGTGCGACTTGAAGCCCACCAGACGGTTCTCCAGGTGCTTCTTGAGGTAGTGGAAGCCCTTCCACTGGCGCTCGAACTCGTCCCGCTTACAGAACCGGTTCAGAGTGAGGCAGTCCCAGATCTGAGGGGGAGAGGTGTTTTTCAATTGTAATAATAATAATAATAACATCGAAATGGACTGAAGAAAGAAAACAGCAACAGAGAGAAATAATGAAGAAATATTGGGAGAAAAAAAAAAGAAGAAGAAAAATTGACAATTTTTTTTATTATTTACCGTGGTGCTGGTTGGCCAAATTCGAAATTAAAGAAAAAAAAATACATCGAAATTTAATAACTGAATTTAATGTTTTCTTCTGCTTGAAACCAAATATTGGAGAAACACCGTTCATCGAACCAAACAATGGTTAAAAAAATCATGGATAGTTATGAACATGAACAATATGAACATAATATATAAATTTATGTAAGGTTTTTTCTCACCGCCATAATGTACACCAAGGACTTGGTATCGTCCTCACAGGCAGTCAACAGTTTCTCCTGCACTGATCTTGTAATGTTTTCTATCACTCACCGCCATAATGTAAACCAAGGACTTGGTATCGTCCTCACAGGTAGACTTGTAATGTTTTCTATCACTCACCGCCATAATGTAGACCAAGGACTTGGTATCGTCCTCACAGGAAGTCAACAGATTCTCCTGCACTGATCTTGTAATGTTTTCTATCACTCACCGCCATAATGTAGACCAAGGACTTGGTATCGTCCTCACAGGCAGTCAACAGCTTCTCCTGCACTGATCTTGTAATGTTTTCTATCACTCACCGCCATAATGTAGACCAAGGACTTGGTATCGTCCTCACAGGCAGTCAACAGTTTCTCCTGCACTGATCTTGTAATGTTTTCTATCACTCACCGCCATAATGTAGACCAAGGACTTGGTATCGTTCTCACAGGCAGTCAACAGCTTCTCTGCAGTGCACTGATCTTGTAATGTTTTCTATCACTCACCGCCATAATGTAAACCAAGGACTTGGTATCGTCCTCACAGGTAGACTTGTAATGTTTTCCATCACTCACCGCCATAATGTAGACCAAGGACTTGGTATCGTCCTCACAGGCAGTCAACAGCTTCTCTTGCAGAGCACTGATCTTGTCCACTAGCACCTTCCTCACATTACTTCCGTCTGGCATAGTCACCCGCTGGCACACTCCCAGCTCTAGACACCACTGTTCTGGCGACACTTTCGACTCTAGTCTGCAAGAAAAATTATAAGACACAATTTTTATTATTAAACTAATAATAATAATATTGCCTTATTAATTTATACTGCCCGATTAGGACTATTAAGTCCTATTATTCCAGCAGTAAGCCCAAGACGTATTATATGGTGAAAATCGCAAATGGGAGGATAACTTGTCTTGTACCGGCTGGGTTTCGAACCCGCGACCTCTGGAATCTCTGGACTCACACAGTGCCGCCTTTACCACTGAGCTACCGGGACACAAGGTAGGTACAACTCGAAAGATTTTGATGTTCAGGAGACATTAAGAGAGAAAAAAGGGCTTGATAGGGTACGCTAGTCAGTTCGGGGTTAAGTGGCAGAGAATGCTTAAGGCATTAACTTCGCCCCGGATTACAATACATTGTACATTTAAATTTAAATATTTTTTTTTCTATATCTTATTTTGTAAATACCTATTGTTAATTTTTTTTATCTTTGTTAATAATTTAATGTTGTATGTATTGTATAAAAAATAAAGTGTAAAAAAAAAAAAAATGAATAAAATAAAATTCTTTGTTTATAGTCCTCTGGCGAAACAGAGCCACTCACGTCGTGATGCTGGGCTCTTCCCAGGGTGCCAGCACTGTGGAGCACCCGAGCAGGGACAGGATCACACACAGACACCTCTGCATCTGCTTCCTCGGCATGCTCTTCTCATCCCGCATGAACGCGTCTATGCGGGCCAGCTCCTGGGGCAGGTAGCGGGACAGCAGGGATTGCACGGTGGCTATCTCCGCGTCCCCCGGGATGTACCACGTGATGTTCAGGTCCTGGTGATTGGCGCTCTGGCCCCACTCCTGCGAACAAGTGAACGTTATTATTAACACTTGGACGACCGGGTGTACCACCGGTGGTACACGCGTGTCTGTACGGAATGGACCGGGTGTACCACCCGTGGTACACGCATGCACTACGCCTGTGAATAGCCTAAACATCGCCGGTCCCACGGCAGAACGTACTAAAAACATGCCGGTCGTCTATGTGTTAAACATGTTGGATCAAGTTTTATTTACAAATGACATAGAATATATACCATTATACAATTATACATACATAGATATTGAAATTAAGAAAACAAAACTTGTTCAAAGGCGGTGCTAATGCCAACGGCATTCTCTTCCAATGTTGTGTCTTTTGTGTTCTCAAATATTAGTGCGCGTACACAACGGAACCCTAGAATCTCCTAATCCAATAATTTGGCCGAGTAACACATTCTTAATCGTGATGCTATGCATACAAGTAACTTCTTATTTTTTCACACGAGGTACAAATATGTATATGACTGGACCCCGAAAGTCCATATCAAAGTATAATTACTAGATTCTTTTATACTCTGCTGGGATTTGAACCCAGGTTACCGTGCGTGCAAGCCTAGTGCACTACACATCTTGGCCACAGTGGTAAACTCAAAATTGTCTTAGCTTGCCTGCGGATTGTAAAATGGATTCGAGATCCATAGACTTGTTAAAATATATAGAAAAATCAGTCGTGCTGGACTAGAGACATTATGACCAAATCTTGCCACGAAAATCACGTGACGAGAAAAAAACTGGTCGCGCGTAGTACAAGATGTATACAAACGAAATACAAATCTCGTCTCATCAAACAATGGAATTTTCACAAGATGCGACAAAACTCTAAACATTTTTTTGTCTAGAGTTCATCAGTACGCAGATCTTGGTTTGGCAATGGAATTAAAAGTGTGCGCTAGTGTAGATAACTAGCATAAAGAAATGGAGCCTCTTTAATGATATATATTTTTTTTTTTTGCTTAAGTTCACGGAGAAATTACTCCATTTTTATAATGTAATTAAAAAAAAAAAAAAACTTAAAAATACATAGTACATAAGCTTATTCAATAACAAAATTGAATGTGTCAATCAAATCGCTCTCTGTGCAGAGGAAGATGTCAACACCTGCATCGCTAATGATGTTCCCAAGATCCTGAATTCGCCTGATGGGGCAATGCTGAGCAATGTTTGTGTGACTTCTCTTGGTTTTGATTGTATGGCCTAGTCTTGTGTGTCTTGAGTTAATTCGAAAATTTATTTTACCTAGAAGTTCTGGAGAGTCTACTTTATTGTGAAGGATTTTAAATAGGAAAAGTAGGTCTTGTAACTTTCTTCTATTTTCCAGACTCATGATGTTATTTTCTTGCATGATGTTATTATAGTCATGGTTTACAATGGGATTTTTTTGTTTGTATGCAATTGTTCTCAGAAATTTGTGTTGGACTGATTCTAGGGATTTCATATGAACTTTATACTGCGGCGACCATACTATAGAACAATACTCAAGACCAGAGCGTACATAAGCATAATAAAGTGTTTTAAGGGTATTCACATTTCTGAAATCTTGAGTATGTCTATAGAGGAAGCCTAGCAGTCTAAGGGCTTTACTTTTAATGTTCATATAATAGCAGTCTAAGGGCTTTACTTTTAATGTTCATATAATGTGTGTTGAACTTGAGATTTTGTTCAAAAGTAACACTCAAGTCCTTCATTTGATTTACTCGAATTATAGGAGTGTTGTCGAGTGTATATGTAAAGATATAGGGGTTTCTTATAGTATGGTAAGTCATCACTTTACATTTGCTCAGGTTTAGCTCCATCAGGTTATCTTGACACCAGCAATGCAGGCGCCGCAACACCTCCTGCATGATCTGTGTATCGGCTGGTCCCCGGACTCTCATGGCAATTTTAAAGTCATCAGCAAAGAGCCATCCAAAGACTTCAGGCGAGAGGGTGGTAATAATATCATTTATAAAACAAAGGAAGAGAATAGCTGAGAGATGACCACCCTGTATACAACCAGAAGGTACGTTGAACGGCTCAGATTTGATGTCATTTTTATAACAGTTTTTAGGCCCCGGAACACATTTTAGCCTCCCAACTTGCTTGCGATTGATGTGAAAGCTTTCAAGCCAGTCTAGAAGACCACCATGCACTCCAAGACCCTTAAGTTTTGAAAGTAATAGGTTGTGATTTATCCTGTCAAAACATTTACTAAAGTCTGTGTATAACTGTATATACAGTCTACCTGCACACCATCATCCAGAGCTGAAGATACAAACTCTGTAAATGAGACAAGATTGGTTGCAGTTGACCTACACTTCATGAAGCCATGTTGTTGACTATTAATGACTGAGGATAGTAGTGGATACAGTTGTTGGGAAACGAGATGTTCAAATAGTTTAGGAACAATGGAAGTAATACTAATAGGTCGGTAATTAACTACGTTTGAAGCATCTCCTCCTTGAAAACAGGCATAATATAGGAATACTTCTATCGATCAGGAAAAGTACCACTGTCGATTGATTTTTGAAAAAGAAGAGTCAGGGGAGCAGCCAACACATTTGCACAAGCTTTATACAGAGCAGGCGATATCTCGTCGGGGCCTCTGCAGGTTTTATCAGTTAATTTTGAAAGGAGTTGATAAGTATCCCATTCTTTGATTTTAATGTGACTAATATTTAAATGAGAGGGTATATTTATTTCTTTTCTTTGTGCTGAGAAGAGCCTCAGCACACAGATCCCCACTAACCGCTTGATGTTCATATTGTTCTCTATTCCACAGTATTTGAGGTAAGTTATAGTCTCCAGTTATAATAAATGTATGATCTGAATATTTATGGAAAGTTTCCTCTATGATACGTGTCAGATGTAGGTAAGTGTCAAGATTATTATTAGGAGGTATGTATGCTGTGCCCAAGATAAATTTCTTCTTGTTTAATTTAAACTGAATGAAACAAGTCTCTAGGGTGGAACAATGATTTTCAATTGAAATGGATTTACATCTAATTCTTCTATGCGCCGCAATGAGAACATTTAACCAAGTCTCAGTAAATATGATGATATCCAGGTCATACAAGGCAACATTACAAGTGAGTAGTTTTAGCTTGGTTCTTAAACCACGAACATTTTGGTAGTAAATGGAAAATTTGGTGTGGGAGTTATTGGTAAGAGTTATTAGGTTTTTCTCGTTGCGCGCGGGCTGAAAGAAAAAGTTGAATCAGCAGAAGAATTTACATCATGAAAATATTGGGGAGTAGCTGAGGAAGTGCTCGGGATACACGGAATAGGTTGTGCTACACTAACATATTGACAGTCCACAACATTAGGACTCAAGTTGTGATGTACATTATTCACAAGTGATAAGTTAGATAAGTCATGGGTATAACTCTGATCAATGATAAAGCTAGAACCCACACTGCCTAATACAATGGGTCTGGGTTTGACAGAATCAACTGGGCGAGCTTGGGGTGTTACGTAAGTATGAGATGCATTGATACAGTTCGAATTATTTTCTATTACATTTCTAGTGCAAGTACTTTCATTGGTATCGACTACAGTGTGTTCACTAAGAAGTGCACATTTCTCAAGATGAAATTTTAGTTTGAGACTAAGTACTCTCTTTCCATTGATATTCAAATGTATACCATCTCTGGCGTAATGCCAGGGGCGTAAGAAATAGTTAGGGTCTAAGTAGCTAATATGGTGTTCCCTTAGTTTATCCCTCAGTTTGTTGTTGAATCTTTGTACCAATTTGTTTAGAAGAGGTTTGTCCCATCGAATAGGAACCAAAATGAAGATAATTTGACGTTTATCATGTTTCTGTATAATATTATGATCTATAGCATTGAATGCTGGACCCCAGTTCCTATCCTCAATATTATTAGACCCACAAAAATATACTATCTTATCATCTGGTGACAAGTTGGACATGGCAATAGTACTTGCGTCCTTATTTATTTATTTATTTATTTAGAAACTCTTTATTAGTAGGAAGAACATATATACAAATAATGGTAAATATAAAAATAGACAATATTAATGATATAAACAAGGAAAGAAAAAAACAAAAAAACAAAAAAAAAAAAACAAATTATATACATAATATATGTCCTAACTAAAGGGCGGGGTTATTGCCTATGGCAATCTCTTCCACCCAACCTTTATCTCAACAAACCCACAACCTGGTTTGAAAAAGGTTTCTACCCTATCAGTGTACCTCCTCATATAATAACCCAAACCACGACAGTGACTATCTCCCAGTATATTACAATATTTCAAATTTGATAGAGAATTGGCATTATTAACATTCGAATTATAGAATTTATAGAATTACTTTACCCAAAAAAAAATTAGGGTGGCAAAATAAACAATTTTTTTGGTATCCTGAGGCTATGATTCGTCAAGAAATGTGAAAAGCTGGATAGGTCAAATTTTCGACGAATACAATACTTTCCTTATTATAGGATAAGGAAAGTAAAAATGAACTTTTCTGATTGATCAAATAGAATTACATTACACGGTTTTTCTTTTTGGATGATAAAATAAGTGTATAAAATTTGGTCCCACTCTGGCCCCACTCTACTTTTTACCATTCCTGCAATGATGAGTACTTTTGATTTTTCTAAAATTTTGATTTCTAATTTCCACTTACCCTAATAGGTAGGAACTCGGAGGTGGGCAGGTCATAGGATCGGTTCAGAGCTTTGCAATCGATGAGTCGTATTTGTGTCAGGCCAGACATCATGTTGACTAGAATCCTGGACGCCAGGATGTATCCTTCCTTGTTTGAGAGGTACAGAGTGACGTCCAAAACTTCCATGATGCTGGGGATATACTCCAGCAGACACGAGGAACTTACGTTAACGACCTGAGAAAAAAATAAAATGGACCATTTTTTTCTTTTTTGATTGAAGCACAAACATTTTAAAAATCAGTATGAATGCAATTAGTCCAAGAATCTCTACCAAAGTTCATATTAAAATTTGAAATTCTTAAAAAAGTCCCATTTTTTTTATTATTATGATTTTAAGATTGGGCTCAAATCTAGTAAGGACGCCATACGATATTTTGAGCTGTGTTGACTAATTAACCAGGTAATACTTACACCTCCCAATATTTGAAGGTAATACAAAAGCTCCTTGTCCAAATTATCCTCTTTCTGCACATCACCTTGAGCGGTCAAACCCAGAATTGTCTTCACCAGATGGGGTACGAACCGATGCAGGGTCAATTCGGGGTTGACTTTGGCGAACGAGCCACAAATGTGAGCTAGGAGACTGCCGGACACTTTGGTTTCCAGGATGTGAGACGTGGTGAAACTGAACAGCTTGTCCAGCACGACCTGAGAACAGAATAGTGAATTGTTTGATAAAGACTACTAAAAAAAAGTATTTACAATTTCGAGACATAAAACGAAAAATCTCGACTTTCATTCCACAGAAGTTATACTTTTGTCTCTTTTGTTTAGTTTCACTCTTCGAAATGCTAGTTCCAAAAGGATTCTTAGAAGTATTTTTTAGGGAGAGAGCCACAAAGTTAAAAAAAACTAAAATAAATATACATTATTGTTCGTCAACTTAGCGCTAGTGTGCCGTTATTGAGTGACTACGAGATTGAGCTAAACAGAGTTTTTTTTTTTTTTTTTTAAAGATGAGTGTTTCACAGCCTTTTTTTATTTCGTAGCCATGAAACAGGAGCTACTGTAGACGCTTGTGGACTGTGTTGTAGCCTACCCATCCCGTAGTATGCCTCCCCTCTGATGGGCGAGACGTGACATAATACTTCCCATTTAGGTGCTGGGTCAACACGAGCGCACCAGAAGGTATCCCTTACAAACAATTGTAACCAAATTAAGAATACAATTTTTTGTCGGCACGGGGGATCGGCACCCAGGACCTTCTGCATGGCAAGCGAGGTTTCACGACAAAACGAAAGGTTTCACGAAACCTCCGTTTTGTCATTACAGAAGTGGCCTCTGATGACGACGAGACAAACTTACTTTGAATATGGGCGTGGAGGTCTGGTCGAGCAGAGTCTTGGTCATGGAGTCTATGGCGCCCTCGGCCAGACTCTCCATGGTGCTCCTGTTCTCCTGCTCCCGCTCCAGACGCGTGGACTCCAGCACAGAGCTCTCCACCAGGAGGAACAGGCGGTCCATGAACTGGGCGAGGAAGTCTTCGAACTGGGCCGAGGCACTGCACACGATGGACTCCTCCTGGAGACAAACAGATTGAAAGTGAAAATATTAAGGTCGGGTTCTACGAAAAACACCTGAAAAACACGAAAAACACCTAACCTATATAACACCTGAAAAACACGAAAAACACCTAACCTATATGACACCTGAAAAACACGAAAAACACCTAACCTATATAACACCTGAAAAACACGAAAAACACCTAACCTATATAACACCGGAAAACACGAAAAACTTTAGTTCCAAAGGATTCGTCCAGATAGCGCCAGTAGAGTTTTGCTCTAAACTCAACTGGCGCTATCTGGACGAATCCTTTGGAACTAACGTTTTTCGTGTTTTTCAGGTGTTTTATAGGTTAGGTGTTTTTTTTTATAGGTTAGGTGTTTTTCGTGTTTTTCAGGTGTTTTATAGGTTAGGTGTTTTTCGCAGAACCCGACCTAAGTCTCTCTCGATAACCATTATTACTAAACTCTTTATGAGAAGACCTCTGTAGCTCGATCTTCCCGATCTCTGTCGCTCGATCGATAAGGCGGCGGACTTGTAACCTGGAGGTCGGTGGTTCAAGTCCCGGTTTCAGCGTAGATTCAGTAAAGCGAGTATGAGTAGTTGTGGTATCACGAAAGTGATTAACACAAATATGATAACTTTTTTTTAACTTTAGGAGAAGAACATATACGCAAACAAAGAATGGTAAACATTAAAATACAAAATTGACAGTATAAATATAAACAGAAAAAAAAACAAAATATATACGTCCTAACCGAAAGGCGGGGTTATTGCCTATGGCAATAACCCTAACTAAAAGGCCATAGGCAATAACCCCGCCTTTTAGTTAGGACGTATTTTTTATTAAGTTATTGCCATAGGCAATTGCCTATGGCAATAACCCCGCCTTTGGCAATCTCTTCCACCCAACCCTTAAACAGAGAAGAGGCTAGCCAACCCTAACAGGCCAGACTAGCTTGCAAGGGTTTATGGGCGTTACTAAAATTGACTGAAGACCATCACTCTTCCAGCTGTACCCAAGCTGGTTACAACAAAACAAAGTGAAAACAAGTGTCCATGGCACGTTGAATACACCAGTTCTAGTCCTGTCACTGAAGTTAAGTAACGGCCAGCGAGGTTAGACCTCTGTAGCAATTAATTGCGATTTAATGTAGCTAGATTTGTATCTAGTGTGATTTCGGGGAGCGGCACCTGTTTTTAGACCTATCCGTTTTTAGACCTATCCGAGGTTAGACCTATTAACTTTGATAGGAGTATACTAAATTAATGTGATCTGATAACGTGATAGGATATCTATGTATGTCACACAATATTTGGTAAAATACTAACAACATTTAGAACCGAATTATAAAACAGGATTAGATTTAATCCAAGCGGACACTATCACTTAGCTCAGCCTATAATGCGCTGTGATTGGTTAAAAATCCAACTTAAGGGTGTGTCTGGCTTAGCTTATCTCTAATCTTGTTTCATAACGTGGCCCTAAATATATGCTCGTATTCAAATCCGCCGACTTACCTCGGTGAGATCGTGATACTTTGCGGCATCGGATGAGTTCACTATGGGGATCAATATGGCGAAGGTGGAGAGATATTGGAAGGTGACGAAACACTTGTGCAGGTCATTGGGGTCAATACCGGGCAGCACCTGAGAATAACGACAGTAAGTTCTAAAGTTATCATTACGGAATTTTAAATGTGATTTCATATGAATGAAAAAACGTAAGACTGCGTTATTTATAGCATGTTAATGTTTCTAGCTTATAAATGCATGTATAGATAATAGAGCATTGACATAATAGATAATAGAGCATTATTGACAATCCACAAAATGTGAGAATAGAGAATTATATCGTTTTATTTATTTATTTATTTACACTTTATTTATTTTTACAAAACAATCATCAACAAAGAATTAATAACAATAAATTAAAAAAAAAAAAATTAGAAGTATGTACAAAAAAAAAATAATAAAGATCAATATTAATTTTTAATTACAATTGTTTTGTAATCCGGGGCGAAGTTAATGCCTTAGGCATTCTCTGCCACTTAACCTTTGAATTTAAATGAAGTCCTTCTAGTAAATCAAAGATCAACTATGTAGCTTACCGCTATCATGAGTGGGATCACGTGCGTGATACCCTCGGGTAGAGTTTGTAGCTTACCGCTATCATGAGTGGGCCTTAACCCTATCAGAAGTGGCTTACCGCTATCATGAGTGGGCTACCGCTATCATGAGTGGCGCTGATACCCTCGTAATTGTAGCTTACCGCTATCATGAGTGGGATCACGTGCGTGATACCCTCAGGGTAGAGTTTGTAGCTTACCGCTATCATGAGTGGGATCACGTGCGTGATACCCTCGGGTAGAGTTTGTAGCTTACCGCTATCATGAGTGGGATCACGTGCGTGATACCCTCGGGTAGAGTTTGTAGCTTACCGCTATCATGAGTGGGATCACGTGCGTGATACCCTCAGGGTAGATTTGTAGCTTACCGCTATCATGAGTGGGATCACGTGCGTGATACCCTCAGGGTAGAGTTTGTAGCTTACCGCTATCATGAGTGGGATCACGTGCGTGATACCCTCAGGGTAGAGTTTGTAGCTTACCGCTATCATGAGTGGGATCACGTGCGTGATACCCTCAGGGTAGAATTTGTAGCTTACCGCTATCATGAGTGGGATCACGTGCGTGATACCCTCGGGGTAGAGTTTGTAGCTTACCGCTATCATGAGTGGGATCACGTGCGTGATACCCTCAGGGTAGAGTTTGTAGCTTACCGCTATCATGAGTGGGATCACGTGCGTGATACCCTCAGGGTAGAGTTATGTAGCTTACCGCTATCATGAGTGGGATCACGTGCGTGATACCCTCGGGTAGAGTTTGTAGCTTACCGCTATCATGAGTGGGATCACGTGCGTGATACCCTCGGGTAGAGTTTGTAGCTTACCGCTATCATGAGTGGGATCACGTGCGTGATACCCTCAGGGTAGAGTTTGTAGCTTACCGCTATCATGAGTGGGATCACGTGCGTGATACCCGTGCTACGTTGAGTACAGTGTATTGTATTGCTTACCGCTATCATGAGTGGGATCACGTGCGTGATACCCTCAGGGTAGAGTTTGTAGCTTACCGCTATCATGAGTGGGATCATCTGATACCCCGGTAGAGTTTGAGTTACCGCTACATGAGTGGATACTCTGATACTGGTATTGTAGCTTACCGCTATCATGAGTGGGATCACGTGCGTGATACCCTCAGGGTAGAGTTTGTAGCTTACCGCTATCATGAGTGGGATCACGTGCGTGATACCCTCGGGGTACGCAATTTGTATTAGCTTACCGCTATCATGAGTGGGATCACGTGCGTGATACCCTCAGGGTAGAATTTGTAGCTTACCGCTATCATGAGTGGGATCACGTGTGTGATGCCCTCAGGGTAGACAGGGCTGGACTGCACAGGGTCTAGCCACAGCTACCATGCATTGCATCACGCAGGTCAGCTTGTGAGGCTCCGTGATCGAATCCAACGTGTAGTACATTCTGAAACCGCGAGTTATAAATAATGATCAGTAGCCGAACTTAGTGGGTCAGTGGTTAAGAGCATTGTTACTGACTCGGAGGTTGCGGTTCGAATCCGGCCGAAGCGGAAAATTCTGACTGATTTTTTTCCCGCGGATTTTCTGGTTTATATTATTAATATTGTCAATTTTTTATATTTAATTTTTACCATTATTTGTCTGTATATATGTTCTACTAATAAAGAGTTTCTAAATAAATAAATAAAATTTCGTCCAATTTTGTCCCTTTCCGGAATGGCATGGATGTAAATGTAAAGGTAAAGTGCCCTGAAGTAATGCAAAAGCGGTTCCGGGGCACAATTACCTTTTGAAAAAAAAAAAAAAGTCAGTAAGAACAGTGGCTCAATTGTTGTTGTAGTAGCCACGTAACTAGCGCCGAAGATGATGGTCTCTCGCCAGGATCTTCCTGGCTTGTCCTAGTCCATAGAATCAGTGATCCGCGGGACTAACCATCGTGCGGACATTTAAGGCTTTAAATTTAAAGCGTTTTGAACCCTTGAAGAATTACCAGTTACCATTTAGGGCTCCCCTTTTAGTCCCCCAGCCAGACTTGTGTGGCTCAGTGATTGAAACCAACGTGATCTGTAGTGCATTATGAAACCGTCGAGTTTTGTGCTCATTGGATTGATCAATGAGAAAATTAATAAGGAAAATATATGACATGTCCATTCTTAACATTAACTGACAGGAAAATTTGACTGCACACACTATGGTCCGCGATGACTCTCTGAAAGGACAAGTATAGTAAAGGGACCGGCTAACCATTCGCAATTGCAAAAAAAGGAAATCAAAACTCTTATTATTTATTATTATTATTACATTTTTTTAAACAACCAAGACCAGTCTCCCGGAGAAGTATACTACAGAAAGTGACTGACAATAACACGAATTAAACTCGGTAAGCACTCACCTCTCTATGAGCGGAGGGATAATAATCTCAGGCCTGAGTAGGGCCAGGCTCTGCAAGGCTTTCACCGTATCGTTGAGCGCAAATCTCGAGAACATAGCCTGCATTATGACAGGCTGCATACTCAGGACAAATCTGGTGATATCATCGTCGGTCAGCAACTTGTGGGCGGGTATTTCATACCCTCCACAGTAGTTTTTGGTTCTTTCCCTGTGATAAAAGAAATAGTACACATCAGTGGAACAGCCAGAAATACACATGTTCATTTGATAAAATCAGGAGAAGCCTACTATTTTAAATAGAGCGCAAAAAAAAAAAAAAATAATAATAATAAAGAAAAAATCTAAGAGTAATTTCCGTTGAATAAATAAAAGAAACCTAGCGATCTTTTTCCAGGTACGGTACGATCAGAGAACTGTAGAATGAATGTACAGAGATGAGTTGTTGTTGTTGTTGTAAACAGGATGGCTACAGTTGGGGGCGAGTGATGTTCTCCAGTTAAGTTTCGTCGTCTTATCGTGAAGACGACTAAACATATTTTCATGTGCGATCAACCATTATGAGAACTTGGGCTTTTTCTTTATAAGTCATTAAATCCATAGACAAACTTCAATCTAACCTGGCTTGTTTGGGATGGCTAGATGGCTAGTCTAATCTCTGTTCACAGTTCTTAAGTGAGACATTAGTCTTCTCTCTGTTTAACGTCTCCAAGCCAGACTAAAGGTCTGTTGGACGAAATGACATGAGTAATGAGACGCTAAATGTGAGACCAGTTAAAAAAAAAATCACCTGCAGCAATATGTTTATTGTGCTGTGACTAAAAAAAAGAAGATAAGCACTATAGTGTAAATTGGGTATTGGTTTTCAATATGCGATAACTAGAATATCTACTACATATATTTTTAAAATATTCAAGAAAATCGAGAGGATACTTGAAAACCTGCAGCCGTACATGCGTCTGACTACTTTAAAAAGAAATAATAATATTCCAGCAGTAAGCTCAAGACCCATTGTTATGTGGTAAAAATCCCCAATGGGAGTATAACTTGTCATGTCTCGGCTGGGTTCCGAACCCACGATCTCTGGAATTTCTGGATTCACAGAGTGCCGCCTTTACCACTGAGCTACCGGGACGGGGAAAAAATGTTAAAAGAAATGGTGGTACGTACACGTGTAATCTCCGAACAAATCTGTCAGGTAATTTACTGAGGAGCTGTCTCAGTTTCTGGCACCAGCGACCTGCATTGGCGGGGTGGAAGTAAGACTCGATGGATTTCAGCAGTTGGTCCAAGTGATCTTGACAGGAGCTTCCTCCCCCCTGAAAAAGACGCCAGTGTAACACAATAGATCTTCATGATTCTTTTTCTTTCTGATAAGGTGATATTTGAATTCATAATCTTTATTACACATTTATGTATTCCAATAGCTTTTCGCTTTTTTCTTATTGTCTTCTTCCCTTTATATTTCTTGTTTTGTTTTACCGGTAATAATAATAACACTCTTTAGTGGAAGGTAACCACCAGGCGAGGTTAATGGTAATGGGATTCGAACCAACGGATGCCTACACTACCTGAATTACCAGACTAGCGCGTTAACCACTTGACTACCAGTTCACAAATATTAATTTCTAATTAAAATAGAAATAGAAAGTATGAATTTTTGTGATGAGACAAAGAGCCTCTTTACAGTCTTTGTGGGTAGCACAGCATTACTAAGAGTCTCCTTTACTTTTCTAAATCTTCAAATTTAGTTTATTTGTACTCTCATAATTCCACTGCTGATCGTTACTGTTACAAGGAATTAAACATTTTTTCTCACGGGGTATAGTGGACCACCGACATCCACAGACAGAGTAGAGAATTTTCAACTGTTTCTACACAACGGGGATTCGAACCCAGGTCACCTTGCGTGCAAGCTTGGTGCGCTATACCACTCTTTCAAAGTGATTACTTGTGGGTATTTTTTTTTTTAACTGACATCTCAGTGATGCTTGCCAGGCGACACAGTAATATTTTCAAACAATTGTATATATCTTTTTTAATGATTTTTATAAAGGTGGTGGTGGATAATTGCTGCAATGATGATTTTTTCAACCATTGATTTTGGGAGATCAATTTTTTCTAAAATCTTCAAAAAATTTAGTAATGGTTCCTCTAGCTCCTACCATTAGTCCAATCACTTCGATGTTGTTATACCAACCAGATTCGCAACAATCCACGTTGCCATGGCACCAGTGGGTATTCTATCAGCTTTGGAAGACGTGATATTATTGTAGGTGACCGGAAGAGAGAACGACCTCAGAAATCGAGTGAACATGCTGCGAACAGAACAGACAGAGTTTAAACGTATTGATTTCTTTTCAGTAAGTAATTATTTATCCTCTTTTGAAACCAAATACAAGTAAATAAAGCTCTACCACTGTTCACTTTTTCAATAATAATTTCTTTAAATCATTTTTACTAAGATGAACAAATTTTCAAGAAAAGGTGTAATACACTTGAAAGGTTGTTGTTGTAGCGCAAAAGCGGTATTGCCAAGGGGGTGCGACAATTCCTAAGCGGGTTTATAAATATTAGCTCATGATGGTTGGTCATGTAAATAATTCACAAATAAAATGTGGGCCAGGAAGAGCTGGGAATAGCTGGACAATGCTCCGAAAATGCTTAGATTAATTGCAAAGGATACATATTCCATCTGAGCTATTATTTATACTCGAGATAATATTATAATAAGCAACCAAAAAAGTTAGAAGCCACACGAAAGCTCTTTGCCTCTAAGATCCATTTAAAAAAAGAATTTGATTCGTTTAAAATGGAACCATTTACAATAGGTCTCAATCAACTGACTTAAATTTTATGCATATTTTTTGTTCTATTTTACAGGAATGTAACTCGAATTCTACCTAGACATGTGCGGTTCCCAGTCTATGTAGCCGATGTTCTTTGCAGCCAGTCGGGCCATGATGAAGGCTAGGTGCTCCTCCCAGGCTGCTGCGTTGTTACATTTGTCCCACAGGGCCATGAACTCGTCCAACCACAGCTGATACCCCAGGTGAGCCTCTGAGGTTTCACCTGAGAACAAGTTTGAGCGCACAAATAGCTCAGTGGAAAATATTTCCTAGCCAAGGTCCCGGGTTCGAACTCCCGACCCGACAAAGAAATTGTATTCAAAATTTGGTTGTAGTTGTTTGTAAGGGATACCTTCCGGTGCAATCGTGTTGACCCAGCACCTAAATTAGAAGTACTGTGTGACTTTTCGCCCATCAGACGGCCGCGGCAGGCATACTTTAAAGTATTTTTTTTAATACTTTAAAATGGTAAAATGGATGGTGCTTACATAGGAAATATATGATGGACAGAGGCTTGATGTCCAAATTGAAGTATAATAAACCACCATTGTATAATTATATTGTTAGGAATACCTAGTATTTATTGGAAGTACATCTTCGCCAGGATATTGCATTTTCTGACCTTTGGTACTAATTTTATGTATACTTACTTGACTAAAAACTAAGGAGAAGAATTCTGTGTAATGGTTCAGAATCAATCCACAATAAAATTCACACTCGAGCAGGATTGCCCATTTGATCCCTAATGGGATCAAATGGGCCTTAATGGGATCATCTCCCTTAATGGGAGATGATCTGATCCCTTAACTTCCAATACATTTTGATAGTAGCTCCTGTTTCATGGCTACAATATAAAAAAAAGCTGTGAAACACTCATCTTAAATTTGAAAAAAGGTCGTGTTTCAAGGATTAGAACTCACCTGCAAGGGTAGAAACCAGTGGAAGTTGACCATAATCTCCAGCATGATTTGGCTGTCATGTATACACATGAAGGGTCGCCATAGAGACAGCATTTCACCTGTAGCACTCACTGGGTAGTAACTGAAGGAAAACACCAGAACTCAAGAAATATCATGATACTAGACCAGAAATAAAGAATAACATCAATTTAATGGAAATCAAAATCCTCAAACAAATAGTTAGGTACATAGTTATGTCCTAAGAATATTTCAGTCTTCAAAACCAGGAATTGTTAAATTTAAATTTGATTAGTTAAATAATGAAAATCATCACACAACACGAGGAATAAAATGAATGAAAAATGAAAAGGAAAAAAAAAAAATCAAAATTTTATCTTCTAATAAAACAAGATTCTTGTAAGTTATTTAGATTTAGATCATGTTTAAAAAATATAAGTTATCATGTTTGTGTTAATCACTGTCGTGATATCACAACTACTCCAACTTGCTTAACTGAATCTATGCTGAAACCGGGACTTGAACCACCAACCTCCAAGTTACAAGTCCGCCGCCTTATCGACCAAGCTACTGAGTTCGGTGATTTAGATCATGTCCTTCTATTACAAGGAAACTTGGAGTTTCCTTAACCTACTAAAACAAAATGAACTTACTGTTGTATCACAAAGCAAAGCTTCTCCATTGTTGAGTCAAGACACCTGAAAACAAAACAATACAGCAATTTATTAAGGCTCCTTCTTGTGATTGAAATAGTATGCTGTCCCCTGTTAGGTTGTCTATTGAAATTATCATATCCCCTGTTAAGTATCTACTTCATTATCATTAGTCATAATTTTGTAAAGGATAATGTATTAAGAAAAAAATCTCCTTTGGAGTATACCTGGACATTCTGTAACAATATTTTGCTCTATAGTTTTTATTAACAGGTGATGCACTTTCGGAAAGAATTTTAAAGACTCTTCTGCTAACCTTCTGATGTTTTAATATTAAGACTGTCTCTGCATGTTTTCATCATCTGTCAGAGGAAAAATAAAACCACAAAATTAACAAAACCCCGTTTAACCACATAATTGATGGAGAACTATTAAAATAATTTAATAATTATTGTAATAGTGCAAATTTAGATCTCGATCTCACTTTGGAACAATTTAAACAAAGATGTAGGGAGGGCCTGGATATTTTTTTTTTTTTTTTTTTTTTTTTTTGTGGGAGATAGGGGAAAAAATCTTTTAAAGACACTTATATGTATAAGTAGTGTGGGATTTACACCCACTAAAAAACCCATCTCCCCATTTTAGAGACAACATACCCGGAACCGTTTGTTGAACATTACTTCAGGCATGTTGTCCCATGGCTCTCCCGTAGTTAACTTAGGGTGCCACATTTCTCCTGTCGTCTCTCTCTTTCTCGTTGATGATATGTCGCACCATTTTCTCTATCTCATTCCAATCTCTCTTTGTTTCCAGCATCTTCTCCACGATGTTGTCTGGGGTCAGGATTCCTACAGTTCTACAACAACTTTCTCGTTGGCTCTTGAAGTGTACGCATTCAAAAACTGTGTGCTCTGGGTTGTCCATCTCGTGTCCACAGTATTTACATTTTGGATCTCGTGCCTTCCCGATGATATGCTGAAACTTTCTGAAATGGCCACATCCTGTTAAAAACTGACACAGCTCGTAGCTTACTTCTCCGTGGCTTCGGTTTGTCCAGGTCTTTACATCTGTGATGAGTCTCTTGGTCCATTTAGCTTTCGATAGTTGTTCCGTCTCCCATTTGATCTGCCATTCTCTCATCATTTCGTCTTGAATTTCTCTTATTTGCTCTTCTTTCTCTTCTATGTTTTCAGGTCCCTTATGTATTTCATATATGCTGCATTTCATCTTTATCATTAAATCCATTGGTAAGGAACCAGATATGACTTGCAGAGCTACGGTCGCTGATGTCCGATACGCCCTACAGAGCCTCAGCATTACTTTCCTTTGGACTTGTTCGAGGAGGTTCAAGTATTTTTTCCATTGTATCACACTTCCCCACACAGGTACTCCGTATAGCAGCGTAGAGTACACGACGCTGGCCAGGATTTTTCTCTTTGGATTTTCTGGTCCTCTCAAGTTCGGCATTATTCTGCTCAGCATACCGGCCACTCTTCCAGCTTTAGTTGTAACATACTTCACATGTTCCCTCATTTTCAAATTTTCGTCGAACATAACCCCTAGGTATTTTGCACTTTTTTTTGATTTTATTGTCATATCTTCTACTTTTACAGTTATTTCCTTACAGCATTTCTTTTTTACCAACAGGACTACCTCGGTCTTTTGTGGAGCAACCTGCAGCTGAGCACTTTTCATCCATTCGCAAATTATTTCTATGGATTTATTTGCATCGTTTTCTATTTGTTCTCTTGTGTCGCCCTCTATGATAACAGCGAGATCATCTGCGTATGCGAGTGTACTACAGTTTTGAGGTAATTCTATATTAAGGACTGGATCGTAGTAGATGTTCCACAGGGTCGGCCCGGCTACCGAACCCTGTGGAACTCCGCTAGAGAGGTCTAGAGTGCAGTTTTCCTCTATTTTCAGCTTCCTGTCCTTAAAATAGCTGCACATCAGCTTCAAAAGGTATGCCGATATTCCCTTTGACCTTAATTCATTTATTATGCCCTTCCAAGGCATACAATTGAAGGCATTTCTCACATCAAGTAGGACCATAGCACATATTTTTCTCTTTCTTTTCGCCTCTCGGGCGACTTCTAGCACTCTATCCATTGCATCAAGAGTCGATCGTCCTTTTCGGAACCCAAATTGAGAGTCGGCAAGGTCACCTTTCTCTTTTAGCTCCTTAATTAATCTGTTCTTTACAAGATGTTCCATCACCTTCCCAAATACGTTTAAAAGGCAGATCGGTCGGTAGGTCATTTGTCCTTCATCATCTTTTTTACCTTTCTCAAGGAGAACCAGTTTCCCTAGCTTCCATATTTTAGGAAATTCCCCGGTTGTTAGGACTTTGTTGAAAAGTTTGACGCAATAATCAGGAATGGACTCGAAGAATGCTTTAGAGATCTCTGAGCTGATTCCATCAGGGCCGGGGGCTTTTTTATTTCTCATCTTCCAGAACGCCTCGCCAACTTCATCCAATGTGAATTGCGGGATCTCTTCTGCACTTACTACAATGTCATCCCATTCTATTGCATTGTGCTTAGGAAATAACTTTTCTGCTTCTCTCAACTTTTCTTCCAGTTCAAGGGGAGGACTTGAAAACAGCTTGAGCTTCTTGCATGCAATTTTATAGGCTGAGCCCCAAACGTTTCTATTTAGGTCGTCGCACAGTTTTTCCCACGAGTCTTGTTTTGATTTATTTATCGCGCAACGTAATTCTGCTTTTGAGCGATAGTATTCAGTACGAAGTCTCTCTTTTTCTTCGTTGGTAACATTTTCTTTCTTGTTTGATCTTACCATACTTCTTTTTTTACTATGGCATCTTTTCCTAAGCTCAGAGATTTCCTTATTCCACCAGTACGTTGGTTTGCGATGTCCGTTTCCCTTAGCGCCAAATGTCTTTTCACAAGCTTCTTGCAGTTGATTAATGCAAGTTTCCGGTTCTACACAGTTTTGATCCACCAGCTGTTCGATCGTTCTTTGGAAGATATCTTTTTTACTTTCATCATATCTCCATTTGATGACATCTCTATCAGTGTGGGGTCGGATATTGGTTTCTGTTTCTATATCATAGTAAATATTTTGATGGTCACTCAAGTTTTCTTCGTCAGAAACTTGCCAATTTGTCACACGTCGAAAAAGAGATCTAGAGCTAAACGTGATGTCTACTATTGATGAACTATTTCCTCGTACAAATGTGGGTTCATTGCCGCGATTTATAATTTCCATATTGCTTTCCAGGGCCCATTCAGCTAGTACCGTTCCCCTAGGATCTTCCACAGACGAACCCCACTCCGGAGACTTTGAGTTGAAATCACCAGCAACAAGTATTTTTTCGAACGTGGAGCGCTGGATTTCCGATTTCAGACCATCAATATACTGGACGAAAGCTCGATGTGTGTCATTTGGGGAAATGTAGCAGCTAAAAATTTGAAGCCCCTGCATTTCCACCCAGACATAGCCATTTCCCCTACCAACAGATATGACTCGAATATTTGGGTTGATTATTTTTATGATAGCATCATATTTCTTGTCCGAGTACACTCCAGGGTTGTTTTTCTTAACGAGATTTTTGTTTGGCTCACTAATTATTAAAATATCAAGTTTTTTGTCAACAGCTACTTTGTCCGCCAGATCATGTGCAGGTACAGAACGATGCGTGTTTAGTTGCAGAACTTTCATCTTCATGTTTGTTGTTGGAGAACTTCTTCCACAGGTGTGACTTCTGTTTCCATTTCTTCGATAGTGTTATTATCTTCTTTGTACTCTTCCAAGTTTGGTTGTGAATCCATTTTATTTTCTTCAAGATTTTCTTCTTCTGTATTATTATAATTTGACATTTTCTGTATTACTTTCCTCAAAGACGGACACATATGAGAGTCACTACGGTGTCCTGAGGTTTCACAGGTAGTACAGTGACTCACATTTTGGCAGTCTTTTGAGAAGTGTCCAGCTTGTACGCAGTTGAGACACTTTTTGTCTCCTCGCGGTTCCTTACAGATGGAAGAATGGTGTCCCATCTTCAAACAGTTATAACATCTTATGATGTCCACTTTTGGCTTAACCCTACATCGAGTCCACCCTATTTTGATGTCCCCGATTTTCAACAACTTGTCCGCCGCGACTTGTGACATTGTTACAGTCGCTATCTGAGTTCCTGCCCTAGCAGTTCGTACATTTCTCACCACCGTCTCGAATTCTCTGGTTTCTTTTCTGATAATGTCTTCTATTTCCTTCCCATTCATAGACGCGTCTATATCCAGGATTTTGACGGTACTGTTTTGTCCTACTACTTTTGTTTCAATACCTTGTATTCTTGTTGCAATTTCTCTGTGCAAAATACCTGCTTGACCATTATCCGTTTCTATGACAACATTGTTGTGTTTATTCAGTCTAATTGGCCCCACGTTTACTCCCACATCCTCTGGTTTGATGACCGAT
Source organism: Bactericera cockerelli (assembly GCA_024516035.1). Classification (NCBI taxonomy): domain Eukaryota; kingdom Metazoa; phylum Arthropoda; class Insecta; order Hemiptera; family Triozidae; genus Bactericera; species Bactericera cockerelli. The sequence goes on from CM044958.1 coordinate 36,916,643, forward strand.
CTGATACTCCTCATGATATCCGCGTAAGTCGAAACATTTGTTTTAATGACAACCGCCTCGGGTCTTCTGTCTCTTTTATCCACTGAAATGTCCTTCGGTTGAGCACTGGCGTTCTTTGGTATAAAGAAGTCTATTTCCATGTCTATTTCTTGAAAGATGATCTCAATGTTTTTCCGTACAATATTTCTCATCTCTGAAACACTAACGGCTATTGATAGCTTTTTATTATCTGTTAGAATGTTCTCATTTTTCAGCTTAGTAAATAATACTCTAAGATCCTTTTCCGCCTTTACTTCTACCAGATGAATTCTTCTCTTGTTTATCTTCTTCTTTGTGGTCACTGTACTCTCCAAATATTGTAATCTATCTGCTTCTGAGTTTTCAGCCTCTTCATCTCCAGTTAGTAGTTCTTCCAGCTCCGGATAACGAGTCTTCACCATGTTTAGTAGAGCAGTGTCCTCTGTCCTGGCATTAATAACAACTATGAGGTCGCCTTCTCGAGGTATAAGAGGATTTCCCTCCGCTTCTTTAATTTTTTCGAAAGTCCCTTCAGGCCATTTTCTGTCCACTAGTGCCACATACTCATCTGTATCACAGGTTATCGCTTCCTTAAGCTTTAATCTGATTTCTTTTCTCTCTTCTTCCTCTTGATCTAATTCCACAGCACATCTATCGCAAAAGTACCTCATTCGAGGTGCATCTATGGTAATAGTTTCGTTTTCTATCTCTTTTGTTCTGGTAATAGCGGAGGCGTTCAGAAGTTCTAACACTGTGCCATCAAGCAACTTAGTGTTCATATCCATGAGTTGTTGCGTTTTTTCCTTGATATCCTTTCTAATCTTTGGATAATCGCTTATATCAGTAAAAAGAGTCTTGATAAGTGCGCTGACCGTTTGAATAGCCTCTACCATTTCATTTCGGTATTTGTCTTCCATGTACTCAAATTGGAGAACAGGAGAGTTTTCCGGTTTCCGCTTTCTGGTTTCTCTTGGCGTGCGTCCCGGGGTTCCATCCTGATTGATTTGATCTGCCTGAAATGGCCTCTGCCCGGCAGTCTCATCAGTCGAATTTTCGTTACCTCTTGGGGTAGCTACACCATTTCCCCCTGGGTCTAAGTCATCGTTTGTCATCGGGGTTGTTTCCTTGTTTCCAGGAGTCCCATTTGACATTTTCACCTGAAAGAGAGGACCACTCAGTGGCAAAACATACACAACAGATGGCTAATTCATAAGTTATATAAGAAAAAATTATGCTACTTTATAGGTCTTTAGTCTATATGCAGTGTCCCTCAAACCTGTTTACGTAATTGCAGCATTATTGTTGCGTGTAAACAGTGATGAAAAAAAAAAAAAAAAAGAACATCATACTAATCAAAACAACATAAATATGAAGATAAAGAGTAGAAAAAAGTTCAAGGCTTGCATCTAGTTGACCAGGGTGAAAAAATTCTACTCTGAACATTGGATGTCTAGGGTCCACTCGTACCATATGAGGGAAAAAAATGGGTTACTTGTATGATTATACACCTGTATAAAATATTTAAAAATGTAATGGAGACTCTTAGTAATGATGTGCTACCCACACAATTTCAAATAAGAGTTTAACTTACACTGTATATCTGTACATGCCAAGTCTCACAGTATTATTACACAATGTTCTCTCAATAAGATCAAACAAAGGTCTCCATGGTAACTCAAGACCTCCAGGAAGAAGGAGTTCCTTTTTCCTGAAACATAATAAAAACTTCAATATTATTTTAAAAATTCAGATCACAATAAAATTTATAGCTACAAATATATTTGCAGGTTATTTATATATTTTAGTTGGAAAGAATTTGCCAATTACTTGTAGTAGAAAAATCTGTTAATGTAATAATAATAATAATGACACTCTTTGGTGAAAGGTTAGCACTTGGTGAGGTTAATGCTCAAAGCGTTTTCTACCACCTAGCTAACCCTCAGAGTTTTATTATTATGTGGTCACAAACTGAAATTAATGAGGAAATTCATGACTAAATACTTAAGTTCAGATAAAGTAATGACTAACTATTTAGGTAAGTAAAAGTAATTCAGTTAAAGTAACAACTATGTGGTCAGTGATTTACATTAACAAGTACCTAGAGCTGTTAATTTATTAAGGTTCAGATACAAGACACCTTGGGTGATGAAGGTATTCTCTTTAGAATTGACAATTCATAGGACAATTATGTTTTAAATAAACACAAAACAATAACATCTTTCCAAGTGGATAGACCTCAGTAGCTTGAGCACTAGGGCAGCAGATGTGAAACTTGAGAGGTTGGTTGATTGAGTACCAAGTTTGTCTTGCTGATTCAGCAGCCCCAACCTCACATCTTGCATCCGCTGAGCCACTCTCAATTAGCACATAGGCAGTCAAAATTATCACCTGTATCAGACAGGATCTGTGTCTCTCAATCTTTTGATTTTATTATATCAATCTTTTTACTATTAATTTGACTAAGTCCAACTTTTATTTTCAAACTTATTTCAATAAGTGATTTATCATTAAAATTTAAACATTTTGAACACCAATTTGCTGTATCTATTTTAATCATAAACATTCTTTTTATTTTCTTTGATTGAAGCCTATTTTGAACTTATAAATTTTGGTGAAATAAAAAATAAACTTTTTAAAAAGGCAATTGCAACCGCAACACCTTTAACTTATATATTTTTTAATGAAAATTTATTCAAAGAGAGGTCTGTAACAGCCAAAAAGGGTTGGGTTTTATATTTAATTTTTACCATTATTTGTCTGTATATATGTTCTACATACTAATAAAGAGTTTCTAAATAAATAAAAAATAAATAAAGGAGTCCTTGCCTGAAACACAAATATTATAATTATATCTTCCCTAGTCAGTCCTGGATCTTTAAAAAGAGTTGATTGAAAAAAAGGCTACTATACTGACTATTATTTTCCAATGCTAGTTTTAGCTATTCTAACTTACTTGAGCAATGTAATTAACACATGAGCAAATTTCACCACCATATAGGGTTCCAGGCCAGGAATTGTCAGTAACTCATAAACCAATTTCACAAAAGCAATATGATCTTCTTTTGAAAATTTAAATCCATACAGTTTGATGTATCTGTAAAAGAAATAAATCAGACATACTATGATAACAAAGTACAATTTTAAATTTGCAGAAACAGAGGGGGGAAAATATAACAAACTTCATAATTATATTACTTTAGATTTGAGGTACCTACTTAGGTGTATGAAAATATTTTGGAATAGTGCAGACCACACTAGCTAGCTCAGTGATAAAATGATTGACTGTTAGCTTAAAGGTCAGAATTCAAGTCCCAAGTACCATGATAATTTTTTTAGTATAGTGATCAAGTAAGTTGTTGAGGATAACACAAAAATGATAGTTTTAAATAAAATTAACTTAATTTTTTTGGGATGATAAGTACTAAACCAGCACTAAAATATCACTAAATGTTTCCCATATCATGGTCTTGGCTTGTAATGCAGCAATGTATTCCATAGTATCATATTCCAATGAGAGAGTTGGACTGTAGGAATAATATTATTGGACAATCTAATTGAGGGCAAAAAAATGATTAACTATGATTGGTGTGTACTTTCTGTTCGTTGCTCTTGAAATAGCAAAACCAGTGTATTTGCAACAAATTAGAGTTCATCTACTTACTTCATGAGTCTAGAAGCCCAAATCTCCCATCCAGGTTTCATCTCCTGAATCAAGACAGCTTTCCCAAAGTTGGCTTTTATTTCAGCAAGTTTCTCCAAGGACTCTTGGTCAATTTTCTCAGCATATGGCAAATACTTAGAGTACATGATTTCCCTCTGGGGTTTGAATCCAAGGACTTGATGTCTGGGAAGTCCACTAGATCCAAATTTCTGAACTAGTTGGTCTTGTTGCATTTCTTCATTCTCACTTGCAACCGTGGCCACACTAGATGTCTCGGAAGAGCTATCCATCTTCTGGTATTGTATACTTAGTTTTGGTTTAAAAGCTGATCTAGGAATGACAAATCAACTTATCATTGTTGCTTAAAGTACAGGGAGTAAGTTATTGTCAATGGTAATGCAGGTACAATGACTTATCAGAAAACTGGAATCTCAAAAATCTGTAAAGCATGAAATGTTATTTTGGGACACAAGTAGACAAAAGAAAAAAAAAAACACTTGTCCCCTGATATTACCTTGGACCTAGTTAAGTTATTAATAAAATCCTCCAACTAAATTATAACTTCTTTCTTTCTGATAATTTTTTTATCTGAATAGAAGAAAATCTCTGATAAAAGATAAAAAGTTGAAATTTGTTTATTTTCAATTTCAATTTTTGAACTGCGAAATCCGAAACCCAAAACTGCTAATGGATTAATCTGTTGTGGCATTTTAACGCGAGTTTAGAGATCGAAAAAAACCTAGCTCCAAATAACGCGCATAGAGGTTTTATTTTATTCGTGAGAGGTTTTATTTTATTCGTGAGAGGTTTTATCTTGAAGGGCTTTATTTTAAAGTAAAAGGTAAATACCGCGAATTTTTTGAATTCAGTGAAATTTACTTATCAGTCAAATTTACATTTTGAGTTTTAAGTTTTACCTTTACTTAAATCTGACTGGTTCGCTTCTCAAAAAAAGAATAATTCGATTTTTGTTAGTTCACTAATTGAAAGACAGCCCTGAGAATAAGGTGAGTTAATCACTGAGGCAAACAACAACTAGCCTGGGACTTGGTGGGTGACCACTATTTGAATTCTCATGATGCTGCCTACCCCAACCTCAACCCTGGCTAATTGAGGTTAATGTGGATGGCAATTTGTGATTTTCCATAAAATGAAAGGTGCAATGCACATCAAGAATGTCAGTGTCACCCATTAGGAAAAAATGCCATCTATTATGTGTATCAGCATGGAAAATTTTATTGTATTCTAAGGGACACCTAGTGATGTACCGTGGGGTAAATACCCCCGGGAAGGTAAATAAAAATTGGGTATTTACCCCAGGGGTCGGGTAAATTCCCCAAGTCTTTAAAACTGTGTTTTCGAATATTCCTGCCCAAATAAAGTTTTTCTGACTTGAGCTCTATAAAATTTCAAGTGGTGGGTAGGAAGCACCTACTTTTTATTATTTGTGATTTAATTTCAATTTAATAAAATAAAAGTCTTCTGTTTCTGAATGTGGTTCTTTACATTTCCTGTGATATGTTTATTTGTTTGAGTAATTTTACGTAGGTAATTAGAACCAGGGCAAATGTGATGTTTTATGTGTATATTGGCAAGGAAATGTGCTAAAATGGGTAAATACCCCAACTTGGGGTAAATACCCGGGTATTTGTACATCACTGGGGACACCACTAGATTATTTCAGTTTGGATGAAGCATCAAAGCATAGAATACTCCTAGTCAAGTAGATGAGGGATGAACTGGTGCTACTTCTTTCTCTCCTTATTGGTCTGGTACATATGAGCAGGAACTGTTGCATGAGTGAGATGGTACATGCACATTTCTGAAACCAAAATACCCTTGTAAAAAGCATGTATGATGTCCAAATTCATAACACTCTAAATAAGTAGGTAGCATTTAACTTGTTGAACACAAAAAAACTTTATTTATGTTCCGTGAAAGTCACTGGTGGGTTTCATCCAGATTTTTTAGAGCACACAATGATACCCACCAGTGACCTAATGGGGACATAATTAACAATCCCAATTTTGTCTCATGTACCTGGGGGAAAAAAAACTAGAAAAAACCTTGGTGTTCAACGTGTTAACTTTGTGGTAAATAGTTATTATTATTTCAACTCAATTAATTTATTAATAATTTTGTTTTTAATCTATTCTTAACAGCTTCCCAAGATATCTTGTGATGAAGATGTCATCTATTTTAAGAAACAGAATACTGGGTATCACTTTAACTTATTTGTCTCAATTGATTAATTAATAATATTGCTTTTTACTTATTAACAGATTTCCAAGATGTCTGATGATGAAGATGTCATTTATATTAAGAAACAGAATACTGTTCACTATGGATCCCTTGAAGAACAAGAACAGAAGCGGCTGGCTGCTAATAAGGAGCTTGATGATGATGAAGACAAATATGCTAATGTACACACATCAAATGGTAAGCAATAGGTATTGTAGTTATCATATTAATTTTTGTTCATCACTTCTGTGATATCACAACTGCTCAAACTCTCTTTACTAAACCTATGCTGAAACCGGGACTTGAACCACCAACCTCCAGTTTATCAAGCTACTGAGGCCAGTAGCAATAGGTATTGTATTACCTTACCTAAGGGTATCTAGTGTGAAAATTTCTCTACTCAAGTTTTTTTGTTTGTTAATAGAACAATACAAGTTACATAGATTACTTCTGATGAATTTCTCACATTAGAAATCAGAAGTATTGTGTTCATTTTTGCAACAATTTTTTTTTTTTTTTACTCCAATATCAATTTTTTTCTCATGTTTTTGTATTTTTCATAACTTCCTGAGCAACTTTGAGTGGTATCTTGCTCAACTTGGACTCCAGGTGACCCGAATTTGATTCCTGGTTGAGTAGGATTGTTTTCTGCTCTGTACTTTGTATGTTGGGGACTACCCTAGCCTTATTTTATATTGTACTTGTTCCTGAGATCCAAACTATTGAAATTTCAATGCTTTTTCTTTTTGTAAATTAATTTTAAAATGTGAATTAGGTACAGTTGAGTTGAGTGCTTTACTTTGGTACCTAACATTTATTTTTTCTTAATAGTGTATATGGAGATTGATGATGAAATGGCCAAAGACAAACAAGCTCTCCTTCAAGAATTTGAGAGGAGAAAAAAAGCAAGGCATGTCAATGTGTCCACGGATGACAATCAAGTGAAGAAAAATCTGCGCCAACTTGGAGAACCCATTTGTCTCTTTGGAGAAGGTCCTGCTGAAAGGAGGAGTAGGTTGAGAGACCTTCTATCACGGTATGTGTAAATAATTTAAATTAGTAACGTTCTTGTGCTAAATTTTCAGTAACCATGATCCTTAATGGCTCAAGAAGTCGTTAACTATGTTAGGATGTAATAGTTTCAACGAGTTAGACCTTTCTTGCTTTTCCAGAACTTTGGGAAATAACACAATAATCTAGGCTTGTCTTGGCCCACAATACATCTCTCAACAATATGAGGACAAGCAATGTGAAGACTTTTGTCTCTTTATTGCTCCATGTCAAGCCTATTTAAACCCTTGGACATCAAACAGCTTTGCTTTTTGAGAGTTTTGTTCGTACTTGTTGTCTCCTATGACATGGTCCTTTATTCTATACCAGAAATGACACAGGTTTACATGGAAAGATAAGAAGGTATGTCAAACTGTACACTGACAAGAACTTTGTATATACACTAGGTGCGTTCACCTAAGTTGAAATGGAGAAAGGTTCAATTCAAGGAGTTCTCATTCCAGAAATCTATTGGGACGACCAGATATGAGTGTGAAAAAGCTTGACTTTTAAAAATGGAATCTTAATAACTCTTATACATTGCAATTAAAAAAAAACACACATCATTTTATAATAGAAAATATGTATGTATAAAATATTTTCCTATCTTTTTACTATTACAGTTTGGGTGAGGATGCAATCCAAAGAAAACAAGAAGAAGAGGAAGAAAAGTTAGCTCAAAGAAAAGATCAGACCACTTGGTACCATGAAGGGCCTGAATCTCTGAGGATAGCTCGTCTGTTTATTGCAGGTATGTCGGATTTACATAAACAGGATATTTTTAATTCTAAAACAATGAAGATGATCACGTGATAGTTCAAAGTAAAACAACAAAAGACTCCCTGGTATTATGAAACTCCTCAACATTACATTTTTTTTTTTTAATCCACCAAAAATGTGGTTTTTGGTAACTCTATTTTGGATTTTTTAGCTGTATAGTTGAAGATACTAAAAAATTAATGAGGCACCCATAAACCATACTTGAAACCTCCAAATATAAAAGAATTTTCCTCAAGTTGATTTTAGAATAGAATAGAATATACTTTGTTTATACTGCCGAGGTAAGACTGAAAAGTCCCTTTACTCCAGAGTTCAAACAGGTCTTATATATTTTAAAGGATAAATTTTACTGTTTTTTGTGTAATTTGGCTCACAATTATAATTACTACTTAAATGTAAATAACCATACAATGATGCTAGGAGGATGGTCTCCTTACCCATGAAATTAAGTAGGGCTGTTGGCTACGAAAGCTCTTTGTCACTGCGACCTTAAATAGATCTTTTGTGACATGGCTCTGTAACTCTAAAAAAGATCAAAGCTATTAATGTAGCTTAAGATTCTTTTAGGACTGATTTCGGTAACTTCTTTAGGTGTGAGAATTATCCTTGAGAAGTGTTTCAGTCGAGCGTGAGAGGCTGCTCCACATTCACAGAGAATGTATTTTGCTGTCTCTGGTGCCTCTTTACAGAGACTGCATTTTGGGTCTTGATCGATTCCCATTTTTTTAGACGGTTGTTGAAGCTACAGTGGTCTGTTAAAAAGCCAGTAAGGATTCCTCTTTGCTCGGACAGAGCACTTCATTTGCTCTTTTGGACTCACTTGGGAAACTCTTCAGAATTACTCCCACTTTCAAAAATTTCAGGGCGTTTATAAAGCTTTGAGAAGCAGTTGGGGTTTCGAATGCTACCTCTGAACTATATCTAAAAGAGAGTATAGTTGAGCTTGTTGGCATCGTCTGCCTCTTCTGCTCCATTTTCACCCTCATGCTCTGAAGTGGTTTCTTCTGAACAAGGCTTCTTTTTGGTGCTTGTTTACTGGAAAGTGACTCAACGGCTTTTGCCCGGCCTCTTGTGGATTAAGGCATTGTTTGAGCAGCCATTCGAAACGCTTTCCAGCAGCTCCGGATAGTTTATAAAGATCTCTTTCTTTTGAAGCTTTTCAACAGCTTCTGAGAGATGTTCCTGTTATTCGCCTTTTACGACAGGGGGTGTTCCTGTGGTCTTATTCTTAGCCGAGAGCCACACGGAAATACATATACATCATCTGTATCCATTTGATCATTACCTGACCGGTTGGTTGGTGTGTGAAGCCTCAACACCATATCCTATCTTTGAACTTTTCTTCCTGTTTAACCATATTCCATGATATTCCTCTCTTTTGTTTATCATCTCTGATCATATCATTAAACCTCATCCTGGGTTTTCCTCTTGGTCTTTTTTATTGTAATTGCAAATTATACATTATCTGTGGCAATCTCCCAGCATTCATTCTTCTCATATGACCATATCATCTCATTCTGTTGATATAAATCTCGTCTTGGAGTTTTAGAACACCTTTTTTAATTTATTCATCTTATTCATTCTCTTCTTGTTTTTCCCACCATCTCCTGACTAAAAGTATATTGATTTTTATTCTAGAATACTCGTTAGAGAGAGCTAAAGAGCGACTCGCCAAAGCTAAAGAGCACCTGAATATTCCCGAGGCAACGCGCACTGCTAGGAACCAAGAGCTCCAGAAACACCTGACCTCACTGTCCATATACTGCAGTCAAGTGGGTGACACACGACCCATCTCCTACTGCGCCTTCAGCCCTGACTCCCAGCGTGTGGCCACAGCTTCCTGGTGAGCCTCATTCAAGTGTAATAAATATCCTAGATATTATAGAGAGCGCCTAGCTCAGTAGTAAGGTGTTTTTACTCGAGTATAGGACTACTAGTTGAGTACGAAGATACAGGTCAAAAATTTACCTGAGCTACTCCATTACCAAGGAAAATAGGTAGAAATTTTTAGTACTTACTCAAAATCATAGAATTATTTTCAGTTTGTTTCACCATATCAATGAAAACGACCATTATAAGTATTGTAACAAACATTAACTTAATTGATCGTATTTCAGGAGTGGCCTGTGCAAGCTATGGACAGTGCCTGATTGCGAGCTGGTGCAAACATTCCGCGGCCATGACTGTAATGTAGGAGCCATTGAGTTTCATCCGAGCCCTTCAGATGGGGCTGTATGCTCTCTAGCATCTTGTGCCCAAGACGGCAGCGTCAAGTTGTGGGCATTAGATAAGTAAGTTGTTTCTTTGCTAATGAAAAGAAAAACATCTAACGCTGCACTGTTAGTAGAGTTTCATTTCAGGTAAATAAGTTAAGATGAGTATCTGGTGTGACTTGCAGCAAGTGGAGGGTAAAAATCCATCATGTATTGATGAATAATTCAGTACGTAAAAACCCTATCTCAATGAGTGAATTCTCCCGAGTTGAGATAAAATGTGCACAGTTCAGATTTAGAGTAAGAGCGTTACAAAGATGCTAAAATCTTAAAAAAGGAAGTCTTTATCAAGACATTGGTTTTTGTTGTAGAGGTAATTTTAAGAAAATGTAAGTATTATGAAAAGTCACCAATCAAATCAAGTTTAGAAAAAGGCATCCATCAAATCAAGATTATGAAAAGTCACCAATCCAATCAAGTTTAGGAAGAATTAAAATATTTATTTTTTCTTCATTATAGGTAAGTAGGACTTATTTGAATTGAAAAGTCACCACATAGTAATAAGGATAAGACTAGTATAAAATATTCAATTTATACTCACCTAATATTCAACATGAATCTCCAAAACAAACAGCATTCATTTCTTGAATGTGTTGCACAGTAGGTATTTATATTAATTTCTTCAGTGACGATTTTTTTTACCATGATGATACATTTCAACTTGTTTCTTGTTTTGTCATATAAATTCTTCATGTTTTCGTATTTAAATGTTTACAACTAACTTCTCATACTCGTATTGTGGATATTATATTGTTTTCAATTTTTACATACTCGCACATAAGGGGTTTCATTTCAAGATTTTTTTTTCAATCTACTTTATATTATATCATTGACTTCACTCCATCTTCATCATAATTATTTAACTTTTACTGTCATTGCACTTCAATATCGGGGAGTTTAAACACCATCACTCCATGATGAGCACGAGTAAGGACTCGTTCTCATCATATTAATTACACTTTAACGGTAGATATTCAAATATTTATTGATTGAACTGATTATTTATTATTAAATGTCACAAATATATCCTTTTCTGATCTAATTATTATTTCTTTTCTGGATCAGAAGAAATATATTTTAACATTTCAACATAATGAAACATTTCTTCCAGATATTCTAAAATGGGGCAAGCACCAATTTTGCTTGCAGTTTTTGAATCAAACCAGGATTTTCGAATATTTTTACTTCCCTTCGGGCATCGTCAAAATTATCCTTGTAATCACCATGATACACAACATATAAATTACCATCTTCATTATCATCATGCAACAATTGGGATTGGTATAAGTAGGGCTATCAAAATCTCTTTGTCACTGTGACCTTAAATGGATCTTTTTAGACATGCCCTTGTAACTCTAAAAGAGATCTAAACTTTTAATGTAGCTTGAGATTCTTTTAGGACTAATTTCAGTAACTTCTTTAGGTGTTAGAATCAGCCTTGGAAGTGTTTCAGTCCAGTGTGAGAGGCTGCTCCCCATTCACAGAGAATATGTTTTGCTGTCTCTGGGGGATCTTTACAGAAAAGGCATTTTGGTCTTGAGCAATGTCCTTCTTGTTTAGATAATATAGTTGAGGTTACAGGGTCCTGTTAGAAAACCAGTAAGGATTCGTAATTTTATTCCTCAGACAGAGAAATTTCTTTTGCGAGTTATAAACATCATACAACCATCTAAACAGTCTTCTCGGGAGAAAGGTGTTCCCGTCTAAGTTGTCTATTATTTTCAGTTCTACTGCAGCCTTAACATAATCATCATTCTCATCTTCTTCATCATTGTCATTGCGTCTTCAGAGCAAAGTCCTTCGAAGTATGTATATGTCCTTTGTAGGTACTGTGTTTATGTCTCCGCTGTGGTCCTGTTGTTTTCATGAACATTCGTCGAAATGCCATTTTGAGTTTAGCAAGATATGTGTAAAATTTTCCTTTAGGGAGAACACTTGGAAATTTGACTTGGTAAGGATAAATACTAGAACTTGATTTTGCAGAATATGTACTTTTGAAATTTGGTGAGGGCAAAACACGTACTGTAGTTTTCACTTGTAAGGATAATTTTAAATTTGGCAAGAGACTATTAAAATTTGATAAGTACATGGAACGTACTAGAATTTTGAAATGGGAAGGATCGTTTGAAATTTTGAGTTTGCTAAGATACTTTATTTGATTTGGTATTAAAATTCTGACTCGGGAAAGATAGGAACTTTGAATTTTCTTTACTAGAATTTTGACTTGGTAAGGATAATTTTAATTTTTTAGTTTGGCAAGATATTTTTAATATTTGATGATGGTAGAAAATTAGAATTCCGACTTGGGAAACATATTTTTTGGGTTTGACAAGATTTTTTTTAAATTTGATGAAAGTTTGCCAAATTACTTCTGAAATTTAATGGGGAAGAGCTGTAACTATAATTTTTAGTTCATTATCACAAGTATCAATCATTTGATTGGTTGGCAGCAACATGTTTTTTCAAGGTTTTTCTATAACACCACATTTCAAAAGTCTCTAGATGTTTCTAACCTTTTTTACCCATGTCTCACATCCGTAAAGGGCTACCTACGTTCCATACAAATGATTTTATTAGATTCTTTCTCACTTCAATGTTGATGTTAGCTTATTCAAATATTTTAGTTTTTCTGTTAAATGCTATTTTTCTTTCTTGTATTCTACTCTGTGTTTCTCTACTGCATCGGCCATCTGTTGTTATTTTGCCGCCTAGGTAAATGAATTCATTGACTTATTTTATATCTACATTATCAAGTTCTATCTTTGTAGTTATGTTACCATGATTTTTGTTTTGTTTTTATTTATCTTCATGTTGTACTCTTCACTCAATTAATTTCTCATTGTTTTCAACGTTTCTTTAAGTTTATTATCTGATTTAGCAATCAAGGCAATGTCATCAGCATATCTTATCATATAAATTGTTTATTCCATTTACTTTGATCCTAGGCCATTTCTCTCACTTCGTCTAGTGCTTATTGTATGTAGCAGTTAAACAGAACCGTGGACAAACAGCAGCCTTGTCTTACTCTTTGTCATATTTTAGCTTCCACTGCACATTTATCATATTCAAAAACAGCCGTTTCGTTCAAAAACAGATTCCAGATCACACGTCTATCTGTATATTTTATTCCTATTTCTTTTAATATGCTAAAAAGTTTCTTCCATTCCACTTTATCAAACGCTTTTTCTAAATCAACAAATGCTATGTAGGTGTTTAGATTGTTTCTTAGGCGTTTCTCTAGTACCATATGTAGAGCCATCATTGCATGGCGAGTACCTCTTCCTTTCCTGCAGCCATACTGGTCATCACTTAAAATTACTTCTGATTTAGATTCTGTTCGTTTCAGTATGACGTTGATTAGGATTTTTGATGTATGTGAGAGTAGGCTCGATGTTCGATGTCCATTACATTTAGTTGATCCAGATTTTTTAGGTATCAATCACACTTACTTTAGATTTCCTAAAATCTGATGGAATATCGCCTGTTTCGTATCGAGGGCAGATTGATAAGTCCGGTAAAAATGAAACAAACACAATCTTTTAGGGCTATACACTTAGTTTAGACGGTGCTGAAGGCTTTTTATGCCCTCTTTGTAGTAGTCTTTTCTAAGGGTCTCGAAATACGCCTTTGTTTTGGAGATGACTTATGCATTTGTTGAAAATCTCCATCTTGCAAGCCATATTTTCATGTTTGAAAACAAAGAGAAGTCACCAGGAGCTAGGTAAGGAGAATATGGTGGATGAGGGAGCGATTCGCATCGCAGCTTCACCAGCTTGGCTGTTGGAATGGCGGAAGAATGGGCAGAACCATTGCCGTGGTGGAACAGGATTTTCTTCTTTCTAAGATGTGGTCACTTTGTTTTGATTTCCTCGTTCAATTGGTCCAACAGTGATGCATAGTACTCTCCATTTATGGTCTTTCCTTTTCGGAGAAAATCAATGAAAATAATGCCCTGTGTGTCCCAAAACACGGTGCCCATCACCTTGCCGACCGATGGGATGACCTTGGCCTTCTCCGCCAAGGTCATTCAGCCTCCACCCTTTCTCTTGATTGCTTTGTCTCTGGCATGTAGAAATGAATCCATGTTTCATCCACAATAATAAAACGGTGCAAAAACTCATCTGGGTTATGTTCAAAGAGCCGCAAATTAGCCTAAGAAAGTTTCACTCTTTCACGTTTTTGGTCAATAGTCAAGGCACCCATCTTGTCGATAGTTTCCTCATGTGTTCATACAAGATGTTAGCAAATCTTTCATATGAGATCATTACAGTCTTTGCTAACTCTCTTAACTTCACTCAGCGATCCTCCAACACAAATTCGTGGACTTTTGTTATCATCTCTAGAGTTGTCACCTCAATAGGGCGTCCTGAGCGGGAGGCATCTTCTGTGATTGTTCTGCCGCAGTGAAACTCAGTAATCCACTTATGAATCATCTTAACTGATGGAGAATTATCACCATAATACTTATCAAGTGATCTTTTGGTTTCCGTAATGATTTTCTTCCGTAAAAAATAATATTTAATTAGCACTCGATATTCATTTTTTTTCCACTGTCACACAGGAACAGCAACACGTCCATTTTGATTGGCTGTCAAATCAATACTAAAACACAGGAGTATCAAATTTCATGCTTGCACTTTCAAGACATTATATTGTCCAAAAATGTTATAACTTGTATAGTAGTATCACATCTTCATTCATTTTTACCTGACTTATCAATCCGCCCTCGTATTTGACATACAATCCTGAAATTCCTTCTTTTGATAGCTTTCAACATTTCAGAGGTAATGTTATCGATCCCTGGTACCTTTTTATCTTTAAGTTTAAGGAGAGCTGCATCAAATTCATTTCTCAATATATTATTTTCTTCTTCATCTGGGTCTATTATTCTTTCCAAACGTTTTACTTGGGGAGGATAGTTCTTTTTAGTTTGAAAGAAATCTTTTAAATTTTGATGACGATTCGATACACGAATTTTGACTTGTGACGATTTTTTTTTTTTTTTTTTTTTGAGACAAATCTTTTGAAATTTGTTGAGGTAGGATTTTGGTATGAGTTGGTTTGTCGGATAATAATATATTCGATCACAATAGATCTTACTAGGTTGCAGTGTTAATTGTATGGAGTTTCATCTGAAATCCTGCAACCAGTTCACGTAATAATCAGGGCTGTCGGCTACGAAAGCTCTTTATCACTGCGACCTTAAATAGATCTTTTGTGACATGCCCTTGTAACTCCAAAAGGGATCTAAGCTTGATGGTTGTTGGATACCAGTTTTGACTGGGGAATATTTTTCTTTTAGTTTGATACAACTTATTTTAAATTTGTTGGTGTTGGGATACTATAGGCTGGGGCGCAGCAATTTCCTTTTTTGGAACGTCCAGTGTGCAGCCGCACTTTTAATTAGACAAGTTCAGCAGATTCAAAACATGTGGAAATTTATGTTTCAATTTAGTTCAGTTGTCAATTTTTATCAAAGCAACAGAAAGCATTTCGTGTAGAGAGTTACTTTTCAAATAAGTCTATAGTGACAGTGCAGCGCGTCTTCGGTATGGTGTTCCTCCTCGTTCGGTTCCCGATCGTAAATCGACTTTGTCACTGCGACCTTAAATAGATCTGTTGTGACATGCCCCTGTAACTCTAAAAGAGATCAAAACTATTAATGTAGCTTAAGATTCTTTTAGGTCTGATTTCGATAACTTCTTTAGGTGTTAGAATCAGCCTTGAGAAGTGTTTCAGTCGAGCGTGAGAGGCTGCTTTACATTCACAGAGAATATGTTTTGCTGTTTCTGGGGCCTCTTTACAGAGACTGCATTTTAGGTCTTGAGCAATGTCCATTTGTTCAGGCGGTAGTTGAGGCTACAGTGGCCTGTTAAAAAGCCAGTAAGGATTCCTCTTTGCTCAGACAGAGCATTTCTTTTGCCCTTTTGCGCGAATAAGAACATTTTCGCCTGCCTGTGGCCGGGACTCATTTGGGAAGTTCGTCAGAATTACTCCCACATTCAAAGACTTCAAAGTGTTTATAAAGCTTTGAGAAGCAGTTGGGGTTTCGAATGCCACCTCTGAACCATCTCTACAAGAGAGTATAGTTGAGGTTGTTGGCATCTTCTGCCTCTCCTGCTCTATTAGCTTCTCACTCTGACGCTCTGAAGTGGTTTCTTCTGAACGAAGCTTCTTTTTGGTGCTTCTTTACTGGAAAGTGGCTCTACGGCTTTTGCCCGGCCTCTTGTGGATTAAGGCAATATTTGAGCAGCGATTTGAACCTCCTTCCAGCAGCTCCTGTGAGTTTTATAAAGATCTCTTTTTTTTAAGCTTTTCAGCAGCTTCTGAGAGACTACATTTTGTGTCTTGAGCGATGTCCATTTGTTTAGACTGTAGTTGAGGCTACAGTGGTCTGTTAAAAAGCCAGTAAGGATTCCTCTTTGCTCAGACAGAGCATTTCTTTTGCTCTTTTGGGCGAATAAGTTAGGAACATTTTCGCCTGCCTGTGGCCGGGACTCTGGGAAGTTCGTCAGAATTACTCCCACTTTCAAAGACTTCAGGGTGTTTATAAAGCTTTGAGAAGCAGTTGGGGTTTCGAATGCCACCTCTGAACTATCTCTACAAGAGATTATAGTTGAGGTTGTTGGCATCTTCTGCCTCTTCTGCTCCATTATCTTCTCACTTTTTGATGCTTTTTTTTTACTGGAAAGTGGCTCTACGGCTTTGGGCAGCCATTCGAACCGCCTTCCAGCAGCTCCTGAGAGTTTTATAAAGATCTCTTTTATGAAGCTTTTCAACGTCTAGTGTGCAACCGCACTTGCAATTAGACAAGTTATGACAAGTTCAGCAGATTCAAAACATGTGGAAATTTATGTTTCAATTTAGTTCAGTTGTCAAAATGATTTTTATCAAAGCAACAGAAAGCATTTTGTGTAGAGAGTTACTTTTCAAATAATTCTATAGTAACAGTGCAGCGCGTCTTCGGTATGGTGTTCCTCCTCGGGGTTCGGTTCCCGATCGTAAGTCGATTTTGTTATCGGTAGACAACTTTCGGGAAACTGCTAGTTGTATTCAGTTTGGTGTGCAATATCAAAAGTTGGCATCATTGGTCCTTATTTCTTCGAAAAAGAAATCATGCTGTGACAATTAATGCAGAGCGGTACAAGGAGATGATCGAGACTTTTTTGGCCCCGAACTTGAAAATATGGGTCTTCGAGATGTTTATTTTCAACAAGATGAGGCAACTGCTCACACAGCCCAAATTCCTATGGCTTTATTACGTGAAATGTTTCCCGGGCATTTGATTTGTTTAGGAGGTGATTTTCCTTGAACAGCGCGATCTCCAGATTTAGCCCCCTGTGACAATTTTTTATGGGGTTTCTTCAAAGCAAAAATTTACAAAGATTGTCCGAGGACCCTTGATGAATTGAAGCACAACATCCGGCGAGAAATAAGCCGCATACCAGTAGCAATGTTGGAGAAAGTAGAGAGAAACTTCAGAAATTGCCTTCATCAGTGTATCGAAAATGGCGGTCGTCATTTAAATGAAGTACTCTTCAAAACAACATAAAATCAAATTTCCAACATTTCTTGACGCTAATCCATCAACAGAAGTCAAGAAAGTATTACAGCTTTTTTTTAATCGACGTTTCAAAAAAGGAAATTGCTGCGCCCTACCCTGTAGAATTTTGATTTTGACAAAATTCTTTTGAAATTTGATTAGTTAGAATACTAGAAATTTGACTTGGGGAGAAGACTTTGAACTTTTAAGTTTGTCAATATAGTGAAATTTGAGTCTGGCATGATGTTTTCCGATGAGGGTTACTTATAATTCGGGATGATTTTTTTGTTGTTGAAATTTAGAGTTTGGCAAAATTCTTTGGAAATTAACTAAGAATCATACTAAACTTTTCATTTGGGAAGTTTGAAATATTCTTTGAAAGATGCGTTGATATAATTGACTTGTAGTATGATATTTTCTAGAATTTGTTCAAGATTTTTAGTATATTATATTGTGGATATCTTGAATACCGTTTCTAATGTTTTTTGAATCATTTTCAATGTTCCATTTTCCAATACAACTTTTTATTCTGAAATGATATGAAAACGTTGCTATAGTTATATTTGAAATTAAAATTTAGCTCTCAAACATGGTAGTATTCCTTTTTATTTAGAAGATTAGAATCATAGATATAGCTGGAACTTACACTCTGTAGCAAATAATTGCAACTTTATTGTTGCTAGATAAGGTTTTTTTTTATAAACAAATTTTTATAGATGTATTTTACTACAAGGTTTATAACAAAGATAATGTTTATCTAGCTCCTGGAACTTACACTATCAATAATGCTAACAGAACCTGTTATGGTGACTTTTCAATTTAAAAATGGTGATTCTTCAACACACTTTAGTACTAGGATTGGTGACTTTTAAACTTTTAGATGGTGATCCTTCAACACTTTAGTAATAGGATTGGTGACTTTTAAACTTTTAGATGGTGATCCTTCAACACCTTAGAAGTAGGATTGAAAACTTTTCAACTTTTAGATGGTGATCCTTCAACACCTTAGTTCTAGGATTGAAAACTTTTCAACTTTTACATGGTGATCCTTCAACACTTTAGTTGTAGGATTGGTTATTTTTCAACTTTTGACATGGTAATTTGATAATCCTAAAGCCAGGACATCACTAAGTGTAACAATTTGATGCGCAAGTTTCATGCTCCACTCTTTCTTTAGGATCAAATGAGATCGAACACCTCTGACTTGGCAACGCTCTGCAACATTTCCTATTTAAAAAATGTTGCGCAGCGTTGAGCATCAAAATGTTGCATCAAGTCGGATCCCGCCTGTATACACTCTAGTTGTAGTATTGGCGACTTTTTCATTTTAAAAATGGTGATTCTCTCGTAACGAAATTGTGGGTTTTTTATGGTGACATTTCAATTTCCAATGGGTAAATATTTTGTTTTTTGTTTTTAGTAATGAGTGTAATAATAATGGCAAATAGTTACATCAATAAAAATTTTCTAAATGAAAAGAAGAAGAATAATGAAAAGAAGAAGAATAATGAAAAGAAGAAGAATAATGAAAACGCGTCTTTGTGATTTTTCTGAGCTCAATTTTTATTGATAACAGTTAGCACTTACCTGGCAACTAGAGGGCCACTACACCATGCAGCCATGTGGTTGTCCTACCTTTTGCTCGTCTCAGTTACCATTTCTATCACGTCTCCATCCATCCGTGACGCCGCCGTGTCGATCCGTGATTCTACCGTTTTCATCCGAGACGCTATACCGTCTATCATGCCTTTCTTTCATCGGCCGTCCGTTTTGTCTCCATGGTCTCCCTTGCATGCCGCTAGTGGAGGGGTACGGTTGATTCCTTGTTCACGGATCAAATTTCGATATTTTGCAGATTTTGTTTCTCGTGATATTTAAATTGAAAATATTGGTTTTAAGATGATTTATACTTGGCCAAAATGAGAATTTAGTTTTCTTCTATTTTTTCGAATTTAATTGTAAAGACAGTCATACGTATGGCCAGATTTATTTCTCAATGTTTCAAGTTTATTGTTAACAAGGGTAGGTAGGTATATCATAAAAAGTCCTTTCCTCTGAACGTCTCTATCATATAGGGTCATTAGAATGGGTAGAAGGAACTAAAAAAAGTTCCTAGTGTGAAGGCTATTTATTTTTTTGCAGGAATATAGATATTTTTTTTATAATCTTCAGGGACACCCCACTCGCCAACCTGGAAGGACACGAGCCGTTTCGTGTCTCCAGAATAAAGTTCCACCCTAGTGGTAGATTCCTCGGCACTTGCTGTTGGGATCAGTCTTGGCGGCTGTGGGATCTGAACCAAGCACAGGAAGTGCTGCACCAGGAAGGCCACGGGAAACCTGTCTACTGTATGAGCTTCCAGGGAGATGGGTCCGTGGTAAGATATATCTAACACAAAAGGAATTTTAGCCAGCTTCGATGGCGCGTTGAATACACCAGTTCTCGTTCTGTCATGCCGGGTCCACCCTGCGAACATTGTTAGCTAACAATGTTCGCTCGTGACGCTGGCTTTTCCCGGCCCCACTCAGGCTGGGTGAGGTCAATGTGAGTAGCAGGTTTGTGAGTTTCCTGCGAATGGAGGGTAAAACCCCCGTCGTGATATGACCATGGCAGTTGAAAGCGACGTTAAACCCCACATAAAAAAAAAAAAAAAAAAAAAAAAAAACAATGTTCGCAGTGTGGACCCGGCATTAAAAATGTTTTTACGACTTGTTTGAAATAACATTGTTAGCTAACAATGTTCGCTTAGTGTGGACCCGGCATCACTGTAGATAAGCAACGTCCAGCTAGGTTAGAAATTGGATGGGTCACAATTTAAATTGGAACCCTCGTGATGCTGACTTTTCCCGGCCCTACTTTGGCTAGGTGAGGTTAATTTGAGTAGCTGGTTTTCCTCTCAATATGAAGTTTGAATTTATGGCAACATCGCGATTTTTCTTTTTCTCACGAAATGAGAAGTGTAGGTAATAACTGTAATATTCATTTTAATTTAACCATCACCAAGTTATGCCTCGGAACTTTTACAATGTAAATTATGTGGTAGCCAGCGTCGATGGCATGTTGAATACACCGGTTCCCTTCAGAACACCGAAGTTATTATTATTATTATTATTATATAATTCTTTATTAGATACAAAAGGACAATATGTACATATAAATAATAATTTTAACAGTGAAAAGATGAAAAAAACAATATATACAATAAAATGAAAAATAATAGAAAATATTTGAAAACATATGTCCTAACTAAAAGGCGGGGTTATTGCCTATGGCAATCTCTTCCACCCAACCCTTAAGTTAAGCGTTAAGAAGTTAAGCGACATCCAGCGAGGTTAAGACTTGGATGGGTGACCATTCAAATTCTAATTCTCGTGACGCTGGCTTTTCCCGGCCCCACTCAGGCTGGGTGAGGTCAATGTGAGTAGCAGGTTTGTGAGTTTCCTGCGAATGGAGGGTAAAACCCCCGTCGTGATATGACCATGGCAGTGAAAGCGACGTTAAACCCCACTTAAAAAAAAAAAAAAAAAAAAAAAAATGTGGAACTGTGGGAGGCATCATATCAAGTTGATTATGACCATGACAAATCTCTATATCGAAATTATTTTCTTCTTTCTTAACGTGTTTCGTAGCCTTTTTTATATCGTAGCTATAAAACAGCAATTACTGTACACGCTTATGGTCTGTGTTGTAAGTGCTAGGTGGCCATATTTATAATCTTTTTGGGGAGGTATCTTTATAATCAAGGGTTGGGTGGA
Organism: Bactericera cockerelli; assembly: GCA_024516035.1. Classification (NCBI taxonomy): domain Eukaryota; kingdom Metazoa; phylum Arthropoda; class Insecta; order Hemiptera; family Triozidae; genus Bactericera; species Bactericera cockerelli. The sequence goes on from CM044958.1 coordinate 36,937,964, forward strand.
AGAGATTGCCATAGGCAATAACCCCGCCCTTTAGTTAGTACATATGTACATATGTATATATTTTATTTATTTTTTTCTTGTTTATATTATTATTATTGTCATTTTTATATTTCCTTTTTCCCATTATTTGTCTGTATATATGTTCTACTAATAAAGTGTTTCTAAATAAATAAATAAAAAAGTCTCTCGTATACCTATACATACATATGCCTTTTTCTGGAATGTTAACCACACTTGATTCCTGTTGCTCAGGTGGCCACGGGCGGACTGGACGCGTTCGGCCGCGTGTGGGATCTGCGCACGGGCCGCTGCGTCATGTTCCTGGAGGGCCACCTGAAGAGTGTCTTCGCGGTGGACTTCTCACCGGACGGCTTCCACCTAGCCACCGGTAGCGAGGACAACGCGGTCAAGATCTGGGACCTGCGCAGACGCCGCCTCGTGTACACGATCCCCGCGCACATGAATCTCGTGTCCCAGTGTCGGTGAGTTTTTTTGTTGTTGTTGTTAATAATTGATTAAACGTCTTGTTGGACAATTACAAAATCAATGGGTATAAAATATAAAATATACATAGTAGGTTTAACTTAATGCTAGTTAGAGTAAATTTTTCGTTTATTTCATTTTATTTACTCATTTATTGATTTCTACTTATTTATTCATTCATTGGTTGGTTTATTTATTCATTCATTCATTGATTTATTTATTTATCTCTAACAAGAGTGGAGTTCTTTACACTATTTCTTCATTCATTAATGGATTTATTTATTTATTTTCATAAATTAACGGGTAAGATGAATCTACTTGTTGCCAGGTATCAGCAGGGCCGAGGAGATTACCTGGTGAGCGCTTCCTACGACAACACAGCGCGTGTGTGGAGCAACAAAACCTGGCAGCCCCTGAACACTCTCTCTGGTCACGACAACAAAGTGATGGGCCTGGACATTTCTCCCGACTCCAAGTACATTGTGACCAGTTCCTACGATCGTACCTTCAAACTTTGGGCACCTGAGTAAATGACGTGTTCCGGACAATGACGTGTGCGATTTTACACATGTTTAAAATAAGCGTCGATGGCACGTTGAATACACCAGTTCTCGTTCCGTCACTGAAGTTAAGCAACGTCCAACACGGTAAGGACTTGGATGGGTGACCATTCAAATTCGAATCCTCGTGATGCTGGCTATTACCGGCCTCACTCAGGCTGGGTGAGGCTAATTTGAGTAGCTGGTTTGTGAATTTCCAGATAATAAAGGGTGATATGACCACTTTGACCAAATGACCATGCATTTGAAAGAGACGTTAAAAAAAAAAAAACATGTTTAATCGTCTAGGTACGATTTTTCAACCTTACTGTAAACCCAAGGAAAGGAAAACAGCGAGGTAGGAAACAATGTTATGGACTAGCTGGTGTTTTCGTGAATTGGAGGCAGTCTCAGTTGTGATCAAAGTCTGGGTCTTTTCTGCAGACGCTCTGATTTAAATACCGCTTGAAGCGTGTTTTAGATCTTTATCGTGTTCTCTCTTCTCTCTGATCTTTTGCCATCTGTCCATTCATAAAATAATATTTTTACTGTCAATACACTCTTTATTTCATACGAGTATACCTATAAAATTTCATTTCCATTATTTTATGCCTTTCAGTAATTCCATGTATGCAATTTTAGGAATAATTATTACCTACAATGCAAAAATAAATGTTCGAGCTCATTCATCTGTATAGTAATAAAAATATATCTCTTATTTAATTTCATTGCAATACTTCAATTTAATTACAAAACATCTTTTTTAACATGGTTTTAAATGTAAATAAAGTTTATTCAAACTGATACCATAAGATCTCAGATTTAGTCATTAAAGATTGAACAGAATAGGTTGAGCTAGCTATGTTGAATTTAAGAAATGCATTTTAGTCCGTCTTGAGTTCGAATCAAGCCATCGTTTATATGGCATTTAATATTTTACCCGTGTTCTGGCCTCACTCAAGCTACTAGGTGAGCTAAATGTATGTAAATTACAAGACTAAATAGCCTCTCTACTCTCACAGTCTAAACAAGGTGTGCTGGGTTGTTTGTCGAGAGGTAAAGAAAAAGCGTCAGTCGTGGTATGACCACACGGGTTGAAATACTTTCAAACCAAATGAACAAACTGAGCAAGATCTAAACCAAACTTCTCATTTCTCGAATGGAAGCAACCAGCTTGTGCGAGCAGCCTACGCTTTGCTGGTGGTAGTCCGCAGGGTCTAGTCGTAGTAGTGTTAATATTTGCTGCAGTGTCTCGGTCAAATCCACTCCCAGCTCTTCTAGGACATTGTTCAGGTAGTCTGTGAATTGGGAAAAGAATTGCATTTCATTTTTTCAGGGGTCTTTTTTAAAAGAAATTGATTTGTGCTGCGTACATTTATTTAGAACTATTTTGCCCTGGAAAAGGAATTAAATGGTCACATGGTGTAATTTTATTACAATTTTAGTTGGTAACAGAGAATTATAGTAGGACTTCCTTTAAATTCTTGAATATAATTTGCTCATAATTTCACTACTGGTCGGTGCTCACATCAAAGCAGCTACTCATTTTTCTTCACGAGGTATGAGTGGGTTGACCCCGAACATTCACAGTATAGAACCGAAAAATTTCCGACTCCGCTGGGATTCGAACCCGGGAGACCATCATAAAATAAGGCACTCTGTTGGAATTTTATTTGTTTCTATGTCTATAATGAAAAGCTTGTGTGAAATTTGCATGAACGTCTGGATCCAATGTCTAGACTCCTTGTGTGTCCAATAAAGTAATCAAGGTTTTAACGTCCTGAATTGTCTTGATAGGATTTCATCCTTTATCAACTGGGAGTCGCACCAGCTTCTATCATTAAAATATTGAAAAATCTAGAATTTACCAATATCGGTGATGAGTTGTTTGCAGGATGCGGCCGGAAGTTTAGCAGTAGCTAATATCCTGTCACACAACGCTTGACAAGTACCGCGAGCCAACATAGCCAGCAGGATATTGGCAGGACCTGGGAATAAAAGATGTTTAAATTCTAGCATTTTAATTCAACAGTTAAATCAAATATCTCGGCCGAGATGTGAAGAACGCCCTATACAAAGAAAGAGACAGTACGGCAGAGGTTACAGTAAACATCGTTTCCGTGTGTTTCATGTACTTTCAGCCAGCGAAAAGCACATGAATTTGAGAAAGGTTAGTAACTACAGAAGCCGTATTTTTCTTTTTAACCAAAGTGGATGCAACTGGAATAAAATGAAAAAACTGGAAGAAAGTCATTTTTTCTTTTAGAAGAGGAAAAATCTTCTTCTAGTTTGGTTAACCAAAATGGATTTAGAAAATTCTTGCTTCCAGTTCTTTTATAGCCGATTTTATCATCCAAGATTCACCCCGGATTCGCTCGAACTCCGGATTGGCTCGACGAATCGGGTTTTATCATCTCCAATCTCTGATTCGCAGGTGATTCGGAGCACTCAATTTGAGGAAGTAACCTTGATTCACGAATCAGTGATTCGAGGACCGATTGGCTTCCCAAAGAGAAAAAAATATTGAAAATACTATAGAATTTCTTCTTTGGAATTTTTAAATCGTAAACAAAGATAAAATGTTTATCTTTTTCAAAATTCAAATCTTCATGACATCTTTATTCTTTTGCCCATTATTTAATTATCCTTGTCCTTGTTCATCATAAACCTGTCATCTTATCCTGATGTGCTAAGTTTATAAAAGTTTTGTAATAAAGACTGAAATAAATTTGAATTATTCCTAAAAATATACTTGAAAATTTTTCAAACTGGCCATTATCACGCGATTGCTATTAAAATTAATTAATTAATACTTATTTTTGTGATATTACATCTTAACCAAAAGGCCGAGAAGCGATTTGTGAGTAGTCACCGTTGCCCAATGATTTAGCGCTAGGCATTGCACGCATGGTGACCTTGGTTCGATCACCAGCGGGGCAGGAATTTTTCTGCTCTGTGCTTCACCTGTGCTTTTTCTGCTTGTGCTTCACCACAATTTGAATTTCTAAGTCTATATGATATTTCCTGAAAACGAGCTAATCCCAGGAAGATAAAAGCTCATTCGGGAACATTCTGAATTTGTCCGAATCTCAGTTCCTACAAGATTTAGGGCGGAATTAATAGACAACATCAATAACTTAAGTCGTTGGTAAGTGTCGGTTTTCCCTATCTTACACAGTTCGCAATCCGTGACTTAGCGCCACAGAGGTATTACAAAAACGTCTATTAATTCCGCCCTTAGACTTTAAAACACATGTACTAAAATTTCTTGGTGACTCTGGGTATAAGTGCAGGTCCCATATCATCTCTCCACACCAGTATGTACAAACTCCTGCTGAAAACCTCGCTGGCTGAAAGTACATGAAATGCATGGGAACTATGTTTTCCGTAACCTTACACTCTGCCGGGCTGTCTCTTACTTTGTATTGGCGTTCTTCACACCTGGGCCGAGGTGTTTGATAATATTTAGAATTCTTAAACAGCTAGGTATGAGAACTATAATTATAATTCTAGTACACAACATTAATGAAAACGTGATGGAAATACAGTGGACATAGGGCAGAAAAATTTCTGCCCTGCTGGGAATAAAACCGAGATCACCATCTGTCCCAATATCTTATTTTGACCATAATTCCATCCCTGATAGTCACATTGAAACAGCATTCTTACTCATAAGGTAATATATTATATCTTGCCCTAGTGAGAATTGAACCCAAGTCACACAAAATGATAAATGATCAATATGAAACTTATGCAATGACCATGTGGACGACACAAAAAAAACGTTCAAAATGCTTTCAGAAATGTTAACATTCAAAATGTAAAAAGTTAACAAAACAACATCGCAATTTCCGAAAAATCAGAGGCTTTGTTGAGGTTTTCGTGTAATTGCGATGTTGCCGTAACGCCAATCATGATTCGCGAACTCGAGCTTGAATTTTCGTGATAAAACCCGATTGGTGGATTCGCGAACCCTCGAGATTTGAGGGTGGTTGCCGAATCAGTGATTGGTGGAGTTGTGATAAACTCGGCTATTATAGGTTAAGTTCATTGTTTATCTTTAAAAGTACCAAAACGTGTTTTTTTTATACGAATAGTGGGGAAGCTAAACTGGAAATATTTGAAAATATCGAACCTGGAAAAAAATTATCCAAAAGAAAAATAATCCTAGAGTTTCAAAAACATTGGAAAAATAATTCCTATTAAGGCAAATTAACACATACAAGTATTTTTAATGTTTACACGGTTGTCACAACAATCATTATCCCCGTGAGTTAGGCACAGGTGCCTATCTGGCTATTCCCGGCCCAACTCTGGCTGGATTAGTTCAAAGATCACGAATGACCTCGATGTTTTACATACTCTATGTAGAAATGTTAGGTAAAAATCAACGAGTACCTCCACCCTCCTGTTTATATTCAAGATCTGCGCTCTCCAGGGCTTTGCTTAGGGAAGGATTCTCATTGAGTAGGAATGGTTCGAGATGCTGTGGCAATGTCAAGAGATACTCGCCAATCTGGAAATAAATAAATGTGTTTCTTTGAGTTATTATATCACAATTTTTAGTGGGTAACGCAGAATTATAGGACTTTTCCATATCTTTTAATAATCTAATATCTTATTTTTTGCCTATAATTCCGCCACTGGTCGCTGCTCACATTAAAGCAGCCTCATTTTTCCTCACGAGGTATGAGTGGACCCCGAACACCCAAGAACAGAGCAGAAAAAATCCTGCCCCGCTGGGGATTGAACCCAGGTCACCGTGCGTGCAATGCCTAGCGCGCTAACTCACTCGGCCACAGTGACTTCTTCCAATCTGGAAATGAAAAAGAAAGATTGAAAATATGGTAAATGAGTGATTGCATTGAAAACATTGAAACATGCGTATTCAAAAATAGAATAAACAGGGGTTACAGGTTTTCTATATTTTTTAAAAATTAAATTGACGGGTGTACAGGTACACTGTGTACACCCATTATAAAACTATTGCTTCGAAAAAATGAGCTTTTTTAATGAAGATCACCTAAAGTTTTTTGACATACGTCTCATTTAATACCACACTTGAAATGTGTGGTCTACATCTAGTCTCTTACCCAACGGCCCCCGTGCTCAACCAGATAAAACTTCATCCCTGGGTAAACTAACAATATTACATCAAAATGTCCAGAGTATCACGAATAAGATTCCCTCAATTGAGGTTTTTCTTGATACTCTCGATAAAAATCAATACTTAAAACCCCAGGTACTTTGTCTCACTGAAACATGGCTATCTGCTGCAAATAGTCACTGTTACAACATACCTGGCTTTTGTAATGTGGCAAGTTACTACCGTAATGGTCGAACTGGGGGTGGGTCTTCCATTTATATTAGAGACAATTTGGATTTTAACCGATTGCACTTAGACATTGAACCTGAAGAGCTATCCTATGAATTTACAGGGGTTATTTCATCTTCTAAGGAAATTGTTATTTTATCTATTTATCGGTCTAATAACCCTGAGTCTGATCTCAATACTTTCTTTTCTCTGCTCGATGAAACGCTACTAAAAGTATACAATGTTAAATATCTAATAGTAGCAGGGGATTTTAACATTAATTTGTTAGAAGACTCAAATGAAAAGTCTCGATTACTTTCTATCATGAATACTTACAACTTAAAACCAACTGTTCACTCTCCTACTAGAATAGATGAGCGTACAGGCAGGAAATCATGTATCGACAACATTTTGGTGAACTTTCCCATAAAAAACATTCTGAACTGCGAGACTAACTTCGTCAGTGGGCTCGGTGATCATAAGCACGCCCAAATTATTTCCTTTTATTCTAGACAGGTGAAAGAAACAAGTAAAATCCTATCTCGGTCCTATACACAGAGCCGCATTGAAAATTTTAAACAAGCTCTTATTTCTACTGATTTTACTTCTATTTACTTGGAATCTGATGTCAATGATAAACTAAATTATTTTTATAATATTATTTTATCTCTTCACAATGAATTCTTTCCTCTGAAGGTGGTTACTGTTGGCGGTCCTAAAAAAAAGGCATGGATCACGAAAGGAATTGCTAAATCGAGTGCCCGTAAACGTGAATTATTTCGCGCCTGTAAAACTTCTCCAGATCCGCTCCTTCACACCTATTACCGAAGTTACTCTCGTATATTGCAGAATGTTGTGCGTACCGCTAAGAGGCTTGATACCCTTGATCGTATTAATAAAGCCCCACCTCACAAGAAGTGTAAAACAATATGGAACATTGTGAAGTCATTTAGTAAGGCTAATTCCAAGAAACATCATGAATGCAAACTTCTTGAGGGTGGTATAGAGATACGATTCAAGGCTGACTTACAATACCATTTGCTAAACAACGTGCCATTCTTTTCCACTCACCAAATTTTACTTCTACTAACTTTCCAATACACAAATCATTTATAACTAATTTAACTCTCTCACACTAACTTCCCACTCTTCCCTACAACAACATACACAACAAACTTCTATCACACTAAATCTTCCCACCTAACTCCACCCCTCACACCTACTTACCACACTAACCTCTACAATCTTCCCCCTAAACTTATAACTCCTTACTCACTATAACACTCTCCCCCACAAATTAACCACACATACTCTTATCCACCTTAAACTAACTTCACCACACTAACACTCTTCCCTTAACATCAACTTCAATCACACAACCTCATTTCCCCACTATCACTCACAACTCTACTCCACTACCTTCCTCACCTCAACTCTACCCACTACTTCACTAACTCACACTCTCTACACTCAACTTCTACTCACACTACCTCTTCCCCCTACACTCAACTTCTACCACACTACTCTTCCCCCTACACTCAACTCTACTCACACTACCTCTTCCCCCCTACACTCAACTCTACTCACACTACTCTTCCCCCCTCACTCAACTCTACTCACACTCCTCTTCCCCCTACACTCAACTCTACTCACACTACCTCTTCCCCCTACACTCAACTTCTACTCACACTACCTCTTCCCCCTCACTCAACTTCTACCACACTACCTCTTCCCCCCTACACTCAACTTCTACTCACACTACCTCTTCCCCCCTCACTCAACTTCTACTCACACTACCTCTTCCCCCTTCACTCAACTTCTACTCACACTATCTCTTCCCCTTACACTCAACTACTACTCACACTACCTCTTCCCCCCTACACTCAACTTCTACTCACACTACCTCTTCCCCCTTACACTCAACTTCTACTCACACTACTCTTCCCCCCTACACTCAACTTCTATCACACTACCTCTTCCCCCCTACACTCAACTTCTACTCACACTACCTCTTCCCCCTACACTCAACTACTACTCACACTACCTCTTCCCCCCTACACTCAACTTCTACTCACACTACCTCTTCCCCCCTACACTCAACTTCTACTCACACTACCTCTTCCCCCCTTCACTCAACTTCTACTCACACTACTCTTCCCCCCTACACTCAACTTCTACTCACACTACCTCTTCCCCCCTACACTCAACTTCTACTCACACTACCTCTTCCCCCCTTCACTCAACTTCTACTCACACTACCTCTTTCCCCCCTACACTCAACTTCTACTCACACTACCTCTTCCCCCCTACACTCAACTTCTACTCACACTACCTCTTCCCCCCTACACTCAACTTCTACTCACACTACCTCTTCCCCCCTACACTCAACTTCTACTCACACTACCTCTTCCCCCCTCACTCAACTTCTACTCACACTACCTCTTCCCCCCTTCACTCAACTTCTACTCACACTACCTCTTTCCCCCTTCACTCAACTTCTATCACACTACCTCTTCCCCCTACACTCAACTTCTATCACACTACCTCTTCCCCCTTCACTCAACTTCTACTCACACTATCTCTTCCCCCTTTACACTCAACTTCTATCACACTACCTCTTCCCCCCTACACTCAACTTCTACTCACACTACCTCTTCCCCCCTACACTCAACTACTACTCACACTACCTCTTCCCCCCTACACTCAACTTCTACTCACACTACCTCTTCCCCCCTACATCATCTAGACTCACACTACTCTTACCCCCCTACACTCAACTTTCTACTACACACTACCTCTTCCCCCCTACACTCAACTTCTACTCACACTACCTCTTCCCCCCTACACTCAACTTCTACTCACACTACCTCTTCCCCCCTTCACTCAACTTCTACTCACACTACCTCTTTCCCCCTTCACTCAACTTCTACTCACACTATCTCTTCCCCCTTACACTCAACTTCTAATCACACTACCTCTTCCCCCTACACTCAACTTCTACTCACACTACCTCTTCCCCCCTACACTCAACTACTACTCACACTACCTCTTCCCCCCTACACTCAACTTCTACTCACACTACCTCTTCCCCCCCACACTCAACTACTACTCACACTACCTCTTCCCCCCTTCACTCAACTTCTACTCACACTACCTCTTCTCCTCCTCACTCAGTCCATGCTCACTCTTCTTACTTGCCACTGCCTATTCCAACTGTCCAAAATGTTTCTCAGCCTATTCAATCTGGCCAAGATAATTCACACTTTCTTTCTTATATTTCTAATGCCAATTTCCCAACATCTTCTGTTCCTTTCATTCTGAGACCCACGGATGCCATGGAGATTACAAGAGTTGTCAATAAATTTGAAAATAAGTCTTCCTCGGGACCTGACTGTATTCCAATGTTCATCCTTAAGTCTATAATTGAAATAATTGCTGGTCCACTTTCACATATTTTTAATCACTCTTTTAGCACAAACAAATTTCCTGACTCTTTTAAAACATCAATTATTTCCCCGATCCATAAAAAAGGGCCAACAACGAATCCCAATAATTATCGTCCCATTTCTTTAATTAACAACTTGTCTAAAATACTTGAAAAATTAGTTTATCATAGATTATATTTTCACCTTCAAGATACAAACCTTCTTAGGGATGAACAATTTGGATTCAGAGCAGGTAGATCAACATCAGATGCAGTAGCTCGCTTTCTAAAGCTACTTGATGGTTCCGTTTCACTAAATAACCATACAATTGGACTATTCTGTGATTTATCCAAGGCATTCGATAGGGTCGACCACTCCATCCTTCTAGCTAAACTTCCTTTTTACGGCATAAGTATTGATGCTCTGCAATGGTTCCAGAGTTACCTTGCGGGAAGAACTCAATCCACAAAAGTCTCCTCTCTACTTAATGGTTTGAAGAGTTATGCCATCTCTTCTCCTCAAAATGTTATCCTGGGTGTTCCACAGGGTACGACTCTGGGTCCTCTCCTCTTCCTCCTATACATTAATGACATTGTTTTTTCAACTACTCTTGGAAAATTCACCATGTTCGCCGATGATACTACAATTCTGATTGAGGGCCGGACTCGAGAGGAAGTCTTTCAAAACCTTTTGACTGTCCTGTCCCACATTCAGACTTGGTTTTCGGCGAACAGACTCACATTGAATGTTGAAAAAACAATGTACCTCTACTTCAATCCTCATAACTCTTCTATACTTAGTTCTGTAGCATCTCATTCTCTCACTATATCCCCTTCAAGAGAGGTCAGATTTTTGGGGCTCGTTCTGGATGATAGATTGAAATGGACTTCTCATGTAACATCTTTGAAAAATAAGTTATCATCTGCCATTTTTGCCATTCGATCTATTAAAAAGAACGTCGACTTGAAGTCTGCCCTCTTATCCTATCATGCCTACTTCCATTCTCTAATGAGCTATGGGCTAGTGTATTGGGGGTTCTCTTCCTTATCATCTGATATCTTCATTCTCCAAAAGAGTGCACTGAGAACAGTCTTCGGTTACGGAAGACGCGAGTCCTGTAGACCTTTGTTCAAGGACAACCAACTCTTGACACTGTATGGACAGGTAATTCTGGATTCCTGCTGTCTCATCCACAAGTTACGAGACACTTTATTAAAACATTCAGACCACCACCAATACAATACTCGTAACCGTAATAACTTTGTTATGAGCCGGGAAAACATTTTCCACAAATCGTTCCTTAGTGCTGGAATTGTCATTTACAATCAACTTTCATCTACCTTTAAATCTTTGGATAATGACCACTTCAAATCAGCACTTAAGGTAGCTATACTGGAAGCCTGCCCATACAGTGTTCAGGATTTTGTGGATACACTATGACGTGTCCAAGATTCTGTTCTCAGTATCTCTCCCTTTCTCTCTACAGTTCTTTTTCTCTATGTCTCTTCCTCTATCTCTCTTTTCTAGCAACTACACTGTGTCTTCATATATAAGCATGGAGCATTTTCTTAACTTCCTCTGTCTCTCTTTTTCCATCTCTTCTCCAGCATCTACAATCTACACTATTTCTTCATATCCATTTAAGTAGGTATGAGAGTAATTCCTCATCAGTTTCATTTCATGACTGCCTGTCACTATAAACTCTTAATTTTTCTTCTTACGTTTCTCATACATCTAGCATTAAGTTTTTTTTTTTGTCTAAATTAGTATTAATATTATTCTTAAGTCTAATTGTGTACATACATGTTGTATAAATATGCACAAATAAAATACATACATTACATACAAACATAAACAAAAACAATTGCACAGGGTCTTTTTTTTATTTAGATCACCAATGATGTTACCTGTGTAATGTATTCCTGAGGAGTAAAGCTATAATCAGGCAGACTAGATCGCTGAGGATTCTGGGTCCAAGAGGTTTGGGCTTTGTTGATGTAGGATGAAATAGGATTGAAGATAACCTCGTAAGTGATCTGATGAATAGTCTTGCACATCTTCTCTACTTTGGTCACAATACTTGGTAGGAACTGATGGTCATCTCCTGTGGGATTGAACAATTACAAAGGAACGTGATGTTGAATGCTTATGCTCTTCTTTCCGAAAATTCTTAGGGCGGAGTTAAAAAACGGTTTTATAATACCTCTGTGGCGTTAAGTCTCGATTTGCGTACTGTACTAGATGGGGAAAAACAGTACTAAGTCATGACTTAAGAACTCGAATTTGTCTATTAATTTCGATAGTTTCAGAGATAAAGACTTCTGACGATGATAATTTGTACCTGAAGAATTGTTATTGTAGACAAACATGAAAGTAAGAATTGCAATTATTGGTTGAAATACTCTTGAAATAGAAATAAGGGTTGGGTCTAAGAGATTCGATAAGTCCGCCCTTTAGGTAGGACCATTTTGACATTTTCATGTCTTTGCTCTGGCACATAACCAAAATTATGTAACGAAATTAAGTGACGAAATTATGTAACGAAATTATGTGACGAAATTATGTAACGAAATTATGTAACGAAATATTAAATTATAACATGAAAATGTCCCAATGGTTGCAGACTCGTATGCAAGCGTTTTTTTTTCCTCCACACGGTCATCATTTCTCTCGAAACGCTCTTACTGTTTCATTTAGTTTTTTTACATACCTATGTATACATAAGGCTTCAAAGAGAAGTTGACAAATGGCATATCTCAAAGGAATAATGGTTTCTGACCTTGTGTTTTACGTTTTTTGGTTATGTGCCAGAGCAAAGACATGAAAATGTCAAAAACGCTTGCATACGAGTCTGCAACCATTGGGACATTTTCATCTTTACTATTCAAGGTCTAAAACTTAACTGACCAAATTTCGTATTGTGTGCATGACACATACTTTTTTTATTCAATTTCGATCTACTTAAATTAAGCATTTTATAACCAAATGAGCAACATTTTATAATAGTAAGCTGGAAAAATAAATAATTATATAACAAAGGAAAACATCCATTACGATGGAATTTCTTGAAGTCAGCAGTCTGAACAAACCCATACCTTGTTCGAGCAGCAGCAGAAAGCTCCGGAAGCCTCTGATCTCCTCCTGACTCAGGTACAAGTCAGCAGTACGGATAAAGCCCTACCTTGTTCGAGCAGCAGCAGAAAGCTCCGGAAGCCTCTGCTCTCCTCCTGACTCAGGTACAAGTCAGCAGTACGGATAAAGCCCTACCTTGTTCGAGCAGCAGCAGAAAGCTCCGGAAGCCTCTGCTCTCTTCCTGACTCAGGTACAAGTCAGCAGTATGGATAAAGACATTCCTTGTTCGAGCAAGCAGAAAAGCTCCGGAAGTCTCTGCTCTCCTCCTGACTCAGGTACAAGTCAGCAGTACGGATAAAGCCCTACCTTGTTCGAGCAGCAGCTGAAAGCTCCAGAAGTCTCTGCTCTCCTCCTGACTCAGGTACAAGTCAGCAGTACGGATAAAGCCCTACCTTGCTGGAGCAGCAGCAGAAAGCTCCGGAAGCCTCTGCTCTCCTCCTGACTCAGGTACAAGTCAGCAGTCTGAACAAAACCATACCTTGTTCGAGCAGCAGCAGAAAGCTGCGGAAGCCTCTGCTCTCCTCCTGACTCAGGTACAAGTCAGCAGTCTGAACAAAACCATACCTTGTTCGAGCAGCAGCAGAAAGCTCCGGAAGTCTCTGCTCTCCTCCTGACTCAGGTACAAGTCAGCAGTCTGAACAAAACCATACCTTGTTCGAGCAGCAGCAGAAAGCTCCGGAAGTCTCTGCTCTCCTCCTGACTCAGTTACAAGTCAGCAGTACGGATAAAGCCCTACCTTGTTCGAGCAGCAGCTGAAAGCTCCGGAAGTCTCTGCTTTCCTCCTGACTCAGGTACAAGTCAGCAGTCTGAACAAACCCATACCTTGTTCGAGCAGCAGGAGAAAGCTCCGAAAGCCTCTGCTCTCCTCCTGACTCAGGTACAAGTCAGCAGTCTGAACAAACCCATACCTTGTTCGAGCAGCAGGAGAAAGCTCCGAAAGCCTCTGCTCTCCTCCTGACTCAGGTACAAGTCAGCAGTCTGAACAAACCCATACCTTGTTCGAGCAGCAGGAGAAAGCTCCGAAAGCCTCTGCTCTCCTCCTGACTCAGGTACAGCGCAGCACACTCCCCCACAGCCTCCCGGTTCTCATTCACACACGCCGCCACCTGGTTGCTCCACACGCTCATGCGCAGAAGCACATCACCCTGCGCCTGGGTGTGAAAACAATGAGATATATTTTACACAATCTGGCCAGGCCTATTTCTACACGAACTATTTAATTCAGGGGAAAAATATAAGTTTAAAAAAATCAGCTGGCACCAGTCTTTTGTGCGAAAAAAAGTTGGAACAAAGATTTCACATCGAGACGACCTAGCTGTTGAAAGGGACGTAAAGACCCCAGTTACTAATAATAACAACAACATTTCACAGTACCCTTTTTAGGAGATGAAAGAACTTATTAAAAGTAGAATACAATCATTGCATAGTTGAGCCGTATTTTTCTTTCTAACCAAAGTTAACCAAACGGGAATAAAATGAACCAAACTGGAAGCAAGTCATTTTTCTTTTGGAAGAGGAAAAATTTCCTCTTCCAAAGTTAACCAAAATGGAGAATTCTTGCTTCCAGTTCTTTTATAGGTTAAGTCAATTGTTTATCTTTAGAAGTACCAAAACGCATTTTTCTTTCACGAATGACCTTAATAAAATGGAAATATTTGGAAAAAACCTAACCTGGAAAAAATTTTGGTTAGAAAGAAAAATACGACTTTGGTCTTACCTGTAGGAAAGCTAGACATAGAGGAAACAGATGCCATGCGTCCACCTCAGCATCATTGTGTTTAGCGGAGATCTGTTTGGCTATGGACGAGAAGCGTTGCAAGTAATCGAGGAGAAATTTCTGGGGGAAGTAGAAAGATGGATTATTGTTACTACCTATAGAAAAATGAAGGCTCTTTGGACTCTTTGTAAATACGTTCATATTTTCAAATGTTCAGAAATTAATACCGTCTATGTTTGGAGAGCAGAGGGCTTGTTTAACTTGATAGAAACGATTAAATTTTCTTACAGCTGTTGTTCGTCAACCTTCTTACTGCCTTGGTACCGCTGATGGTGGCGACAAACCGGCTAGAGTTGGTGGCGAAGAACAGTTGGATGTGTGCTGGTCAAGAGTTGATTTTGTAAGGACGAGACTAAGCTCAAGTCTCGTCGGTATTGAATTTTCTCCGCAAAAGGTGAGGAGAAGAAATTTTTTACGCATTGCGCATTCGCTCATGGAGGTAAAAATAAGTGGCCTTTCAGTTTACTTACTTTTAGAGCCCTAACAGTCTATAGTAAATGATTATTTTTTGGCATTGGTAGGCGAGGCCATTCCATACAGAAATTTTTAGTGCTTCGAGTCTCAAAGTCCAGGCATTGTTCAAATTGTTCCTATAGGTATAGATGGAAATTTCAAAACAACTTACATGGCAGCTATCAAACAGCTGAGTGACTGTACATCCTTTACTCAGTTGGAAACATGTGGCCATAGCTTCATTCATGATCTTGAAAACGACAGCCGAACTATGGGCTAGCCCTAGGAGATAAATAAGAAAAAATATTGTTTAAACAAATTGAATATGATTTGAAGTCCACTGTTTTTATTACATTAAGACTAGAGGAAATATGCCTCGGACTTAATCTGGTTAACCAAACTGTTTGGTTAACCAGAGGTTCTATTTTAACCAGAGGTTCTAGGGTACTGGGCGATTTGGCATTCGTTTGTCTGTCTGTCTGTCTGTTCCGCGATAACTCTAGACCGGATTCTTCAAAATTGTTGAAATTTTTACCTAGTGTTTTTGGGCCGATTTGGGCCGCATGAGTGCTCTTTTGGTGAAAATTAAAAATGATTTTTCTAATTTTATTTAATAAAGCAATGCTCTTGAAATTTTATATAGTTTTTTAAAAATAATATTTAATTTCAGTAGTGAACTTTTGTGTTCGTGAAAGCTAAGGGGCCCGCACTGTGTTAAGAAATCGAAAAAGGGCCGGTTGATATTTTCTAAATAACACCTAGTCGGGTATTGAATGAAAGGTCTCGATGTCCTCATGATTGATTTGACATTTATAATTCCATCTTAGAATCTGTGTAGGGTTTACAGTTCGCAGACTTATAGTATTAAGTCACTCTCCGTCCATGACTCAGTGGTGAAGAGCACTGGTTGCTGATCCGGAAGTTGCGGGTTCGAATTCCGTTCCGGTTCACAATTACTCAAACTTTATTTTCTAAATATATGCCTTCCTTGAGGCTCGAACCGCCAACCTTCAGGTTAAGAGTCCTTATGGATTGAGCTACTGAATACATTAATTAAATGACTAATTAATTAAAGCTATAAATTAACTAAAACAAATCATTTACCATCAACTTGGTCCATTACGTCATCACGACTAACATCTTCCTGTTTGTGTAACTGAGCAAGCATTGAGTTGTACTGGAGATGACCGTAGTTACTCAAATGAGGTGCCAAGGGAGCGTGGATCAGTAATCTCAGACGAGAAGGAGAAGATTTGGTGTCGGAATCTGAATAAATCCAAACAGTGTGTGTGTCATTATTAGAATTAGAACAAAACAATTATAGTGCTTTATTTATACTAATGAAGAGAACCGGTGGTCTCCGAAGTCTTCCGGCCCTACCCATGCTAGGTGAGGTTAATGTGGGTAGCTAGTACGATCCCATCAAATGGAGGGTTAACCCCCGTCCTGACTTACTCAAATCAGGACGTTAAAACCAAATAGAATTAATGTACATAAAAGGAACCTAGACATTGGATTTGGGTGTTCATATTATCCTCTCACCACCGTGATATAGGTATCTGTGCCCATTTCACGGACACGGAATTATTATTACTATTGTTGGTCATCATCATAATCAAACGTTCATGTCCGCTGTTGGACAAAGGTTTTCTTTCAACTGAATTCCACACAATTCTGTTGTTGTTGTAGTGAAGGTCTCCAGCCATTACAATCGACACAATTATGTAGTTTGTAATGTTGATTATAAATTAATGTAAATGGATTTCATAAATTAAGATAATAATTATTCTCTACACATAATAATTACAAAAAAATAGTTTCATAGTTGTGTTGTAAGGGTGATGCGGAAGAGAATGCCGTTGGCATTAGCACCGCCCTTGATCAAGTTTTATTTTTTTTTCTTAATTTCAATATCTATGTATGTATAATATATATTCCCTTTGTAAAATCATATTACAATAAAATAAAATTGATTGATTGATAATATATATTCTATTTAATTTGTAAATAAAACTTGATCCAACATGTTTAATAATAATAATAATATTGAAAATAATATATATATACCTGGCGCAGTCTTCTGAGCATTCATCAGAGCCCGGAGATCTTCATCGAACTTGAAGCTCAGCTTCTGTATCTCAAGCAGCAGGGGAATGGGCTCCTCTTGTTCTTTCAGCGCCGAGTTGATTAACTTGCCCAGCTCGGGGTTCAAACTCTCGAGAACGTCGATGTAGAGATCCGTGAGCAACGAGTCCACAGCCACGGAGTTCGGTAGAAGCTGCGTGCACCATTTGGTCTGAACAGAAAGTTGCGGATAATAATAGATCTTATTGAAATTTTAAACATATTCACAACTTAAGTTGTAGTTTTATTTATAATTTTTACAAGGAAATCATACATACATGCTGGATACAAATTTACAAATATGGATGTTTTTTTATATATAGAAAATACAAAATTTACAACTCAGGAAATTTAGAAGAAAAAAAAATGAAAATTTTAAAGAGAAAAAGATAGATCTTATTGAAATTTTAAACAAAGGAAATATATATTCCTTTTTTTTGATCATATTATTCAAGTTGTCTTTATCTTGTATGACTCTGTACATAATTATATCTTAGAAGTCTTATAAATAGTTCATTGATAGGAATAAATTTCGGCTGTAGTACAAGACATTATGCAGTTCCTACAGTGTTAACATTCATGGTAAACATCGTTTGATTTCTGGTATTAGAATTTTCTTCATTATTCTTACTCAAGGAACTTACCTGACTCTGATATTCATTTAACAGGAACTCGTAGACTTGTTTCAGAACTACTTCGGCAGCTAGATCCTCTCCGCTTTCTAACAAGCGTTTGACTTCCTGACAGTAAACACCTTTCTGACACTTGTCATAATAGCTGAGTAGTTGAGGTAGTCGTTCCATCGAAGAAAAGATGCGAACAAACTTATGCGCTTCATCTGAGAAAAAATGAAAAAAAAAAAAAAAAAAAATAGAATTCACCCGTTCGTCTGTTGTTTAAATAATGGTGAACTTATTAGAATAACAAAAACCTCTAAAACACACTCTGGAGATGCCTTGAAACTTGAACCATATACCTATAGTTTGGGAAATAATAAAGGTTTTTCTTGATATGTAATGTATCAATTAAAAAATTGACATTTGAATAAAACTACACCTCGAAATTTAAAACAATTATAATTTATAATCATGTAGCAATAATTATTATTATTATTAAACATATTTGATCAAGTTTTATTTACAAATAACACAGAATATATACATATACATACATAGGAATTAAAATTAACAAAACAAAACTTGATCAAGGGCGGTGCTAATGCCAACGGCATTCTCTTCCGCACCACCCTATATTCCAATAATGTTGGAAGACACTTACCCAGATGTTTAGAAGTGAAAGCTTGTACAAGGTGAGGACTGGCAATAGCTTCCAAGCGATTCTTGAGTGTTTCCAGTTGTAATCTTTTATCTTCATAATCGGGAGTGTTGGTCAGAACACTTAGACATAGCTGCATGCTGACAATCTTTGCAGCTATAACTTCAATGTCTCCACGCTCAAATATCTGGAATCATGTCGACAATGGTTATTTACAAACTTATCTTTCACTTTAATACATAAAATTTACAAAATGTAAAAAAAAATCTTGGTTTTAGGTATGTTGTTGTTGTAGCCAGCTTGGCTACAGCTGAAGGGGGGAATGATGGTCTCCAGCCAACTATTTCAAATTTGGCTCGTCCTGTTATGTCACGACGGCGCGGCGTTTCAAAGTTGGTATAGTATATATTTTTCATGTGAGTAAAAGTTTCAAAAGTCCGCGTCGCCGTCGATAGCACGTTGAATACACCAGTTCTCGTTCTGTCACTGAAGTTAAGCAACGTCCAGGACTTGGATGGGTGACCATTCAAATTTGAACCCTTGTGATATTGGCTATTCCCGGCTTCGCTCAGACTGGGTGAGGTTAATGGAGATAACCGACGTCGTGATATAACCAAGTAGTTGAAAGCGACGGTAAACCAAAAAAAAAAAAATCATTTAAAAATAAAACCCTGTGAATGTTAAATGATATTTTTAATTTAATTTCTTCAATTTTTATTAGATCAGTGATAGAAAAAATTACTTTTACATAACTATTTTAAGGGTAAGGTGTTGTTTTCTTCGGTCAAAACATATCAATAAGTAATATAGTGTAATATACACATAGCTTTCGAGTATAATAAAAATATGTATCTATGTACTTCCATTCTTTTCCACCTTGTTCTAGCTATGCAATGTGCTATGAAATATATTTGTATTCTCAGTTTTACTCTTAAAGCAAACAAACCACCGCAATACGTCTTTTCATTTAAAAAAATCAGTGCATACAGAGGTTTTTATTTCATTTTACAAATTAATGTAGAAATAATTTGTCACCTCTTCAATGTCTGTAGTCATGAGAGTCCAGTTATCTGCTTCATGCAATGATTGCTTAGCAGCCAAGAGTTCAGACTTAATTTTATCAATTCGTTCTAAACTGGCCATAGATGCTCTTGTACTTTTCTCCACCTGAAAGAAAAGAGTAAAAACCTGATCACATTCTATTAATACTAGTTAAAAGAGGATGAATGTTAGTTTTCAGACATATTTATGTAATTTGTACTTGCTCTGGTGTCATTTATCTACTTTCTTAGGGTTTCACTCTGCTTTTAAAGGAAAATTGAGTAGTTTCATGTGTAGGATAAAATTAAACAGCATAACTTTAAACCAAACATTTCAAGATGTAGGAATTGGCTGTGTTACTAAAGGTATTATTTAGTAAATGACAGGGGGATACCCACATCATACAATTGCATATTTTTTAATATTAAGGGTGTGATTATCCATAATCATTATCCTTCCACTACCATAACACAACCGTCATGGACATGGAAAGTAAAGTAAATAAGTAAAATAATTACTTGATTTTATTTAATTAACATTTAATTTTAGTGTATGGTTTGATATCAATGATTTATTTTCAAAAGTGTGTCATTGATAAACACACCAACAGCTCTAATCAATTGATTAGCATTGCTTGATTTCAACATTAACATTGGTGACCGGTTCTATGGATCTTGAAAAACACCTGAATAACAAAAAACCGGGATTGGGAAAGTTAACTATCCAAAAGGATTTGTCAAATTAGCGCTGTTTTCTTACATCAATAATTTCTTGTTTCACAGCACTCATTTTCTGCTGTAACATTTCAGCCTCCTGACTCAAAACATTGGCATCTTTCATGATTCTTGGTAAACTGGCTACAACTTCCTCACTCATTTCTTCCAGACTACTATTGACTTGCTGCACATAGAGCTGAAGTTTTTTCACCATATTTCCTACATAAACCTAGAACATAAGCAAAACATAATTATCAGCATCAGCAATGCTTTTGTGGTTACAGAAAATGATTTCTTTTCAACTTTATTCCATTTGATATTAAAATATAATTTACTACAAGAATTTGATGAGTCTGAGGACTAAAGAGTTTGTACTAATAACCATACATTTTTGTGGGTGGTTTTATTTTCCTATATTTTACCACTTCGAATAGACACATGGTGTGAGATTCTCATCTTGAGTTAACAAACTAAATATTGTGGTTAAGAACTTACTGACTTGTTCTCTTGATCTTTGACATTTTTTAATGATTCATTTATCCAGGTTTTGACATCAAAATTGTCACTAGAAAATGCTGAAATATCCTGTAACAAACAAAACAATATACCTATGAAGTACTGAGCAACACAAATACCTGACCTGGAAATAAAAATGATAGTTGGAATTTGTTGGTTCCCAAATGTGTTTTTTTCTCTTTATCCTATTGTGAAAATACCCTTTTTATTTAAAATACCTAGGCCTCATTTCAAAAAGCTTTCTTGATCACATAATCACATAATCACCAAATCTCCTTTCCAACTGCACTCTGATTGGATTATTTCAGTAAACAAATGAAAATGACACACTCTGATTGTGTTATTTTAACAAAATGTGATAGTTGAAAGGGAGATTTAGGGATTTTTAAGTGGCAGAGAATGCCTAAGGCATTAACTTTGCCCCGGATTTCAAAACAATTGTAATTAAAATTTAATGTTGATCTTTATTATTATTTTATTTTTTTGTACATACTTTTAAGTTTTCTTTTTTTTTAATTTATTGTTACTACTTTTTGTTGATGATTGTTTTGTAAAAAAAAGTGTAAATAAATAAAACAAGAGTATTTTCTTGAATGAGGCTCTAATGTCCACTTCCAGTGTCCTCACGAACCCCAGGAGGATAAGGACCCCTGTTTGTGAAATGTGGCTAAATAATATGGGAAACCCCACCATCATCAAAAGATAACCAATTAAAAACCTGGTGTTCATAAAGTATAGTCTGTTAATTCTAATTTGGGCCAAGAGTGTTAACAAGATGGCTTTTAAATACTTTCATGGGTTTTTATTTATATAATGGATCACTTGCACCTATTTTATTTATGGGCTCTATCAAAAGAGTTCATTGTAAGAATAACCATGGTATTTTTCCCTGAGCCTGGGAACCTTTTTAAATTTTATATTGAACAGTGGAAATTTGAAAATCATTTTTGTAAGTTCTGAATATACAAAATGATTCCAGACAAATATTTAAAGAGACTTTAATATGAGCAAACAAAGCCCCATAAGAACAATTAGACTCAAAAATCCAACTCTGTAAATATGACGTCACAAAAGCCTATGAGTTTTTTTCCAATTTGGTAACTTTAGAAGGCTTTTAACTGACTTTCACATTTGTTTTTCGTGGTTTTAGATGAAGGAAATGGTCATTACTGGTATGCCTATTTTCTATAGAATCAGTCATTCACTAAAGAAATTCTGTTTGCAAGTGGCCCATTGGTAATTTTTGTTTTAAAATCCCTAAGTTGAATTAACAAATAATTTAATAACTTATTTTTTGGTAGGGTAAAACTTACCATTGTAGTGTAGTGATGGTAAGTCTGCTTATAAAGAATATAAAGTCAATAAGAATTTTGTTAGTCTTTGACAGTTTATAACATCATTCTGATCATTCCAATATTTACAATCCAAAAAGTGTAACTTGCATAGAATGCATAGCACATAAGCTCAATGGTGCTTTGTTTAATTATCCAGAATCCAATGATACCAAACTCCAGAGACAGCTAGCACCTACTCACCCAGCCAGCTCGACATAATATATGTATTTTTTTTTTTTAATTTCAAATATTTTTATCTTATCAGTTTGAAAATACAAAATACCCGCTATTCGCTATAGACAAATGGCAGTTTAAACTCTCAAAACTGCCAAGAACTTCATACGTCACATCACAGATTTATGTATCTTGCGTGCAGTAAACCGCTGTAGATTTTCAATAGAAAATCAATCTTTTATCATAAAACATAAAATGGAAATCAATCCACTATAAAGATTTTTTAAATTGTTCCATGATAGGGTTAATGGGAAGTTTGAACTTTTGAGTATCACGACATTCTTTTTGTGCAGCTTGAAGTTTAAAACGCGCTGGACCACTCACTGTTTAAAGCGCATTCTATTGGTACCTACACAAATTAACAGGACACGTCACTTCTGGACGAACCTTTCTTATCAACTGGTTTTGTTTTCAAATTTAAAATCTATTTTTTATCACTCTTATCACATAGATAATAGGTTGCAAAGTACTAACGCCCAGAGCAATGTTAGATAACTCATTTTGCATTGTAATCAAAGGTTGACCTACTTCAGATTTTTTTATGGAATTATTTTGATGAGTTGAATTCTTTTTACCTTGCCCAATTGTTAACCAAGTAACTGTGAGATAAGAGTTGTTAGAATGTCTAAAGAATACAGAGTCCTCTCTATACAAAGTCATGTTGTATCAGGATATGTGGGAAATAAGAGTGCTACCTTTCCATTGCAAGTAAGTTTACATAAATAGACCCATTTTTTTAACTTACTACACTCTTAGCAATAAAGCTACTTGTGAACCATTTAAGTTATTTGTAAAATAGACCCAGTAATATTGAAAGATACATGTTGTTTTCATGCAAGTTTGTCTTCCTTTAGTGTGTAGTTAGAGTCCACACTAAGAGGCATTACCATTAAATTTTCAGACCATGCATGCATTGAAAATGGAATTTTTTGCTTTCTTAATTAAAGAGAAAAAAGTGTTATGAATTTCAATAAAATGGTTAAGCCTTTAATAATTTAACTAACTAGGTACTTAATGAATGTAAAACACTATCACATAAATTGCATTAATTAGAAAACACTATCTATTTGTACTTTAATTTATGAGACCATGAGTGTTATTTCAATTTTGAGTTTGCCTGCTGATTTCAGAATCAGCTAAGTGTCTTTCCTGAAATACAAGGTAAAAACAATTTTGTGTACATCTTTTCAACAGGTATTAGGATTTGAAGTGGATGCTATTAATACAGTTCAATTCTCTAATCATACTGGGTATGGAATATTCAAAGGTCAAGTCATCTCTGAACAAGATTTTGGTAAGAAGATTTTTGTTACATTACAAGTGTTATTTTCTTGAAAATTTGGTTGACTTCAAGTTAATTAAGTGCATTTGGACAAATATTTTAATGAAGTAGTTATATTTTTCCAAGGCCTACAATCACATTGGCTGGCTGTTAATTGAAAACAAACAAATTGATTTTTGAAGGAAATTAAAAATGAAAAAGAATATATACAAGTACACTTAAGTCCATTATGTATTACCAAAGAGAAATTTATCTAATTACATTTTCAGATGAATTGGTTGAAGGGCTGAGACTGAACAATCTTTTAGAATACACTCATGTTCTAACTGGGTACTGCAGATCACCTGAACTTCTATCAAAAATTGGAAAACTTGTTCAAGAGTTGAAGAAAGTCAACCCAAACTTAATCTATGGTAAAACTTTGTATATATTTTTTTATATTAATATGTACCAACCTATCTTGATTGATAAAAGTATTGTAATTTGATTAATGAATTTTTATTAAACTGTGTTTTATCTTATATTACCAAAGAGAATTAATTAAACTTTATAAAAAAAAAAATACAGGTATGGTCTTGGGTATTGTAAACATAAATAAATGTTTACCCATTTTTACATTGTAAACATAAACCCATGTTTACAACCCAAACAAACTCCATTAAAACAGCTGGAACAATTTTGATGAAATTTTCTTAAATCATTTTATTGGAAGTCCAATTGTTCTGAAAATAATACTATTAGATTCCTCATTGAAAAACACTCTAAAAACAACTCTCACTTTATTCCCAGAAACTACTGGGAGGATATATATATCTTTATTTGTATTATGATGTTACAATTTACTGGGAGGATATGCCAGCCAAGTATCTAAAATCCCATGTAAAATTCTATGGAACTACTAGAAAGTAAAAACCCAGTATAAGCTGATTTATTACAAATACCCCCCACCCAATATTGCTCTCATTTTTTCTTATTCTTCTAGTATGTGATCCAGTTATGGGAGATAATGGGAAAATGTATGTCCCTCAAGAGGTATTGCCCATCTACAAAGATGAAATATTGTCTCTTGCAGATATTATTTGTCCAAACCAGTTTGAATCAGAGTAAGTATAAAATAATGTAGTTTATGGCAAAGTGAAAGGAAAATAGAAGATGAAGGGTTCTCTACCCTCTAAAAAACCCCATATTTTTCATTGGTTTGGGTCCCAGCACTCATATACGTTACTTTGGGTTTGTTATTTGTTTCTATATTATGGACGTATTGTTCAAATTATTTGTAGTCATCATCATGAGTACTGATACCCGTAAGTAAGATAAAAGTATTAATTATAAGTACCTACCTACTTAATATTATTTTTATGTTCAAGGTAAATACTTGTAATCACTTTATTTATTACAGACTTCTCACCAACATTCCCACTAATGATAAAGCTGGTTTGATGAAAACAATCAACTCACTCCATGATAGAGGTGTCAAAACTGTTGTTATTTCTTCTTCAGAGCTTGGTCCAGAGAACCATTTGCTGGCAGTTGCTAGTACCATTATTGGTAATGTGAATAATAACTTGCAGTCTTCTTTAGTTATTTTTTTTTTTTTCTTTAGTACCTATTCTAAGATTTTATAAGAATTGGAGGAATGCACTTTTAAAGTAATACCTTCCTGAGCAGTAGCAATCAAAGATAATGAACATTGAACCTTTTTTTTGTCTGCTGGGGTATGTCAAAAGAGAGAAAACCAGTGTTTGCGAGATAACTATTAACAGATAACAGAATAGCCAGCCTTAGCCCAGGTAGCTTGCTGTTTCCCAAAGGTATGGCATAATATAAAGAAAAAGCCCAAGTTCTCACAATGGTTGATCAATCCGTCACAGTTCACTATAACCAATAACCACAAAATATCTCATGCCTACAAATTAAGAAAGTTGTGAAATACTAATAACCAACATAAATTAATTATATCAAACTCTTTTCCTAAATAAATTTCATGAAGAAAAATACGAACATAGTTTGAATCATTATTATTTAGATGGCCCAAATTGTAAAACAAAAACTAAAAATCCCATCATTCAATATATTGTGGTTGTTTTTATTAATTTCTACCCATTTTCTCTTTCAGGTGATTCCAAAACTACTGTCAGTATTGAGATTCCAAAATTGGATGCCATATTCACTGGCACTGGTGACTTGTTTGCATCACTTTTGCTGGGGTGGATCACACTTTCAGAAAACAATGTGAAAGAGGCATTGGAGAAAACTATTGCTAGTCTTCAAAGTGTATTGGAGCGGACAGCCAAGGCATTTCCTTCCAGAGGTAAAGGTACAAAGCAAAAATTTATCTACCTAAGAATTTTTTTTGAAGGATTTTAATCAGGCAAATAGCAAAGTGTCTGGCTGGGGAACATTAAACATGGAGAAGACCTGTGTCTTGCTAGAGGACTATAAAAGGATAACAGACTAGCCAACCCTAGCAAGCTTGCAATTTCTGGAGGGTTTATGGCTTATTAAGAAGAAAGCCAAGTTTCACAATGGTTGCACATAGAAAGATGTGCTTCAGAACAAGCCAACAGTTGTAGCCAAGTCAAACAAGAAGATATAGCAAATGATTTCCAATATGAAATTTATATCATAGTTTCAGTTTGCTACACCTTGCATAGTGAAAAGCAGAGTAAGTGAAATACACAACAACAAAAAATGTTAATGAAACTATAATCCTACTAATTTTTACTTGTTTCAGATTCTTCAAACAAATTAACAAGTCGAGAAAGAGAATTAAAATTGATTCAAAGTAAGGTTGACATTGAAAATCCAGTTGTGAAATTTTATGCCAAACCGTTTGATGCCTAGTAATAAAAATTCGATCTATCAACACTACTTTTTTTTACCATTAACAAGTAGTTAATAGAAGATTTTTTATTATAAAGAAAAGTGTTTCACAGCTTTTTTTATTTTGTAGCCATGAAACAGGGGCTACTGTAGACACTTGTGGTCTGTGTTGTAGCCTGCCCATCCCGTAGTATGCCTCCCCTCTGATGGGCGAGAAGTGACACCATACTTCCTATTTAGAGGCTGGGTGAACACGAGCGCACCGGAAGGCAGGTCCGTTTTACATCCTGCCAGCTCCCTAGGCACAACGAACAGAGAAGCGCCTCTTTTTATACCCCTGCCAGCTGATTACTGGCACATGTGACACGTCAGGTAGCGTCGGACGCGGCTGTGATTTGGGTCAGATGTCTGCTTTCGGCAGTGGCGCAATAAAAGATTCATGCAGATACAACCACGGCAATTTTTTCCCATATTTTTGCGCCCCCTAAAAATGCCAATTGCCTAGCGCCCTAGGCACGTGCCTCCTGTGCCTTTTCCGTAAAACGGGTTTGCCAGAAGGTATGCCTTACAAACATCTGTAAGCAAATTTTAAATACAAAATTTTGTCGGTGCGGGGGTTTGAACTCGGGACCTTCCGCATGGCAAGAGTGCTTAACCACTGAGCTCTTCAATAGGTAAACAGTGAACATATATTAGGACATGGTGGACTATTGTAAAGGGTACATTAACACATATGTATAGTAGAGAAAACAGTCCTTTTATACTGCCCAATTACTTCATTCCAGTATTTAGTAAATTTATGTGTATAGTAAAGAAAAAAATCCTTTTATACTACCCAATTACTTCATTCCAGTAGTTGTTTCGCAAGCATTGTTATTTGTTTATGATCTTGAAAGAAATCAGGGAAAATCTATGCCTTAGGTCCTTAGGTGGCATCCAAGCCATTGATGATTAAGTAACACAATGGTGATTTCTAGTACAAGTTATGCTGTGATACTCACATTTTTAAAGGCTTTGCATTCATCAGAAATAACCAATACTTTTTTTTTTGTTTAAATGTATGTACATTTAAATACTCTTTACTTATTAACTTGATCAAATTAAGGTTACTATGTACATTTAAATGCTCTTTACTTATTAACTTGATCAATTTAAGGTTAACATGAACTAGTCTTCCTTATTATAAAACTAGTCTTCCATAATTTTAATTTAAAAAAATGTATATGGCTTCAATTACAAATGTTGTATCATCTAGGAATAAAAGTGAGAGAAAAGATGGGGAAAAAACCAAACATAGAGTCAAATAAGTATTTTTTATTGTTAAATTTGAACTCACAAATGGTTCAAAAGTATTTATGCTGATTTCCTGCTATATTGTTTACAGTGACAATAAATAACTATTCTATTTAATTTACAGGTCCTTATTGTTTACTCTACCTTTTCGTACATGAAAATTTATATATGTCGCAATTGTCGCATACATTCAAATGTGTATTCAAAAAGTACATTAGTACTACTAAAAAGTAAAATGGACCAGTAAAACAAATGGAATAGCTGACAATTTTATTATATTTTAAAATATAGTATAGATACTAAAGTAGATATATGTTTATGCCAGGTGTGTAAAATTTCATTTTAACCAATTTTATATTACATTTGCAACAGAAATTGAAATGAAAAAGTTGAGTCTGTTTTCAAAGTTCTTATTTATTGCTCAATTAACATGATGTAACAATTTTAATTACTATTCATTTTTATCAAAAGTAGAAGTAAAACTTAATTTTGATTTACATCAGTAATCACACTTTGAACTTGAACATTCAATTGAGTGTATACAATCAACTATTTCACAGTTTGCTGGGAATTGCAAAAGGAACATTTTATAAGACTTGTTCATAATATTATAATATTTACCCCTTTGTCTGTCTGTTTCAAATCAGTGATGAATTTTTACCTACCACCATTTTTAAACTTCATCTTGAGAAATAGGTTAAACAAAAACTTACATAACAATTATGAAGTGAACTAACTAATGTTCATTGGAATAATAAATCTAATCATCATGATGTTCATGCTCCTTTCTACGAATTTCCTTCCATTTGGCAACATTTTCTGGTGAATTACCTGTGAAAAAAAGAAGAAGAAAAAATAAGGTAAGTACTACAAACATAGGATATCCATTTTGTGGAGCAATGAGACACTTTCTTCAAGACAATTTTTTTTAGTAAATCCTTCTTATTCAAACCATTGGTTGTTGGACAGAAGTCATGTACCCAGGCAAGATTTGGATATGCTTTGCAAGTAGAATCAACCCAGTTTCTACATTACCAACACCATCACTTGAACATTACTAACAAGACTATTGAAACTTGTCAGTTTTTCTTACATTCAAATACCACACACAGAGTTTTTAAATTGCATGGGAGGTGAATACTGGGCAAACAATAGATTTGTAAGCCACTATTGAAGAAATAAAATATGATCTTTTTGATTCTTCTGTCACACAATGGTGTGTGACCCACTGCTGTGTGACAGTACTTTAAAAAAAAGAGTGTTTCATAGCCTTTTTTATTTTGTAGCCATGAAACAGGAGCTACTGTAGAAGCTTTTGGTCTGTATTGTAGCCTGCCCATCCCATAGTATGCCTCCCCTCTGATGGGCGAGAAGGTATCCCTTACAAACAGTTGTAACCAAATTAAGAATAGAATGTTTCACCTGTGCTTTGATATGATTATTTTTATTGTTTATCTTGAAAATAATATTAGAATATTTTAATTTTGATAATTTTCTAGGTAATTTGATGATGGTGGTTTGGGGGAGGGTCAACTCTCATGAAAATTTCAATATCTGATACCATTTGGGCTGTGCTATTCTAAACAGACAACTCCTAAGAGGACATAGTCAGCCAGTCAAACACACACACATTTGAGTTGTACAGATATAGATGCCTAATGAGTATGTACTTACTGGCTTTGCTAATTTTATAGAACATGGGTGATGTTACAAGGAGAGCAAAGGGAAGTGTTTTCCATAACCATTGCTTGGTAAAGTACAATTTCCATGGAAAATTTAAGAATTTAGCAGTGTAGGTGTAGGGATACTCCATACGCTTTCCA
Organism: Bactericera cockerelli; assembly: GCA_024516035.1. Lineage (NCBI taxonomy): Eukaryota > Metazoa > Arthropoda > Insecta > Hemiptera > Triozidae > Bactericera > Bactericera cockerelli. The sequence goes on from CM044958.1 coordinate 36,967,548, forward strand.
GCCTCTTTAGCTACATCAGCCATATTTTCTAAAACAAATAATGGACAGTTATGGTTAAGAAAAAAATAGGATATACATACAGTTCAAATGAACTGGTAAATAAATTAAATAAAGCTTAATATTGCAATTTTCAGACAAGAGTAGGTGTATTTCATCTTCTTTTTTTTTTTCTTTTTTTTTTTTAATAGTCGTCTACACCTCATCATGGATAACAGAAACCTTAGGTTTCTATGTGACGTGTGAGGCAATAACTGACGCGTTACTTTGGGTATTATAAAATAATAATATTTGGTTGGTCATTGTCATTGGTGTTGTTATATACATCAAGTGCCTGTATTATTGGGGACTTATAAGTATAGTTGTCTTTACGGGGTATTTGAAATGGCTGTGCCCTGTTATCAGTCATTCTTAGTCGGGGGTCATTTGTTTTTCGGCACTGGAGTATTATCTGGTATATGTAAGGGCTACAGAGTTTTCCGGTACTTACGTTTTGAATGAGTTTGATCTGGTCATTTCGTCTCCTCCCCTCAAGTGATTGGATGGGGAGATTTTCAGTGAGCAGATCATACTCGATGTAGTTGGGGTATAGTGGGTAGAACCCATTTAGTTTTTTAAATAAGTACCGGATGAATCGAGCTTGCACTCTTTCTAGCTCTTTAGAGTCAACTTTAGTGGTAGGGTTCCATACAACAGAACCATACTCCAGTACCGAGCGAATGTATGATTTGGTAAAGGAGTATTCTTGCGTCAGGATCCTGGATATATTTGGAGTATCTTATTACCGTTCCTAATTGTCTGTATGCTTTATTTTTGATCTCATAAATATGTGATTTGAAATTTAGGTTGGGTTCGAATTTTATGCCTAGGTCTTTGTATTGGTCAGTATATAGTATGGGGGTGTTGTTTATGTAGTAGGTGGGTTTATGTGAATGTCTTTTGTTCGTAAAGTTGATGGCAAAGCATTTATTAGGGTGGAAGTTTAAACCAATTTCTGTAAGCCATCCTGACACGGAATTTATATCTTCCTGTAAGAGATCACAATCTCTTGTGTCATGGATGGCTTTATATATTTTGAGATCATCAGCATACAGAAGGACCCGGGAGTAATTTACTTTATTTATTATGTCATTGTATGTAAGGATAAAGAGCAGGCTACTAAGCCTGCTACCTTGAACAACACCTGAGCGGGGTGTAATAGGTGGTGATGTTAAACCATGGTATCTGACGTACATTTTTCTATTTTGCAGATAACTAGAAAACATTTTGACAAGAGACGAGATACCATTTTTTGCCAGAGCATTTAAAATGGTATCATGGTGTATCCTATCAAAACATTTTTCTACATCTGTGTATAGACAATGTACGTCAGCCTGCTCGGAGATGGATTGCGCAACATAGTCGGAAAATTCTACCAGGTTTCCCACAGTAGATTTTCCAACTACGAAGCCATGTTGGCAGGGGGAAATTTTACCACCTATATAGGATTCTATTTTGGTGTAGATGAAGCTTTCAAATATTTTAGCTATGACATTTAGGTTAGATATGGGGCGATGGTTTTCGATGTCTTGGTCACTACCTTTTTTGGGAACGGGTGTAATATTTGATTCTTTGAATTTTGCAGGGATTTCATTCGCTGTCAGACATTTATTAAATAATATTGTAAGGGGTATTTTCAGATATTCCACACATTCTTTGAAAATTTGGGGAGGTATGCCATCAGGTCCAGGTGGTTTATTTGTGCAAAGAGATAAAATCTCCTGTTCAATGTCCGACATTGTCACCTGTTCAATGTGAAAGCCATCTAATTGTGTATTATTTATATCTTGTGTGGTTGTGTACGAGTATGTTGAGGATTGGGGGTTGTATGCTTCACAAAAGTGTTGGGCAAAGTAGTTTGTAATTGTTTGGGGGTCAGAGACGGATATGTTTTTGAATTTTAGCGTTTTATGTGTGTTGTTCAGTTTGTTGTTTTTAGTGTAATTCCAAAATAGTTTGCTATTTCCTTTTTTTATGTCTTCTGTAATCTTATTTATGTATGTTTGGAAGTCTGCACGTATATTTTTTTTAGATTGCTTTCTGAGTTGATGGTATTCTTGTGTCTGTTTGTTTGTTTTAGATTTGTTTTTTCTTAGTCTTTCCTTTCGTCTAAATGATTTTATTGTGCTTTTTGACCACCAGTTTGGAAATTTGGGTGTTTTAAATTGCTTCTTTTTAGGAACACACTTCTCAAAAACTTCTAATGTGTTCAGGAGTTTGTCATTTTGTTTTAAGGAATATTTATGTTAATTTTTTCTTTTATAGAAAACCTTGATACAACAAAAAAAAATCAATGGAAAACCTTCATATAACAAATTCTGTTAGAACAAAAACTTTGGCATATCCCTTGGGTTTCTTTAAATGGAGGTTCTACTGAATAGTTTTCTCAGAATCTTCAATGTCAATTATAAAGTAAAAACTAACAGATATCAAAAAAGTTCTCAGAGTTATCTCCCCAAACAGAATGTAAAAATCCAATAATATCATTTTAAAATTCACCTTTCCATGGGTTTCAGAAGGGATTTTTTTTTCTTTTGTTTTTGTTACACCATGTTCAGGGGGGGGGGGTCAACTCTAAGAACTTTTTTTTATGGTTTCCAAGATAGTTAACAACATAAAATTACCTAGAAAAGGGACTAATACAGTCTCTTGAACACAATATAAGGTGAAATATACTTCAAAAATGACAGTATTGAGCTTGCTGTATAAAATTAAAAATTATCCTTTTCTTTAGTTGCAAGTTCCCTAACAGAAGCCTCAAAACTTTGTCTGTCTTGGATCTCAAATGACCTTAGATGTCATAACATTCCACAAAGAAATAACATAGAATTTCAAACTAAATCAACTGGTCAATGAATTAATGACAAAATAAATCTGAACAAAGCAGAAGAAAAAGAAAAACATGGAATGATAGTGATTATTATTAAGTTAAGTTATTATATTTGTGTTAATTACTTTCATGATATCACAACTACCTTAACTTGCTTTACTAAGGGTGAAATTAATAGATATTTCTGTAATACCTCTGTGGTGCTAAGTCATGGGTTTCATACTGTGTAAAATAGGGAAAACCGAGACTTAACGATGATTTGAGATATAGAATTTGGCTATTAATTTCACCCTAAATCTACAGTGAAATTGGGACTTAAACCACCAACCTCCATGTTACAAGTCTGCCACCTTCTTGATCAACCTACTGAATTTGGATGATTATTATTATTAACTGGGGTATAACATACCTTTACAGCTAGGAGTCCTAGCTGCTAGGTCATCTTTAGGGGTGTTACCCTCCATTTGCTGGAAACTCACAAACCACATTAACCTCAACCAGCATGGGTCGGGCCCGGATGCCAGCATCACGAAGTTTTCACCTCGCTGGACGTTTCTGAACTTCGGTGATCCTACGAGAACCGGTCCCATTCAACGCTGGCTAGGAATGTAAATGATTTACATCTAGACAGGGCCACCTATAGCTCAGGCTCAGAGGTCAAGTATGAGAAGCACTATTCGGCCATGAGTATTCATATATAATGTCGTGTTTCACAATTTGAAGCTGGATAGCGAGTCATCCTGTAAATGATAAAGAAATCATATTAATTACTTACCGATAAAGCACTCCTGATTTTGGGATCCTGACACAGAATTTAAAAACGAGAAGTAGCTTTGGTAACAAATTGAAAGCTGCAAGTTTTTTTTTTTTTTTTTTTTTTTTTAAATCTGACCTTAGATAAGTTTGTTATGATCAAACATATGATTTCACAAATCCTACTATATTCTTTGTTTATACATCGAAAAATTTATCACTGCTCTTGAAAGTACTCTCGGACAAGAGCCAGTAATTTCGGTTGTGAATAAACACAAATAAGTCATCCATGGACCATGAACATCAATTATCAAGAAAAACAGGTTATTTTACTCACTAAAGCCAAAGGAAAAGATTATTTTCTCGGGTTTTACGTCCCTTTCAACAGCTAGGTCATCTCAAAAACGGGGGTGTTACCCCAGCCTGGGTTGGGCCGAAATGCCAGCATCACAGGAAGTCTTCACCCCGCTGGACGTTGCTTAACTTTGGTGATCCTACGAGAACCGATGGATTCAATGCGCCTTATGCGCCATCGACGCTGGCTAAGAAAAACAGAAATAGCGTCAATTCCCACTATCTCTTAATTCTCCTGTTTATGAGCAAATACTAATTCGCCGCATCACTCGATACACAAAATTTGTTAGCTAGTCCATTTTTATGACCTTATTACGTGTTTTCAGGATCTCTAATCAAACAACCACCTAAAAGCTAAGACCATCTACACAAGTATAAAATCCCTCTTATGTATAATATACAGGGTGATTCGGTTAAGTGGCGACTGGAAAATATTTTGAATTTTACACAACAAGGCGCGTTAAAGTAATTTTTTATCTGACGCTCCTGGTAGCCAGGACAAGCGACTAAAAATTATATTTTTTGTTTCCATTTGTTTGATTTCATATTTTGTAGACAGGTGTACAACATTCGGGTACCTACACATGTATATGTCTTGTTAGCCCAACTTGATACAAGCAAAACAGCCGTCACTAAATGAATTAAACACATCACCGTAGTCTCGTGTACTCGTGTGATAATGTGTGAATGAGTGTTACCTGTCTGAAAAATATGAAATAAAAAAAATAGAAACAAAATTATATAAAAAAAAAAAACAATTGTACAACCCGTACGATAATTTTTCAGGGGTTTGTCCTGGCTTACTGGAGCGTCATTATTAAAAAAAAGTACATTCTTTACTTTCGCACGCGCCTTAGGTATATCATTTTATATGTGTATAAAATGTGTATAAAAAATAATAATATCTCCTTATTTACCTAATAACACTGCCCAATTAGGACTATTAATTAAGTCGCATTATTCCAAATGGGAAGATAACTTGACATGTCCCGGCTGGGTTTTGAACTTGCGAACTCTAGATTTACAGAGTGCCACCTTTACCAATGAGCTACTGGGATAGATAAGTATTAACGATATTTTTTTTTTCGCCACCTAGGTAACGGAATCACCCTGTATGTTTTAGACTTTTTGTATTACTTCTGTGGCGTAAGTTTGGATTCTACGTATTGTTTTAAATGGGGAAACTAATGCTTAAGTCATGACTTGAGATCTTGATTTTTGTCTATTTATTTCGTCATGAGTATTTTTTTTTTATAATCACGAATCAGTTTACCGTGCGCGTTAAACCACCGCTGCTATAAAGCGCGTTTTTCAGTTATTATTGTATGTGTACAACACGTTAGGACAACCGGTACGTGGGAAAATTTGAAATTTTGATAATAAAATTGCTATCACAAATTGATATCACTGGAAAATTGAAAAGTTAAAACATTTTTCTCATCACTTTTATTATTCATACCTCTCGTTACAGGAACCTATTATACCTAGTAGGTTTAAAGAAACAACCAAATTTTCAATTTTGGTCAAATTTGTTGGATTCTGTGAATATTGAAGAAACATTTCCAAAGTAATATTTTCATTTATGGAGAGTGTTCCAGAACGTAAGTTATCTTTGAGCCTATACAATTAATAATTACTGTTTGTATAACCATCTATCTAGATTTGATTATCTTTTGATGTTTCAAATACTATGCCAAGCAAATGTAGGGTTTATCAAACTTGAAAAACGTGGATTGGTGACACTAGTTCTAATAGTATTCTTCAAATTAGCGCTAGTGGAGTGAAACCCAGATTGGCAAGGGTTTCACTTAAATCAAGGTTTGGTGTTTTGAAATTCAATATTAGTAAGTCGTACCAAAAAATGGTTGGATGGAAGAGATTGCTATACACATTAACCCCACTTTTTAGTTAGGACATATGTTTACAGAGTGTTTACTTTTTAAATGTACCATAAGAAATCAACCTGTGAATCACAGATCTGTGTCTATTCACTGTTTGTAAGGGTTCTCTGTTTGATAATGTTTCAAACAAAAGCCTGTTTTTGGGGTTAAACTCCATGGAAAAGTGATGAAACTACAGTAGAAATCGTTTATAACGACACCGTTTATAACGAACAATCGGCTATAACAAACAAAATCTCCGGTCCGTTGGAGACTTATGGAAAATTAACATTGGTATCGTTTATAACAAACATCGGCTATTAGGAACAATATCGGCTTTAGCAAACAAATTCTCAAGTCCCGTGGCTACTTTCTATTGGTTATAACATACAAAATTCATTTTGATGCTCTGTGAGTAAAACAGAAAACATGTTTAGTTATGCAGATTTTTGTCAAGGAGTAGATGAGTGACCTGTCTAATATAGATCATTTTTTTAGGAACTTTAAAGTTAGTATTGTTTCAGATTTTGAATTAGTGGATTATGAATGTACCTACATTCATACATAATTGTACATTTTTCATGTCTTACAAAGTTCCCTTATAACGTACATTGTTCTCTATAAGCGATACATATCGGATATAGTGAACTTGTTCCTTATAGCCGATATATCGGTTATAGTGAAAATCGGCTATAAGGAACAAATCTGTCCGGTCCCTTGAAGTTCGTTATAAACGATTTCTACTGTAGTTTCATCCAGGGTGTTTTAGGGGTAAAATTCCACAAGAAAGCAGCCGACTCTTTTTTTTCTTGGGGGTTCCACGTGTGTTTCTTCAGCAATACTATTTAGTCACAGGAGTGTATGCTGTATGCCTGATCCAGGCATATTTGCATTACTTTATGGTGAGACATCTAGACTACTACCCGTATGTAGAATGAAAAAGACTTTCATTTTAACAAAGACAACTTTAGGGTAAGTTTTATTCAACAGAAATTAGCAGAGTGATGAATGATTCGATTAGGTTCTAAACTGAGGAGGAAAAGTAGTTCGTTTAGAGCTGGCCGAAATACAGTGCTGAAAGATTGACTGAATTTCACCACAATCACCCTGTATTTAAAAATCAGTTATATAATCTTGAAGATATATAGGTCGCCTTCTTTCTCGTCTTGGACGGGCAGGTGCATCTTGAATATTTCTTTCAGGAGTTTGAATTATTCTTTCTTCAATAGGAGGCAAGACTTCTTGTTCACCTATTTCAGCTTCTTCATTAGCTACAACTTCTGGAGTCTGAACTTCTATATCCTCCTGATTTGAGATAGCATTTTCTTTTTCTCCAGCAGGTGCGAGATTTCGAGTAGAGACTGTAGTTTCTCTTCCATCAGGGAGTCTTACATGGGCATATTCTAAATTAGCTTCAAGAAGTTCGACTTCATCAACCAAAGGATCATATTTACTTTTCTGGTTGAATTTCTTCAGAAGGACTGGACCAGGTTTCGTCAACCAAGCTGGCATGGAGTTTCCATAGTATGTTCTACGAGGATGGTTGAACATGCGCTCATGAGGTGTCTCATTTGTAGCAGTGCATAAGAGAGACCGTATAGCATGAAGAGCTGAATCTATCACAATTTCCCATTGGTTTGTATTCATGTTTCGTGTCTTGAGAGCAAGCATCACTGTTTTCCAAATGATCCCATTGTAGCGTTCGCATTGACCATTTCCTCTGGGATTGTATGGTGTTGTCCGACTTGTAGCAATGCCATTTTGAGTGAGAAATGATTTTAGTTCTGCTGACATGAAAGCTGCTCCTCTGTCAGAATGAATATAAGCAGGAATACCAAACATCTTAATAATGCTTTGCAAATGCTTGATTACTGTCTGCGATGTTACGTCCGCACAAGGAAAAGCAAAAGGAAAGCGAGAGTATTCATCCACCACAGTGAGAATGTATTTATTTCTTGAGTTGGTAGGTAGTGGTCCTTTGAAATCCAAGTTCAACCTTTCAAATGGAGATGTTGCTTTTATGAGTTGACCTTGATGTTTGAAAAATCTAGGTTTAAGTTGAGAACAAGTATCACATGCTTCAATCATTTCCTTTATTTCTTCTACTGAGAAAGGTAGATTCTTGGCACGAATCCAATGGACCATGCGCGTAATACCAGGGTGGCAGAGACTGTTGTGAATCTCCTTGAGATTAGGCTTGGAGTTGATGGAAGCAGTAATGCGGGATAGAGTATCAGCTGGAGCGTTTTCTTTTCCAGGACGATAAACAATATCAAACTTGTAACATGATAACTCTAAACGCCATCTCATTATCTTCTCATTCTTGATCTTACTGTTGTGTTTTTGCTCAAACATGAATGAGACAGATTTTTGATCTGTTATTACTTTGAAAGGTTTTCCCATCAAGTAATGTCGCCAGTGTCTTACTGATTCTACAATCGCATAGGCTTCTTTCTCTATAGAGGAATGATTTTGTTCAGCTTTATTGAGCGTTCTGGAGAAGAAAGCCACTGGTCGACCCATCTGACTCAAGGTTGCTGCAATTGCAAATTGTGATGCATCCGTTTCAACAGTAAAGGGAGCTTCATCTACAATCGCTCCTGTTGAAGCACGACATATTTCTTCTTTCAAAGATTTAAACATATTAATGGCTTCGTAGTTCAATGGCGGTTTAACTTGCAGGAGTGGTTTTATTTTCTCTGAAAATTTTGGAATCCACTTGCTATAGTATGAAAACATGCCTATAGCTCGCTGTAGAGCTGAGACATCATGGGGCAGGGGTAATTCCAGGAGTGGTTTGAGGCGTTCTGCATCTGGTTTGATTGTCTTATTGGATATAGTGTAGCCCAGGTTTTCTTCCACCAAATTCTTCTTCGCCTGCTCCCACTAAAATGGACAAATACTTACGTCCTGAACGCTTCGATGTAGAACCGACCTCTTCATCAGCAGACAAAGAGTGGACTCACTGGAAGAAAACGTTTGAAAATTTCTTGTCTCATGTGAAAGACGCAAAGGCCGAAGACAAGTTACAACTCCTTACGAACTACATCGCGCCTAACGTCTTCACTCTTCTTGATAGTAATACGACCTACGATGCCGCCATTCAAGCTCTAGAAACCTTGTATGTCAAGCCTAAGAATGTTATTTATGCACGACATTGCTTAGCATCACGTCAACAGAATGCTGGTGAAACCGTCGACCAGTATCTACAAGCTCTGCAACAACTAAGCAAGGACTGCAAGTTCACATCTGTTTCAGCAATAGAACACAAAAATGAATATATCAGAGACACTTTCATTGGAGGACTCTCAAGCTCTCATATAAGACAGAGGCTTTTGGAGAATACTACACTTACACTTGAACAAGCATTTGACCAGGCCAGATCCCTTGAGTTAGCTCAACATCATTCTGCTACATATGTAACTCAAGCTTCTTACACTGAAGTTGCTTCTACACAGCCGCATACGGATACCGTGGCCTCATCGTCTGGAAAACCCTGCTTCTTCTGTGGAAAATCGTGGCATTCAAGAACTGCATGTCCAGCTAAGGAAGCTGAATGTACAAATTGCAATAAACTTGGACACTATGCACGGGTGTGTAGATCCAAAAAGCAACTCAGGAAAACGACTGCAACAACAAACCATGATTACACAGCAATCATAAATAAAAAGATTGAACCAGCTACAACTGCTGCTTCTCCAAACAGTCTGAACAAATCAATAACACCTATTCGAGTCAATGATATACTTCTTAATGGTTTGGTGGATACTGGATCATCTCTGAGTTTTATTAATGAAGCTTTAGTCAAGAAGTGCAGATTGAAAATTCTACCATATGAAGGATCAATTTCTATGGCAAACTCTTCTCTATGTACTCAAATTAAAGGACAATGCAAGGTTGATTTAAAAGTTGCTGAACATTCATACAATAATATTTACTTACTCATAATGAAGAACCTTTGCTCAGATGTAATAATTGGTCATGATGTACTCAACAATCATTCTACTTTGGAAATTGCATTTGATGGATCCAATCCACCACTCAAAATATGTAATTTGGCAACATTAAAAGTGAAACCTGTCTCTCTGTTTACAAATTTAACAGAAAATTGCAAACCGATCATCACAAAGTCAAGGAAGTACTCAAAAGAAGATTCCGAATTTATTGACACCGAAATCGAAAAGCTCTTAGAAGAAGAGATAATTGAACCCAGCAACTCATCATGGCGAGCACAAGCTTTTGTTGTGCGTGATGGGAGACACAAACCACGCATGGTGATTGATTATTCAAGAACAATAAATCAATTCACACAATTGGATGCTTATCCACTTCCCCGAATAGATGTCATTATTAGCAAAGTATCTCAAAATGAAGTGTTCAGTGTAATTGATTTGAAGAGTGCTTACCACCAAGTTCCAATTTTGGATTCTGAAAAGCAATTTACTGCTTTTGAAGCTGCGGGAAAACTCTACCACTTCAGGCGCATTCCATTTGGAGTCACTAATGGTGTTGCTGCTTTTCAAAGAACAAGAGAGATATGCTGAAATGCCGTCTTCCTGCCCAGCAGCAGGCTGCCCGAAGACAAAGAATACCAGTACTGAAGTTGAGTTGATTTAAGATGAAATTAGGACACAGAACCCAGGGAGAAATTTTGACTATAACATGGCATTATTCAATATTAAGATTAGTACTATAGATTTATGAATATAGAGTAGATGAGGGTTAACGAGGTCCATATATATGATTTCTGATCATTGATATTGATGATCTGATGACATGTTGGACAATTGATTTAATGGCATCTTCTTTGATGTTGAATCGTCGACAGAATCGTCGTTACATTGTTGAAGCAGAATCACTGGAGAAAACATACCCGTATTTAGATGATGTGACCATCTGCGGAAAAACTATAGAAGAACACAATAAAAATTTTGAAAAATTCTTTTTGGCTGTTGAATAAATTGTAGAATGAAAAAGACTTTCATTTTAACAAAGACAACTTTAGGGTAAGTTTTATTCAACAGAAATTAGCAGAGTGATGAATGATTCGATTAGGTTCTAAACTGAGGAGGAAAAGTAGTTCGTTTAGAGCTGGCCGAAATACAGTGCTGAAAGATTGACTGAATTTCACCACACCGTAGTCCAGAGTTTCTGAGTTTGACTCCCGGTTGGAGCAGACTTTTTGACAAAAAATCTGTTCCATCAAAACACGTGAGGCTGGCATTTCCGGCACCACCCAGGCTGGGTGAGGTTAATGTGGGTAGTTGATACAATTCCCAGCAAATGGAGGGTAAAACCCCCATCCTGACTTCTTCAAATCAGGATGTACATTAGACATAGAATCAACTGATCTAAATAAAGGTCAATGTGATAATTGGTGCTTCTCTAGTGGAACTCCAAGCAGTCTATAATAAATTAAATGGTGGGACATACTGGTATTTGCTGACAGGGTCTCAGTAGATTGTTATTGGAGATTTTAATGGGTCAGAATATATACACATCTATTGATGAATACTTGCAGTTGTCTAGTTATGTTTTGAGATACTTACCAAGTTTGGCATCCATATAGATTGAAGAATGCTTTTAACATTGGTCTCAAATATTTTCAATTTTGTGTGTCTTCTGAGTGTGCAATTTGGCTTTATTGATTGTTCTCAATTCAATGCAATATTGGTTCTAAATAATTTATCTTAAAGATTACTTGGAAGTCACCAGAGCTGATTTTTCCTTTACAATATGTTGACTAACTTGATATCAGTATAAATCAGTATAAACAGCAGAAGGAAAATATCTAGATATAATTGAAAATTCTAAGATTTAACCTATAACACTTGTGCAGTTTATATATATATATATATATATATATATATATATAGTATATTTTTTCAGATTGTCCTGGTACTGAGAGTGATAATGCAGGAAAAGTATCTGCTTGCCAAGGCTGCCCTAACCAGAAAATATGCTCATCTGGTGCAACTCAAGCAGTTGACCCAGGTATGATCATGAAAACTTGTAGGTTTCAACACTCTTAAATGTTTTATATTAATATTTATGGTCCCATGATGTCTAGTTTCATAGACTAGTTGATTTTGCAATCTAGGTCAATCTGGTGAAATCCAAATGAGATACCTTGCTCCTGCATTAAGTATATGATGTTACAACAACAACAAATAGGTAATACACTAATACATTTGCAATTTTAGACAAGAGAAATAGTACTACTAGTAACTAACTAGTTGATAAAACATTGCAAATATTTTTTTTCACAGGTATTGAACAAGTCAAATCTCATCTCAGCAATGTAAAATACAAGTTGCTTGTCTTGTCAGGTAAAGGAGGAGTTGGGAAAAGCACATTCACCAATCTACTAGGCAGAGTTCTGGCCAAAGAAAATGAAAATCTAGATGTAAGTATTAGATGAAGTGTATCATGAAAAGATATAATGTTATAACATTACACCATTCTATCCCAAAGGTTTAAGTGGAAGAGATATAATGTTTTATTGCCAATGGTAAGAGATTGCATTGGCATAACCCCGCCCTTTAGTTAGGACATCTGTAAATATTTTATGTATGTAGTTTATCTCTTTCTTGTTCATATTATTCTCAATTTTGTATTTTTTTTTTTTTTTTTTTTGTTTCAGATTTCCATTTTGGATTTAGATATTTGTGGACCTTCAATGCCCAGAATGATGGGTCTCCTGAATGAAGAAGTACATTCAAGTGCTTCTGGATGGTCACCAGTGGTAAGTTGGAAAAAGGGAGACAGTAGTTAATTAATAATCAGAAACATGCAGTTGATTTGTGTAATGTTACCAATATGTTTGCTGTCTGTCTCTTGTTGTAACCTCTGAACAGTTTGAGGTAGAGTTCTTGAATTTTGTTATAATGTTCATGGACTATTTAAGAGTTAGGGATACAAGTTCTTTATTAACCTAAGCAGTACTTCAAGAGACCTCTGAAGGCACATTTTTGTTTTTATAGAAATTTTCATGTGACTTTAAGAGACATGTGGTTTCTTGTGGGGTTTGAAGGGCTGTATGTTGCAACTGGTGAAAAATTCAACTCTGAAAAACTCACCAGTATAGCCTCCAATCAGCTACTTCTAATTTTCTAACAGGGTTACTTTGTCATATATATTTAAAACTTAAGAACCGTTTAAAGTTCAGTTTCATCAAAATCAATAAATTGTTTTTTTTTTTCCATTACAGTTTCTGGAAGAAAATTTGTCTGTGATGTCCATTGGATTTCTTTTGGGTTCTCCTGATGATGCTGTAATCTGGAGAGGTCCAAAGAAAAACAGTAAGTTATATAGTTATACACTTCTCTCGGATAAATTGATCAAGAACAGTTGCATTAAAATATTTTTTCTACATAAAATTGATTCTTCATTTTATGTGAGGTGCTGGGAGCACAATTATTATATTTCCTCAACCATCTTCAGGGGTATAATGTTGCCTATCATATCCTTTGCTTAACCCAATCCCAATACTTCTTATGGTATAGCACATGAAATTTTTATGTGAATACAGGAAACTAAATAAAAAAATTCATATTCTATTTTTTTCATTTCTGATATTTCAGCTATGATTCGTCAATTTCTGAGTGAAGTGGACTGGGGAAATGGTCTAGAATATCTCATTATTGATACTCCTCCAGGAACTTCAGATGAACACCTGTCACTTGTGCAATATTTGAAAGGCTTGCCTCAAATTGGAGCTATCATTGTAACCACACCACAAGAAGTATCCTTACTTGATGTCCGAAAAGAAATTGACTTCTGTCGAAAAGTTAACATTCCCATTATTGGGATTGTTGAAAATATGGCCACCTTTGTTTGTCCCAAATGCACAGTGAGTAAAATGAAGCTGTACATTTTTGTATGAAAAACCCATGAATGAGTGTATCTCTATTTTTATATTACACATACAATATGCAAGACGTAATCACTAGACCAAGGTTATGGAAGGATCCCCAAATACTGTTTTTGGACAAGAAGTATTACTATAACACACTGACTCACATTCTTGGGTTAGGTGGTAGAAAATGCTTTGAGCAATAACCTTGCCTGGTGGTTAACTTCCACTAATGAGTGTTATTATTATTATTTTAGAAAAAGCAGTAAATCATTAAGAATAACACAAATTTAATGTTGAATTTTGAATACAGGGCTTCCATAAAGTCTCACCAAGGCCTCAACTTTTAAAACAATATGTCAAAGTACCATTCCATTTAAGATTTTAAAGATGGTCCATGCCCAGCCTGACTCGGGCCTTGTAGGATTTTTTTTGTTGTTGCTAAAATTTAATCCCCCTAAAATTGGAATTACAGGTTTTTGCGTTTTTTCATATTTTAGGCCATTTTCGAGAAACCAAGGCCTGGGTTTCTCGAAAATGGCTGTCTCACCCAGGCATGGGGAAGACCTGTATAAATTGTCTCACTAAGATTAAATGTATTTTCAGAAACCATCTGAAATATTTCCAAAAGACTCTGGCGGGGCTGAAAAGATGTGCTCGGAGCTGAATGTGTCTTTTCTGGGAAGTGTCCCTGTAGATCCCTTAGTTACAAGACATTGTGATGAAGGAACCAGTGCCATTGAAACTCCTTCACCATGTGTGGATGCCATCAGAACTATAGTGAAAAGTAAGCAACAAACAGGGTCTTTCAAAATTAGGTATCTGAAGCTATGTGTCATCACACTTTGATGATCTAGTTCTTTCTTTTAACATGTAGCAAGGGGAGCCCAATCCACGATGGAGTTGTAGTCAATTTTCCCTTCTGGTTACTCAATGGTATCAGTTAACAAAAAAACATTATTAATTTTGTAATCAGCAACACAAAAACATTGGATTTGATATGTCACAACTCTCTTTGAGGATGAATACTAAAAAAAAAAAAATACCAGTAAATTGGGGACAGGTTCCTAAAAGTTTAAAATATCTACAAAAAAATCGAAGTAAATCCCTATTTTTTTATTTCAAGAAAAACTTTTTTTCTCAAAGAAATTCATATCTCGTACCATTTAGGCAAAAGGCACATCACCAATTTCAACAAAAAGTTTTGTGTTGCATCATCATACATGAGGTCTACATGCCAAATCTCAAGTCTAGCTTATACCACTCCTGAGATATTTTTTGGATTTAGGACCAAGACAATTTGGACATAGTCATAGTGTATGTTGGAAATAATTCAATACACCAAAAGACTGAAACCATTACTTTTACTAGGTACCTAGTTGGATATTCTATCACAATGGTGTGGCCAGGCCTTACTTTGCTACCCATGTATTAATTGAAACTTATGAAACATGAGACTCTATTTGGATTTTTTTTGTTGTTGCAGAAATACAAGAAAATTGTGCATCACTATCCTGAGAAGATATCCATGCTAATACTGCAAGAAAAGCAACCACCTTGAAAGCATTTTATCTTCATTCAAGTTTGCACAGGTCCACTTCAGGAGGCAGACTTATTCCTTTCCTTGTCTTCATTGTAAAAACATTTCTCCTAGCCTAAACATCTTGTTCTATCAATTATGGAGGACTCAGTCATTTGGAGTAGTAATAACAACATCTCCTTATTTATACAGCCCTATTAGTACTATTGAGTCCCATTATTCCAGCAGTAAGCCCAAGACATATATTATGTGGTTAAAATCCCAAATGGGCGGATAACTTGTCATGTCCAGGCTGGGTTATGAACCCGCGACCTCTGGATTATCATTCACACACCTTGACCACTGAGGTACTGGCATAGACAAGTAGGTTTTTATGTACTGATGTTTACTTAGGAGGTGACAGAATTTTATGGAAAATTCAGTTGGAGGTCAAAACCCATAACCACAAGTTTTAAGTACCCAATAATTTAACTGTAGAACCAATTATTTATTTGGACGGGTATTCTGAACCATAATATAAATATTTGAATAGTTTATTGATATTCCAGAAGATTTGTTTTTTGTTTTTTTTTTTTCTTCTTCACATCTTTACTTTCAGCCCAATACAGAAATCAATTCTGAAAGAATAAGAGTAGAGAAAAAGAGTAATCTTGTATTGCTGTCCTTCAATTGGAAACATATCTATATTAAGCATAAAAAATATTAACAGAAAGAAACAAGATTTTTTCATATTATTCTCTGAGCATCTTCTCCTTGGCTCTGGCCAGCTTCTTCTTGGAAATCTTCTTCTTGTGAGGTTCATCTTCTCTGGGCTTGGCAACTACTCTTTCTCTTTCACTCAGGATCACTTCAATATGACAGGGAGAACTCATGTATGCTGTGAAACAGAATACAATTTCAATTAGACAAGGAATAAAATGGATACTAGGACAGATTGATGAATAGTTTACCAAATTTAAGCAAGATCTCAAAAGAAATTGTTTTATAGAAGTTTATTCACTTGTGTTCTTAAAACACAAAAAATCTAAAGAAAAAATTAGCTTGATTGTAAATAGGCTACATAAACCTTAAGAATTCAGTATAAAAATAGTTGAAGTGGTATATTAAGTAAGTTCTACCGTCAATGATCTTGTAACAGGTTAATAATATCAAAAGCTTTGAAAGTATAAAAAAAACCTCAACTCTAGATAAGAAAATTATCAATCAAATTCCTCCAAAAAATAGAAATTTTACATTTTAATAATAGCCATTCTATGTCTTACACAGACAACAATGCATTGATAGAAAACAGAAATTGCCACGGAAGTCTATAACTTCAATTTTTTTATTTTTTTTTTACAAAAACTTACGGTTAATTCTTCCATGAGCTCTGTAGGTTCTTCTCCTCAAACGTGGGGCACGGTTTACTTGAATGTGTTCAATGACCAAGCGGTCTGTGTCCAGTCCACGGAAGTCAGCATTGGATTCAGCATTCTTCAGCAACTGAAGTAAGAAGTCAGCAGATTTTCTGGGCCATCTACCTTGGGTCGTTCCCCATTGTTTGGCCTGAAAGCAAAATAAAGGATTCATTTAATAAAATCAAAAATTAAATGTGACATTAGATAGAGATTAAAATACAAGATCTGAGTATCCCTAGTTTTCCAACCTATGGATTGAAAAAAAAAAATCATTAAAATTGATAAACAATATTTTTTTAAAAAAACATATTCACAACTTAAGTTGTAGTTTTTTGGTATAATTCTTTGGCAGTTTAAACTGGTATGAATATTCCCTCTGACCTTTAGAGTGTGAGTGAAAATTAGGCTAAAGAGTTCACCAAGCAAAAATTTAAAAAAATACTCAATAAAATACTCTCAGGTACTCAATAAAATTACTCAAGGTACTTGATATAAACCATTCAAGTAATTTTATTGAGTACCTGAGAGACCAGTGTATTCAACATGGCACTGACACTGGTTTTACATTATCTTGATTAAAGATTGAAAATTTAGAAGTTTGTTTTGTATCCATAGCAACAATACTACTATAAGAACCTTACTACCAGCACCTTGATTGCACATGTAATTTTCATTACTGGAATGATTTTCTCTACTAGTAATTTGCATCAATTGTATTAAATTTGTGGTCATGGTTATTGAGGTTTTTTCTCAGTTAAAAATTTACCTGAGCACATCTGCCAACACCACCATTGTATCTTCTGAATGGAACACACTCCAATTGATCCTTGACGTTTTTCAAGAACTTGATGGCTCTTCTGAGTGGCATTTTGGCAATGGTCTTAGCCGTTTCTCTCGTGTTCTGAAATTTCAAGGAAATAGTAAACCAAAAGTTGTAAAAGATATCATCATTTTCAGTACCGTAAGACGGGGTTACTTTGCTCCACTTTTAAGATATTTCTTACAAAATGTTGCATAACTTTTTTATTATTCCAAATAAACAATTAATTAATAATTCATTTTGTAGGCAAGGACATTGTTTTTCAATAAAAATTAGAAACTTTCGTTTTCCATTTGCTAACTATGAAAAAAACTCAACTAATCTTTGGAGCAATTTTACCCCATAGGTGGGGTTACATTGCACCACCTGTGATACGTTGTAGGAAATCCCTATTTTAGACGTAGTGGAGCAAAATAAAACTGCTCAGTTTTTATAGCATGTGAGAGAGAATTTAAAACTAAGAAAACAGAAAAAAAAAATGGTGAAAAAATATTGATTTTTCATGTAGGTACCATTTATTAAAAAAAGAGTTAAAATTCATATAAATGCCTAGAAATTATCCAGCCATAATTTAAGGGAAAAAACTATGATCAACTTTGAGAACTGATAACAGCAGCAACAACTTGTTGAATGAGTGTTTTGATCATTAGGCACGACTGTCAAATCATAACAATTATTTTGGGAGGATTTATTTTTAGATACAGTGCATTCTGTTTCCACGAGAGGGCTGCACATGATGGACATAGAGTGGAGCAATTTTACCCCTTAAGGCGCAAACTAAACCCGTCTTACGGTACTGATAATTATGAATAAAAGTATTTTTATCATAATTTTGTATCACCTCTTAATTAGCCTATTGAAAATTGAATAACTTACCTATAATAATAACAAAATAACTTTACAATAATGTTCTTAAGTAATCATATTTATTTCAATCACAATGACTCAAACTTGCTTTACTAGGGACTTATTACAACAACCTCTGATTAAAGTAGTGTTACAAAACTAATTGTATTAAGCTAAATTCATCACAATACATAAATCTCAAACTTGTGCCTGTCTGAATCTGTTACCAATGCCAACACCCAAGGGTAATTGACATCTTGATGACTATTGATCTAATCGTTCCCATACTTCAGCAAATTCAACAAAGTGGTGGCATGGCTACATAACTCAGTGTGGCCATGTCTTAGGGCAGAATTAATAGACGTTTTTGTAATACCTCTGTGGCGCTAAGTCACGGATTGCGTACTGTGTAAGATAGGGAAAACCGACACTTACCAACGACATAAGTTATTGATGTTGTCTATTAATTCCGCCCTTAATGCCATATGCTTTTCATTTCGTGGGCAACTTCAATTACTGGACTGCATACAGAGGCCGCACACTATGATTTTAACATGTGATTCAATACTTAATCCAACCAAATTGGACATCGTCCAAGAAGAAAAATGGAGATATACTAGACACTAGTGTGAATTGCTGATAGTTCACCTCGTCTTTACAGTCCCCCAACATACTCTTTTACTACACTTCTCGCTGAGACAATTGATTGTTAGTGGACATACCTTGAAATGAACACGAAGGTTTGATCCTCTAGCTTTGCATGACCTGGTTGGGTTCCTGGGTTCCTTCGAGTAACGACCCATCTTGACTGAAAATGAAGATAATCACAGTTCACAAATTAAAATAAGAACATGGCAAACATAGGTTAGAAACAGGCAAAATTTTGAAGAGGAGAGGTACGAATTTCAGAAGGTGAAACCGCGATAATAATGATCTTTGAATAGCTGATTTGGTTTTAACAATATAAATGAAAGATGGAGCTTAGAAATTTAATTGATATAGTAAGGATTCTAGATGAAAATAAGGGATAAATTCAGATAAAATAGTGACATTTTATTAATACTCACGTCTTTCCCTTCCCAAAAGTTTGAAGAAGTTGGAGTTGAGAGGTTTGTTTATGTTTACCTTTTCGGTTTTCGTGTAGAAAAATCCGAACAGATTTCTGTTGAAGAGATCTGTGGATAAGTTTTTAGCGGAAAAATTCAAAAATGAAAAGTGTTGAACTAACAAATTGAAAAAATCTGTTTGTTTGTGTTTGGCTGATAAGAGTGATAAGCTTGTATAGGTGAGGGTAAATAAATTGACTCGGGTTAGTTTGTTTGATAATTTATTTGGTGAATGCAGAATACTTCAACATCCAGATCCACCCAAAACCTGAAATAGCAATTTACCACTGACTTAGACTGGGTGAGGTTAATGTGAGTGACTTGGTAGATTACTCAGTTAAAGGCTGTCAGCCAAAATATCAAATTTTACCATATTCCATCCCATTAAGTTCTATTTTCCATCAAAATTTTCTTTTTCTTCTTAATAGCTCAAATTAGTCTATTAGCAAATAATAAGATAGCTGTGCTGAATTATTATTTACTGGGGTTTAAGGTCTCATTCAACAGCAAGGTCATCTCAAGGCAGGAGATTTATCCTCCATTTGCAGGCAACTTAAAAATCTGCTACTCATTTAAAACTCACCCATCCTGGGTTGGGCTGGGAACAGCCACCATCACAAAGTGAAATTATTCACCTCACTGGGTGTTGCTTTAGTTTGGTGTTCCTACCAAAATTACTTATAGGTATTCAACTTCCCATCAAAGTTGGTCTAGCTGGGCTGTATAATTTATAGTAGGTATTGATTTTTAAAGTTACAATTTTCTTTTCAGGAATCATGAATGATGACACATTACAAGATGTGTGGGAAGATTTGGGATCATTACCAGCAGATCCTCCTAAAATGAGAGATATATGTTCTGATTGTCTGTAAGTAGTTTCCTGTTCTATACTCTTTATAGCTGTTGGTGTCTTCCTTTATCTTTTACCTTTCTTTCTATGAAAACAACCCAGCTACTCATTACCTCATCCAGCCTGAGTGGGTCTTGGAATAGCCAGTAGATTGTTGTTTACTCTGATGGCCATGGATGGATTTGAAACTAGAATATTTACCTCTCTTTGGTCTCACCACACTGGATGTTGCTTAACACTTAAGAAAAACTACATGATGACTTTTTAGCAAAAATTGTAAATTATATGTATAAATATCTGCTCACATTTTATAAAATTTCAGGAGACCAACAGTTGTTTGCTGGTGCCCATTTCTTCCTGAAAAGCCTTTGTCCCCTAAGTGCAGAATTATCATTCTACAACATCCTGCTGAAGAGAAAAGATGTCTTCGCACAGCTCACATGCTCTCTCTCTCCATAGCCCAAAACAAATGTACTATATACAAGGGAAAGAAGTTTCCTCAGATTAAACATGAAGGTTTAGCAACTATACTTTCTTCTAGCAATACTCTTCTACTGTATCCAGCCAATAATGCTCAAGATATTTCAGAGCTGCAGCCCTTGAGTGAAAATAGTAGTGATCATTTCAATATTGTACTAATAGATGGTACCTGGCCTCAAGCTAAAACCATATTTAATAATAGTCCCATGCTCCACAATTTAAAACGGGTAAGTTTTTTTTTTTTTTTTAAAATAAAATGTATGTATACCCTCTCACTTGATACCAGTTAGTAACTCAGTAAAGTATTAAAGGTGTAACTTAAAGACCAGTGGCTGAAGTTATAAGCATGCTGAATGCTTATGACTTAGTACCAAGGGAGGGTTTGAGTATTATTGTTTTAAATTTGTTGTTTTTTCCTCCCAGGATTTAAAACAAACCTTTGAATATCCAGTGTGTTTCTTTTCATTATTATATCACATAAAATAATACCTTGATTTTACTGAGAAGTAAGCAATTATGATAGAAATGTTAATTAACCATTATATCAGAGGAGTTATTTATTTACTAATTGAGTCAGATTCTTGAAATATAACTCTCCTTTCTCCTTAAAAAAATATTTCAAGAATTAGGCTGAAATGAATAGACAAATTCTATAACAAAAGACCATTTTTTTCTGTTTGCTGATTTCAGTTCAAATTAACTCAATACAAGGGCAGTGAGTATGTTGTCCGTACGCAACCAACTGAAGGCTGTCTGTCCACATTAGAGACAGCTGCCCACGTGCTCTCCTACCTGGAACAGGATCCCTCCTATCACAATGTTCTTGTCAAACCTCTCACCGCTCTGTGCACATTCCAACTGGAGCATGGGGCCGTTACTCATCAGAGTAAGGAATTTCTTCTCAAGAACCAAGCATATCCAAAGCTCATTGGCAGAAGATTAAACAAGCTACTGAACAATCCTATCCTGTGATATAAGATGTTGCTACGTAAGGACATGATGTACCTTTTGAAATTTCACTGTGGTGATTCCAGTTAAAGAACTTAGGTGAGTTTTATGTGTACATATGCACGTGGGTCATTTGTATTATTGTGTCACATCTTAGTGGGTAGCCCTACTCAAAAATCCAAATTTCATCATTTTCCAATATCCATATTCATTCTCCTAATATCACCACTGGTCATACTATCTTTACAAATACCTACTCATTTTTCTCACAAGGTGTAAATAAAGCCCGGACCTCCAAGCAGAAAAAAATCTATCCTGCTGGAGTTCAAGCCCAGGTCACTGTGTGTGCAAGCCTATTGCACCACTCGACTTGGCCACGGTGGCTATCAATACAAAAAAAATTGTTGCTAATTTGAGTTTTTATGAATGAAAATTATATTTAAACTTGATCTCATTAAGGAAAATAAAAGTTAAAATCTGGAGTCTTAGGTTCTTACTCACCAATTTTTTTTGTTTATATTGTTCAATGAAATCAATGAGCACACAATGTTATTGCTTTTTTTCCTGGCAAATCCCATGAGGCCTAGACTGTTAAGTGCTCAATCTGAGCTTTTTAAAACAAATTAAAAACAAATTTAAACCCTTATTAATACTTCAAATCCACTGTTTAATAAACATGGAACTTTTTTACATATTACTAAGGGTTAGTAAATTTAATAAGTTATTATCACATGTATTTAAATAAATTAACACAAAATTATTTTCAAATTTAATTGTTTTATAAATATACTTTCTTTTTTAGTAAATGTGCCCCGGGATCGCTTTTTCACTACTTCAGGGCACTTTACCTTTACATCCATATGATTCCGGAAACGGAAATTTCGGTCCGAATTTTTCGCTCCGGCCGAGATTCGAACACGCAAACTCTGGGTCAGTAACCAATGCTCTTAACTTCTGAGCCATGGAGGTCGGCTTTTTATACTACATATTGCATACGTTCAAAGAAATAGGGCGTATTAAAATGTTATGAATCTAGACACGATTATGCTGTTGTTAAATGAGTGATGAGAGGTTTTAACGCTTTTTTTGCAGGGGATCAGTCCTTATAATAATAATAATAATAATAATAATACTCTTTAGTGGAAGGTAACCAACAGGCGAGGTTCATGCTCAAAGCATTTTCTACCACTTAACCCTCAGAGTCTTATTATTATGTGGTCACAAACTCAAATTAATGAGGAAAAATTCATGCACTGGGTGGGACTCGAACCAACGGATCCCTACGCTACCTGGATTACCAGACTAACGCGTTAACCACTCGACTACCAGTGCACATTACAAGAAGAAGTAAAATAACATAGAGTTTTTTTTTTATAATCGATGGCACTCAAAACAACCGTTGGTAGAAAAAAAGTTGAAGTCCAAGTACTTTTTGAGCAATATAAATATGTTCTATAATATATTTTACTATAGAACTACCGCCCTGAGTAGGTTGATCCATAAGACGACAGACTTGTAATCTGAAGGTTGATGGTTTGAGTCACATGTTAAGCAAAAAATTAATAAAGAGAGTTTGAGTAATGTTGATATCACGTTCGTGATTAACACAAAGTGTGATAACTAACCAACTTATGTTCTTCTAGCCTTTTAGTTTCTGCTCTATTCTGTTGTACTCATCGACAAAATGAATAAAACTTGGGGGTTTATGCTATTGTACTGAGCTATACATCACCTTGAATTCAGGCTTTGGAGATTTCGTTTATTGTGTTTTTTCGTTTTGTCTCCCGACTTCACTCCAGCCTTACTTGTTTAAAAATTGTTTCTGTCCATTACGTAGCATTTATACAAGAAAAGACGTCAATATTATAGTCGTGAGATATGTTAGGTGTGAAGAAAGTTGATTAAGCCATTTAGGAATCAAAGTTTAATGCACATTATGTATTCAGGTTGAAGCTATTACAATTATAAATTCTGTATATTATTGTTCTCATTTGAATATTATTCACTTTGATAAAAGAAAAGAAAAAACATCTGCCTGACTGAAGAGTATACCTACTATAGGGACAACAGAAAGTCTAGATACGTGCAATAATAATTAATTTATTCAGAAAGGCTCATCTCTGGCAGTTTGTTGCCCGAAAGGTTTCTGTTTGTGGTTGGTACCCTGTTTAGAACTGTATGAAATCCTGCTTGGTGAAAGGATTCTACATATTGGTGCTAAATTTCAGATTCTTAGGACTTATCAGTGTGGAGATGCGTCGATTTTTTTTACCAGTTGATTATTAAATAATAAATTTAATGATTTTTTGGATTATTCAATAGAGTTAAAAAACTGTCATGTATGGCACTGAGTACCTGAGCACCCTTCAGTGGATATGTACCTACAGTATACAAGAAATCGTACTCAATCTTGAAAAACACATCAACCACTTCTCTGGGAGTTTCAAAACTTGTCTATCATCAAGTTACTAACATCATGTTGAGTTTACGAATTAAATATAATATACATAATGTTTTTGTACACTTTTTTTTCTCTATCTATATCTAAATAAAGAAGGTATCATTTATAAAGTCATATTTCTCACGGAGAGACAGGGCACCTTGTTACCAGTGTAGCGATGGCGCCTAACTTATGACGCTTGGGCTTGAGATGTGGGAGTCAGAGCAAGAACAATACCATCTCGTAAATAATTCTCCGAGCTTCATAAGTTTTAAACTTTCATCTTGACAGGTACACCAGTTGGATCACCCAGTTGTCTTGTTGTGAAGAAGATTATCGGATAATCTCTCCCAACCCCCCCTCCCCATGCACATCCACACGATTCTTATCTTGTGTAATGGTTGTAACGCAAATTCACAGGAGTGAATTCACTAAGAGCTGGGGATTTAAAACGAGGAATTTTGTGCGGTAGTTACACGGAGTCAACTGGATCAACGTCAGTGGTTACCTAAAGTGTGTGAAGTTTGAAATATCTTTATTCATTATTATTGTCTGACTGGGTTGTAGGTTTTTTGGTGAAACCTTTACAATTACCACTGCGACCTAATTACTAGATCTGTTGTAACCAGTTGTGACTCATAAGTTTTAATTTGAGATGGTCAGGACGGGGGTTTAACCCTTCATTTCCTGGGAATCGTACCAGCCTGGGCTGGCCTGGAAATGCAAGCCTAACGTGTTCGGAGGTTTGCATTTATGTTTCACGAACATAAGTGAAATATTTTTATCTAATAATAAACAAGTTGATGTAGAAATCTTAAAAACTCAGGGATTAGTAAAGGAAGACAGTCATCATCCTGCATTAGAAATAATGATCAAGTATCAAAATAAAATTAAAATTAAGCAAATACCATATAAAGTTGATTCTAAAGAAAAGACAAAATATTTTGCCTTCCACAAAATTGACGCTGAAAAACTAAATAGTGAAATACAAAAAATCTGCTGGGAAGATGACATAAATCTAATCACGTGTCCAAACATCTTCCTTAATAATTTATGTAAAGTTAAATGAAATATTTTTGAAAAAATGTTCCCCTTTACAATGTAAGCAAGCGATCACAAAATTACCCCGAGTGGTGGAGCGCAAATACAAGACACATTTTCAAAACAAAAGAAAAATTGCGCAAAACGCAAAACAAAACACAGCAACAATCTGAACACTATAAATATTTACGAAAAGAAATTAAAAAAGAGATTAAGTCCAACTATCAATCCTACATCCAGAAGTTATCCACTGAATTCAAACATAACAGTAAAAGTTTCTGGAAATACGTAAAAAAGGAAAGATCTAAGGGTAAATCGACAAACATAATCTTTAAGGGGCAGCAGTTGAACTCTCAAAAAGAGATAGTTGACTCCTTTGCAGATCACTTCATTACCTCATACAAACCATGCTCTGTGGACTTAGATAAAATCTGTTCGCTGAACGATCTCTCTACCAGTATAGAGATACCTTTGTTCACAGAGCAACAGGTCTTGGATGAAGCTATGAATATAAACCCAAATAAGCCTGCGGGAAGGGATGGAATACCCCCCAAAATAGTGCGAGAATGCGCTCCATCACTCGCCAAACCTCTTACTTATTTATTTAATTTAAGTTTACAATCAAATGTGTTTCCTGATCGACTTAAAGATACAATAATAACACCTGTACCAAAAAATGAATCTGGCTGTGTTGAGGACCACAGACCAATAGCTAACCTCAATTCTTTTGCCAAACTATATGAGGCACTATTATACAAATCTATAGCAGGTCAAGTTTTTTCTAAGGTTAGAAATATTCAGCATGGCTTTGTGGAAGGACGTTCGACAGTTACAAATCTCACTGAATTTTCAGAATATGTATGTGCAACCTTACAGGAAGGCTATCAAACGGATGTCCTTCTCACAGATGTCATGAAGGGATTTGATCAAATCTCACATGAATCAATCATAAAAAAATTATACAGCATAGGATTTAAGTCAGCAAAATTATTTGTCTCATACCTCACCAATAGGAACCTTCAGGTAAAATATATGGACATTACATCAGAACCATTTATCCCAACATCAGGCATTGCTCAAGGCTCAAAATTAAGTAGCTTACTATTCATTTTAACCTACGATGAAGTGTGCAAAGATATTAGCCCTGAATCAAAAATACTCCTCTACGCAGATGATCTCAAAATCTTTAGAAAAATAACAAACATAAATGACTGCCAAAAATTGCAGGAAGATCTCAACATAGTTAGACAAAAACTTCACTTGATTGGGCTAAATTTCCATCCATCCAAATCAAAACAAATCACTATCACAAGAAAAAAAGTCAATATAAACTATAACTACAAAATGGGAGACATCTGTATAGAAAAAGTAAATTCTCATAAAGATTTGGGTATTATAATTGACAGTGAACATAAATTTAACGAACATCGTGCAAACATGCTAAAACGAGCTTATAGAAAACTTGGCCTCATTATTCGATTCGGAAAACACGTTAAGGATATTGATGTTTTAAGAACGCTATTTTTATCACTAGTGAGATCTACTGTGGAGTATGGATCAATATTATGGGATCCAAACTCGAAATTAGAATCAAAAACAATTGAAAAAATTCAGTCCACATTTGTTAGATACCTATTTAAAAAAGAAAACGGGTTTTATCCAAAATACCCGGAAGCTATTTCCTACAACACCCTTCTAGAAATGCTTGATATTAATTCTCTTGAATTAAGACGTAAAGTAGACCTAGTGATGTTAATTTATAATCTTGTAAACAATAATATTACATGTCTAGAACTCAAAGAAAAAATAGTGGAAAGAACACCAAACCCCATTTTAAGAAATACAAATATTGAAACCTTCACAGTCCCTCATCCTAGACTTACTAAACTTCATGAATCGCCACTGAACAGAGCAATGACTCTATGTAATGAAGTACACTTAAGCACAGACGACTTTTTACTGTCTAAGGAAGCTTTTAAAGCAAATGTAAGACAATTAGTTTTTAGTTCGCTATAGTTTTAAGTTCTTAATTAATTATTTAATTTTAATGTGAACATTGGTATTGTTGTTTCAATTTATAGTTATAAGAATTATTTTTGAAACAATGTTATGTTCTTAATAAAAAAAAAAAAAAAAAAAAAAAAAAAAAAAAAAAATGTCTTGCAATGTCTTGCTTGCAAATTTCTGTCCTCAACTGGAAATCGAACTCAGGATCTCTGGACTACAGGTACTAGTTATAACCGTTACACCACGGAGGCTGATGGTTGAAATGTCGTTGGCCATTATTATTGTTTGACTGGTTGTAGTGTTTCAGTGATTCAGGAAAACACCATACAATTAACACTCCGACCTAATGAGCTCTATTGTGTTCAAGGTAATTGTTATTAATTATTTTTACTAATATTATTATTGTTGCTTATCGTCCCTCTCAAAATAACCTCACCCAGCCGACCCAGCATAGGTTTAGCTGACAATAGCAAAAATCACGAAGGTTCAAATTTAAGTGCCCACCAAGTCCTAATCTCTTTAGACGTTGCTTGACTTCAGTGATCATAGATATTTGTGTACCAAAGCCTCATTATAAAATACTAGAAAGAAACGCTGTAAATTTATAATTTTGATAGGTTTGGGATCAGTTCAACTCTCCCAAATTCATCTTGCCTATGTAAATACCTAGAAAGAGTATCAAAGCAAGAAAGAGAATATATTATCTTCCTCCATTCCTCAGATGAGTACCTGATGACGGTTTCATCTGCCTCTGAGGAGCCTCTGGTTAGAATGGCGGCACTTCGAGTACCAAACTCAGGGACGCACCAAAAAACAAACAAAAAATGATAATGAACACGGGAAAAGGTCGTAACTTTTTTATGGCTACATTGATGGCTAGGCTGGAGAATTAATGTTGGACACCCTGCTGATTACAGTGATAGCGATGAAGATGGGTTAAACGTAAACTCGTAAAAATGTTCTTTTCCAAACCTCTCATCAAAGTGTTTTGTGCTGAATTATATTTTTTTATTGTCCCCCACAAGATTCTTGTGCTCGAGTTTGATGAAATGATGTATCATAGTGAGACGTGTCGATTAAATTTGACCCAATTTTTATGGTTTGGACGGTAATAAAACTGTGCTGTTTTTTAAATGCTGAATATCCCGAATAAAAGTTTTACCTCGCGAATATCAGACAATCTTTCAAAACATCAATGAACACGTCGGTATTGTCATTACCTAAGTTTTTGTTTTACCAGTCAATGCCTCGTGCATGTATCCATGCTGTATCAAACTGTTGGCATAATGGGACTACCTGTCTTGCGCTGACAGTCTAAATAAAGCACTACTTATACTTATACTCTTTGCCAGAAAGCCTCAGATAGTTTCAAAGACCTATAACGTGAAGAAAAAAGCCTGTTATGATCATAAATATTTTCAACGAAAGATTTGCAGAGTTATATTATCATCGCTTTTGGTATTATTGATCAGCATTTTTTTTTTTTTTTTTTTTTTTTAGTTGTGATATCACCATTATGCTTATCTTTCTTTATTTAACAAAACTCATATCTTACAAATAGAATAGCTCTTCCATTGGCTCAGTGCAGGGTAAAGAGCCTAATACACTCGCACTGTTTCCCCGCTGAATGGCTAAGGATAGCCTTTCAACCAGAAAACAACGCGAGCGTGGCTCTTTACTAATTTTTTTCAGAAGACCCCCGATTTTGTTTATAAAATCCACTGTCTCGGTTGCCCAGGGCCCAAGGGTCTCCACTGCAAGGGCAACAAAATGATGACTTTGGGCGATATTTTGATACTTCGAATGTTTGTTCCTTGCAGCAGTTTCCCCTGGGTATCCTGGGACCAGAGAACTTCCTAAGTAAGTTTTTACCATCGAATCCACACATGTAGCATCATCCCAAACTAAAAACCGACCCTTTTCCCAAGCCACCATCGTAATCCCATCTGGTCTTTTACCATCGTCTCTAAACAAACCATTAGGTTCTAGATTTACAGCAATTGCTGTATCAAGAATTACTGGACTCAATTAAATATCCCAACGAGATATTTATAGATACTATTACCTAATTTATTTTTCAAGACCATTTTTATTTTGATCCATTAGGTAAATATCGAAAAAAAACGGACACTGAATAATTATGTTGATTCCTTTTTACACATAATAATTGAATAAATAAACAAATGAAAATACTGTTTTAATCTTTTCAACACCATCATTAACCTTCCGACTTCTACCCCTTTAGTAGCCACGGGAGGCAGATTTTTGAACATTTTTCTATCTCTATAATCTTGTCCTTCTCTTTCTACATTTCTCTAACATCTACCAACTTATACCTGACCATAACTTTATCATGAAACTAAATAAGAACCAACCAAGAAGTCATAGTCTTAACCTATTTTTTTGCTTTTCATAAATAATTTTCCTGATATTTAAACGATTTTACAGGGTCGATCTTGTATCGCCTGACCATGGCGATTGGAACAGATGAAATTTTCACAGGTACATAGTGAGGAGATAGAAAGTATTTACCTACAGTGAGAAAAAAAATTATCGAGGACATCCTTGTTAGCTAGTAAGTCCTTAAGTAAGGTATCCTCGATAATTATTTTTCTCGGTGTATTAGGTAATGAAAATTTTCAAAAGAACTTTACATAATATTTAACTATATCACACCCATCCCTTTACTTTACATCTAAACCACTTGGCTCTTACCAATGTCAAAAAATAAAATCGATAAATTCATAATAATATTAGGAAGAAAGAAGAATACTACCCAGTAGGGGAAATAACAAAGGAATTTAGTAGCCTGATTATTTTAATTAAATTAATATTTCTCTTACCAAACAGCGGCGGCCCCTTAACCCCTAATACCTCAACTCCATACAGTTCCACAGAAAGATGAAATATATTATTTAATTTCTTGGTGATTTATAGATTTTAATATGTGCACTAAAAAGCAGAAATTTTAAGCAGGGGAAATATTTTTTTCTTTTATATAAAAAAACCTATGCAGATAAATCAGAGTTTTATTGGATATATTAGGGGATCAGGGTTCTCGTTTTCTTCTCTTCTGTGTTATTTTTACTACTTGAATATTGTTCATCGAAAATGATCTATTATTTTAATATTACTCTACAAGGCTTTTTTCACGTTGTAATAAAAAATTGAGAAACCAATTTCGAGTTCACCACCACTAAAGTTAAAGTTATCATACTTGTGTTAATCACTTTCGTGATATCACAACCACTCAAACTCGCCTCACTAAATCGACGCTGAAATCGTGACTTGAACCACCGACCTCCAGGTTACAAGTCTGCCGCCTTATCGATCAAGCTACTGAGGTCGGTTAAAGGAAAGGATGCAAATTGATTTTTTTTACCTATCATCAACCTGATGATTCCTGTGAATAAATGTTTTATTTTCCCCAAGATCTGGCATTTATTTTATCACCACTACGAAGTGTACAAGCCTTACGTATTCTCGTATTTTAAGTTATTCAACATACTCTAAGAAGAACTCTCAAATATTTGAAATCATCCTAAACCTCTCTCTAATTTAAAAAAACGCATCAAAAAACATGTCATCTTGCCTGGTAAATGGAATTTGGCTTGTCAAAAATTATCTTACTCTACCTTTTTTCTTTAATCTGAGTTACACTCGATAACTGATACAAGTTGATATCTCTTTGCATTCTACAGACCGACTTATCAAATGAACGAATAATTTGAAGAACTCGGATATTCATTTGAGTGACAGGACTGACCCAGTTATTGAAGAAATGTTTTTCCTCTATTATGAAACCCAGCTGTGTCAACTCCAACTCATCGCCAGATCAGTAGGTTGATGTTTGAGTCTTTTTGTTGCAGTATTTTTCTTTTTCTTCTGATTAAGGTTAGTAACTAAACTTATATTATTGATTTTAACGTCAGTCTCTGTATAACGGTTGATTAAGGGTTGGCCCCTCGTTCCTGCTAGTGCTATACATTGTTTTCATTTTTATTTTTTCCCAGAGAAAGAAACAAAAATAATCAAGTTGAAAATACTGCATTTCTAACGTAGGTATATTATTACCTATGCATCTTGGACTTTAATAGTATGAGTACCTGTGTCCAGTAAATTGCATAAACTAACTATAACTATCAAATTTAAACCTCTCTGATTTCTCATTACAGCCCCTGGTCGCTTGGATTTCTAATCTCTTTGATGCATCAATATTGGTATCGATCATTATAATACGAGTATGAAGGATATATGTACAACGAGAAAGTGTGTTTCGTATCTTGTTTCCTAATTCATTTTCAAAAATCAATTAGGAACGTGAGAGCTTATAGCGTCCGAAATAACTGAGAAAATCCATTTAATAATTTGTATTATATTAATAGATTCGGGCGTGCATTTCCTTATCGATGGAACTTTGACTACGAATTTGTGAAACTTCGGGATGGATCTATTCGATATCTTCATGTATGGTCCAATATTGTTCCTTAATTCAATTAACTAACTTTACATTGCCCAATTTTTCTGTTTAGTCGAGAACCTCCTTTTCCGCTCATGATAAATACCTCCCAAACTTTAACAAAATCTAATTTCACATGCGAGATTTTTAGTTTTTATTTAAAAAGGTCAAACTTCTAAATGGAGAAGGAAAGGTCTTAAATTCTATCATGGCCTAAAAAGAATAAGTTTCAAATTTCAGTTAAATTTAATACATTTTTTTGGAGAAAAGCTGATATATATGTGCACTTACTAAAAGTCTCAATTACATAAAAGTGTCCCAAAAGTATTTTTATTTTTAATATTAGGTCCTGCATGTGTAGGTATTTCAGATATGACTATATAATTATATACTATTAATTTGTGAATTGACCATATACAGGGTGCGGCGCGGTAATGTCCCATTTTGAATCGCTTAGTGTGAAGCCGCACTTCGAATTAGACAGTCCAAACAAAGTTAGAAGATGCACAAACTACTAATTTTTTCGATTCAATTTAGCTCTATAGTCAAAATGATTTTATCAGAGCAACAGAAAGCTTATTGCGTGGAGAGTTATTTTTCGAAAAATAAGTGTATCGTTTGCAGTGCAGCGGGAGTTTGACATTGCACACAAAACTGTAACTCGATCTGCATAGAGGGGGTTTTCATGAAGTTCCCTAGGGTTGTTGTCACTCCAATAACGCATATTTTGTTTATTAACACAGCCTGAAATGTGAAAATGGGCTTCATCACTGAAGAAAACTATCGCATCTGGAAGTAAGGAGTCAATCAGGGTTTCACATGCATTTTGTCGTTGAATAAAGTCTCGCTCGAACAATTCCTGCACCACTACCATTTTGTAAGGATGAAAATGCAATTCTTTATGAAGTATCCTCCGCAATGAACGGTCTGATATGCCAAGAGCACCAGCATGCTTGCGAGCTGAGCGCCTAGGTGACCGCAATATCGCCTCACGTACTCGTTCAACGTTTTCGGGGGTTGACACAGTCTGTGTTAATAAACAAAAGATGCGTTATTGGAGTGTCATCAACCCTAGGGAACTTCATGAAAACCCCCTCCATGCAGATCGAGTTACAGTTTGGTGTGCAATGTCAAACTCCCGCTGCACTGCTACGATACACTTATTTTTCGAAAAATAACTCTCCACGCAATAAGCTTTCTGTTGCTTTGATAAAATCATTTTGACAACTGAGCTAAATTGAATCTAAAAAATTAGTAGTTTGTGCATCTTCTAACTTTGTTCGAACTTGTCTAATTAGAAGTGCGGCTTCACACTTTGCGATTCAAAATGGGACATTACCGCGCCGCACCCTGTATTATATTATAGTGATGTTTATGTGTCCGGAACTTGCACTCCGAATTTTAGGAACTCAGGAGGTCTGCGACCCAGCACCTAATGTCTCATTCAACATGACCTGGGATCACTTGACAAGACCTAACCTCATGCCGCGTTTCAAATACATTATGACCGAACAAGGGATATTCACATTATTTTAATTCAATTTATTATACTTTTTTTGAGTTGACGAAAAAAATCATAATGCTATATTAGCTTTTCAAATATCTTTTTAAATATCAAGTTGAAGTGGTGGTATTTTTTGGTTTATGGCGCAGGTAGGAAGAGACAATGTTATGTTTGTAACCCGACAGGGGGTCTTGCCATCTTATTGTTGAATGCAGTTAAAACTAAAGGTCTGACAGGACCACACCGCTACACTTGTGTCTGATTATCTGTCCAAATAAGATTATTATTTCATAATTCAGAAATTTCTTCTTATTAGGAGTGGTTTCCATCAAAATAAAGCCGTCATTGGTGGTTTGATAGGGAAGATTTAGAAGGATGGGCACGAAACTGTATTTAAAATTTCTTTTACTTACCAAACTGTTTTCCCAAAAACTAATATTTTATTAGTGTAGAAAATGTATGCGACCTTTACCCTTAAAGACATAAACTATACCTATCTGTTTTTTGCTCCCAAAGCTGGATCATGTTAAAAGAGGAGTTAAAATCCAAGAAAGTCATTTTATTTCGTTGATATTCCATTTAGGATAGACGCAGATTGTACTTAAAAATGGTCCAATAAGTAACTTATTATGTAACATATTAGTATAGATATTTACTTTTAGTCATTATACTATGTATAATTGTAGGTACCCTAAAGAAGAACTTTGTACATAACTCTAATACGCTTTCAAATTCTCAAACCTTGATTACTTTGATCTCATATTAATTTATTTATTAAAAATTAGGTATACATTTAATTATACCTAATACCTGATCGAATGTATACCCACAAGCCTACCAGTATACGTGGTCATAGAAAAGTTAAGGATGGATAGTGGATACTATACTGGATATAATGATTAACCTTTTGATACTTGTGTCGCAACCACCATATAGGAAATGAACTGCACAAACCTACATTCTAACCCTTTAATTACTCAATCAAAGCCTGAAAGACGACTTAGCTCCTATTAATCAATGTTTTTTTTTTTGCTCAATGTCCCTTTGGTATTATCGAGATTTTCATTTGTCCAATGTTGGAATTTTATAAAACCTGCTACTCAAATTCACCTTACCGGAAATATGTATATCTTTTTGTATCACAACTTTAGTGGTTAGTTCAACATTACGGTACTCCTAATTACATTCCGTGCCCTACAAGCACAGAACAGAAAATTGTCTACCCAGCCGGACATCGAACCCAGTTCACTGTACGTGCAACCCTAGTGCGCTACTCAGGTGACTACGGTCAACGGAAATAGCCAATCACGAAGGTTCAAATTTAGAGGGTCACCTGCCAAAAGTCCACACCTTCCAGGACGTAGCCTAACTTCAACGATCTTATATGATAACTGGTGCATTTGTATTCAACGTGTCATCGACACATTTCCATACTCGCCTTTCCCTGCGTTGATTCCTCTTAATCCCCAAAACACAACCTTAGGAATTG
Source organism: Bactericera cockerelli (assembly GCA_024516035.1). Lineage (NCBI taxonomy): Eukaryota > Metazoa > Arthropoda > Insecta > Hemiptera > Triozidae > Bactericera > Bactericera cockerelli. The sequence continues at coordinate 37,002,183 of CM044958.1, forward strand.
AAAGTGTTAAAAGTTTGATAGTGAGCTATTAAGTACAAGCTGTACAAGTTAGATCAGCATCTTTACATTATTATTAAGTTTTATTGAGGAAATAGCATTGCATGTCGACTTCATACCAGAATGAGAAAAAATTAAGTAATTTTCTTTTTGAAGTTTTTCGTTGAAAATAATATGAGTTTAATTATTTTATAATCAACTACCATGAGCCTGAAGAGCGCATGGTGTCGGCTTGTTTTATAATATGGGCGGTGCACCTGTTTTATAATAAATATATGAGTAGGTACCCACTCTAACAAATCACCACATACAGTGTGTAAAAAACTTTAACTATACCTAGTGAAAAAACTTGGAGCGAAATTAAAGACGTTTTTGTAATATCTTTGTGGCGCTAAGTCATGGATTGCGTACTGTGTAAGACAGGGAAAATCGACGCTTAGCAATGACTTCCTAGATAATTCGGAGTTTTCCTTATGACTCTTATGAGGATGGAACAGCTATGTATGTACGTTTTTATTATAGGTATATGTATGACATGTATTCTTTTTAGAGCATGATAGTGAATATTCCCGTATTAATTTTAACAGTGAAGATAACAATACATGTTAAGTGCCCCTGTTCTCTGTCCCGGTAGCTCAGTTGTTGCTTGGCTAATGCTGGAGCGGGGAATGATGGTGACTTTATTTTAAAGTTAGCCCGTCCTGAACCACATATTTCTATGTGCGATCAACTATCGATCGTGCGGATTTGTATACTTTTTCTTTATAAGCCATTAAACCTTAGAAAACTGCAAGCTATAGCCTGACTTGTAAGGGTCAGCTGGTCAGTTCTCTGTGGTCTGTACCACATTTCCAGTCAGGTCTGACTGTTAATTTAGAGGTCGCGGGTTCAAAACCCAGCCGGTACATGACAAGTTATCCTCCCTTTTGGGATTTTGACCAAATAATAATGGGTCTTTGGGCTTTCTGCTGGAATAATGGGGTTCATTAGTCCTAATCGGGCAGTATAAATAAGGCGATATTATTATTTATGCTAGGGTAGGTCAATACATGTAGCTGGGAAAGAGTAAGTAAATAAGTTGAAAAACTTTTCCCTGATATGATAATAGTATATCATTAATAACATAGTAGAGCGTCGCGTCGTTAAACCAAAAAAGCAAGAAATACCCATTTTGACTTCTTTGAGTCATTACCTACCCATTCATTATCCCTAAAATCCCTCAAGAGTTCAGTAGATCGCTATTCATACTGGTAATGTACTAGTTTCCAATCCGATTTCAAAGATTTTCAACATTTCCGCTCCTCATCTCAAACTGTAGCCCAAGTTACTCCCTGTAGGATTCTTACTACGTCCGTGTAAGTATAAATATTCATGAGAATTCTAGTATCGGCAACACCTCTCTGATAATTAGAAGAGGAAAATTAAGAATCACTATTAATATTATTCCACCCAGGGGCGTAAACAGCCCTTTTAAAAAAGCACCCTCACTCCTTATTTTGACACAATGGAAACTGGTGAAGAACAAGATAATCCTACAAAAACATGGGGCATGTGTAAGTGCTACTTTTCATCTATACATAAATATGTCTTGGATTTCCTTTGCTGAATTTATTTCTCATCCGTGGCCTCCAACTATAAATTAAATCCAGGCAGGTAAAGGAGGCCAGACTTCCGTATATTTCTAAATGTGGCCCTGCATCATCAGACTGCCCAAAAAGAATTATATAACATAAAAATCTATATCGATGTATTTAAATATAGGTACATATACTATGTAAGTATACTGTACATACTAGATTATTAAAGTTTTATGTATTGTATTCCCTGCTCATAAGATATGTGAGTAATAATTGAGTATTATGGCCATATTTGAAAGCACATTTTGATGCATTTTCCCCTATTGTTTTGTCTATTGTACTTATTAGAAATAGAAACTACATAATGATATTGAAAAATACTATATTATAAGGGTTGCGTGGAAGAGATTGCCATAGGCAATAACCCCGCCCTTTAGTTAATATACATATGTTTATATATGTATATTTTTTCTATCCTTTTTATTGTATTTATTGTTTCCATTTTTCATTGTTATAGTAATTATTTGTACTGTACATAAGTCTTTTTATAACTAATAAAGTATTTAGTAATATTAATAATACTAATGGTAAAATATACAAGTTGGATAACCTATTGCATTGGTACTTGCGGCATAGGTATACCAACTTAATAACAAATTAATGTAATCTCATATTATTCAAAATCGTCTTCTTCCAGTGAACATCAGCTTTGTTCCCCTAAACATCTCTCGAGGGGTTTACATAATCATTTCCCTATTAATTTAAACACCTTTTGGCATGGCAGACCCATCTGCATATTTCCCAAGCATCATTTATCCACAAGAACACCACTGTTGTCTCCTGTCAAGCTCACAGCCAGCGGATAATCATATTGAAGAACAATGCAGCAAGTGGGCCGTGGTCGCGCTACCAACGATTGAATATGAAATGAATTGTTGTTCATCAAGGCATCTTTCCAATAATTGTGTTCACTGGTTAACAGAAAGGTAATAACTTACGCCAGCAAAACCGCAGTGGGGATCTGCGGTCGGTAGGTACCACTTCTCTTCCAAGTATTTTATAGGCTATTAACTAGATGCCCATTGGGGAAATGATTAATGAATCCCTGTTGGGACGAGGGGCGGGGGTGCTTGGATTCTTAACCCCAATAAATTTGTCTCTCGGATCACCGAATACCTATTAGTAAATCCAGGATGCATAAGGCTCGAGTAATGGTGATTCAAACCGGGAATCCACAGAGTGCAACAAAATGTTGTTGCACTACTGTTGCCCACAACATTGAAACTTATTACTATTGGAATCCTACAACGCCAAAAGAATTTGAATTAATAGAAAAGATATCATGATTATGATACTTAGGTGCCTAATAAGTTATTCTTTGTGAATTATGGTGGAAAAAAAAACTTCGCCACATATGCCCCTAAGACTACATTGCCAACCAAAGAGCGCCTTGAGTTTCTCCTAGTAAAATATTTTCTTATATTAAAAGGATCAAAACTTTTAGTTTGGTCCCTTGCTTCTTGTCCCTGTGCATCGATTTGAAATTCCAATAAGTTTTAATATTTTATTGTAAATATTGAGTAGACGGTCCCTCTCACCTACCGTTCTGACGTCTGGTTCACAGCTTCAGACTCCTACAATGAAAATAAATAAAACACTTCAGCATCCCTTTCGAATAAGTTGTTTTCAGGGTCATTCGAAATCCCTTTTAGATTAACCCCGATTAAAATTTCACCCCTAAAATAGGAGTAGGCGCTAAATTTCAAGAGTTTAGACTGACCTTTTCATTTTAAATATGAATATTATGGCGAAGAGAGTTGTGTATTTTAAATGGTCAGTTTTTTTGGAGATGAAATAATGGTTTTACCACTGTTGCTCTTTTGAAACCAATGACTCAGTTTGAAGTTTGTATGATAAGTTGGTCTTGTGTTTTTTTATTTATCTTCCATGTTTTTTTCTTCATATTTTCTTCTATCCATATTTTTTTGCTGGATCATTCAAACCCTTTAGTTTCTTTAGGTACCAAAGCATGGCGTTAACATTTCTTAATATCTAGCCAAAGGATTCCTGTATTAAGATGTCTCCTCTCTTGAGTCTGGCTTTCCTCAACACCCACATTTTTCTCAAGATTTAATATTGTGGAAAAACTCTTTTCCGTCCCACTCCCTGTCTTGTCGTCTCAATCGATGTGGGGAATGCGATTTTAATATCCGTTCAAGTTTTTTCTACGTTTGTCGCTGTCTGAAAATATTATTTCATTGGAAGAGCAATGAATGCATTATTGAAAATTCCTACGAAATCTGAGTCAATAGAGACAAGATAATAATGCGGTACGCTTCTGCTTTTATCCGCGATGTGTCTACAAGATGATAGGAGGTGATTGATGATAAAGTTACCATATTTGTGTTCATCACAATGGTTATATTGGTGATACTCACGTTACAATTACCCAAACTCACCTTACTAAACATTTGCCGTACTTGGAATCGAACCACCGACCTCTAGGTGAGGAGTCCGCCGTTATATCAATCGAGCTACTGTGGTCCGTGTATGGACTTAATGGATAATGTTGACTGTGGACTACTGTGGAGGCATATTTGGCCATAAGGGATTGATGATGAATTTAACATGAGAACTGTGTGTTCATTACATTTTGTTCATTATTAGAGAGTGCTGAACGATTTTCATGATCTACATAGGTGTTGTTGTTGATGTTGTCAGTTAACTCCGTACCTGATGGTCTCTCCACAGCATTTTACCGGTCGGTGGGACAAATCATTTGGAAGACACACTGCCATGTTGTTTATTCAAAGCGTTTTGAATGTTTTATTTACCAGCTAGGCCTAATCTTTGTTTATATGTATTTCCGAACCAGAGCCTAAAAAATAACTTGGTGATAGTAAGTGCAGTGTACTTACTCTAGGTGAGAAAATAGGTATTTTATTACAGGTCTTTTCAAAAATTGAAATAATTTATCAAATGTATAAAGTATGAAGGCTAAAATTTTAGCTCATAGTGATCAAGCTATTACATGAATTTCTTTTGTGGACCAGACAGGCTCTGAAAATAATGTATACCTTCATTTTGCAGAGCTTAAATATCCTCTCCTTACAGTTGTCTTCACAATTTGATGGTAAAGCTTAAAGTAAAAGATCATTTTCCCCCCCCTATTCAATGAATTCTAAGTGTTATATTCTTTTTTCTTTCTAATAAATTGTATATGTATAGTGTATACTGTACATTAATAGAATGTAAGATTGAGAAATAATCGGACAACCTTCCACCCATACCTTCAACAGTCATTTCTTTTTCAACGCCTGTGGCTCAACCACGAATCAGCATCCGGGTTATTGAAAATAATCCAATTGTTAGGTTAAATTCTCTTTATGAAATCTTAACTCATTCACATTTACTACCACTTAAATAAGAATGAAACATTTTTCCCACCAAGTAGGAAAGATTTTTTTCCCTCAAAAAGGAAAATTTTCTATCAATTTTTTTGATGAAGGCAATTTTATTGTGCTCAGTTTAGAATTTCAATACATTTCATTCAACGCTTGGGGCTTTACCATTAAAAATTGTCTTGGTCAATTGATTTTGATTATTTTTCCATATATTTAAAAAAATATATAACTCCTGCTGTCGAACTACTTCCTTTCAATTCAATTGACTTTGGTTTCAATCGATGACCAATGACCACCCAAGCGGATGCCAAGGAAAATCTGATGTGTTTTTACTAAAGACATGAGCTCAATGAAGATGTCTTGAAGTGACAGGTAACTAGCCTTCTTGGCTAATATCTAGCATTGAACATAATTTGTATACTGGGTGTTTAAGAGAAGAAGAATAATAATAACACTCTTTACTGGAAGGTAACCACTGGGCGAGGTTAATGCTCAAAGTATTTTCTACCACCTAACCCTCAGAGTCTTATTATTATGTGGTCACAAACTCAAATTAATGAGGAAAATGCACTGGGTGGGACTCGAACCAACGGATCCCTACGCTACCTGCATAACTAGGCTAGCGCGTTAACCACTTGACTACCAGTGCACAATCACAATACAAGGCACGAAACTTCATTTAAGTCTGTTCATATACTCGTACATATAGGTAAGAATCTGTCTCTTGGACAAAAATCACATTAAATTCTAGTTACATTAATTTAAAAATATTACACATAAAAGTGAAAACAATCAACCATTCATTCAGTGACTGATCACTGTTTCTCTAGAACGGAAACACCTTGAAATCTGAAATTGAGGTACCTATATTGTGATCTAGATGAGCAATAACAATGAAATTTCCCACCTTCATAGGAAAATATAATCGCCTATAGTTAAAGATTTTAGTAGTTTTCATTTGAGACTACAATCATAAGAAATTGGTTTGTTCCCCAATCATACGAGATTTTGTTTTTCTTTTATGAGCCACCCTGTACACAGGGATAGGAAGTGACTTCCATTATGTCCACGTTTACTTTATTTATCTTCTTCTCTTTTGTGCCCTCCTTTGTAAAGGCTTCTTTGAACTCAAGCCACTGTGAATGGAGAGATCCCTAGCGTTTGATTTCCTTTATTTGATTTGATTTAAGAAAAGTAAAACTTGAAGATGAGGTAATGTAAAATCTATCCGTTCAAATATGTCACTGAAGTAAATGCATCATTGGTCATTTGATTTGGTGTCTTTATATCTTCTATTGAGGTAATCCTGTATTCTTTGTAATAAGCAGTTTTTTCACTCGAAGGATGTTCAATTTTTTTTCTCTAAACTGATAACCACAGGAAGAAAGGTATGTCCGTTCTCGTTATGAAGAAATGTTGATTTTCTAACAAGTCCCATGAGCTACCCATTCACAGGGAAAATGTTATTGCTTTGGGGAAAATGTTATTACTATAGTTATGTTTGCTAATAATTACTCTTTACTGAATCCATCACAAATATAAGAGTAACCCCTATATGTATATAAATGTCTCACTTTGGATAATGGAACAGCTGGGCACTTTCATTTTGATCTAAATAAGTATGTGTGATATGTATAATCCTGAAAATAGGTGAGTGAGTACTACTGAGTAGCATCTGTAAAGTTACATAAGAATAATAGAAGGACAGGAGATTTGTTATATTTAGCTAAACATTTCAGCGATTCATCATAATCACTCTCTAGAATACTCTAGATCAAAAGCGTTTGGGATGCGAATCATGCGAACATCAATTCTGACATTATAATCAGATTATCTGAATGAGATTGATCTGAAATGTCACAAAAGCGGCGGCTGAATTTGTCCTCCGGTTCTTTTATAGTTTTTATGGTGAAATCCTTGCAAATATGAGTGGCACTAATTGGTGAAGTGTGCCCTGTTGGCTTTATTCTATTGATACGGTGACCTACCAGTCCAATCACGTTTGATGTAAATCCCCTTGATTTGATGTAAATCCTCAAGTTATTGATTAAATCTAAACATTAGGTATATCTGCAAATAAAATCTTGTAACACCTTTTCCTATTACACGTCACTTCAAGGACTCTCGGATCCTTTTTTTTTTTCGTTAACGCCCGAACAGAAAAGTTGTTGGAAAATATTTTTTCTAACAATGCCGAACAGTGAAAATAGAAGAACAAACAAGTTAATAAATCACTTTGAAGTGTCAAATTTCAATTTATTACCTCCACCCGAAATATTGAACATTTTCCTTGTTTTAGACGACAAAATATTATTTTGTACTTTTAAATTTACGTTACTGTACATTCTATACAGTGTAGGAATTTACAGTAACTACATTACTCTTATCTTAGAACAGTTTTTTTTCAAACCAAAGTACCAAAATAATTTTAGTAGGTAGAGATAACTTAAAAGTATTTCATTAGAGGTACATACTCGTAAATATAAATTGAAAAGAAAAAATCTTAGCGAGATGAGGCTCAGGTGAATTTTAAGCGATTTATCGCGGCGTGTTATTAGTGAGTACATTCCTGTGGGGTCCAACAATTAAAAACCTACTTACTTTACTTTCCTCACGAGATCTTAATGAGGAGAGTGTGAAAAATTGATAAAACGCACTTGAGGTCTAAACTCGTAGTTTTAAAACAGTGAAAACACTAACACCTAGTCTTAATATATAAATGTCAAAGTCACTCACTGACCACTGACCACTGACCACTGACTGATCATCGCTCTACAGCCCAAACCGTAAGTCCTAGGAAGCTGAAATTTGGTAGGTAGCTTTGTCTTATAGTCTAGATGTGCAATAAGACGGGATTTTTCGAAACTCCCACTACAACACCTGCCATTGGCGAAAAAGGATTTTTTGCTTTCACGGCCATGCCTCGGCCCGCAAAGCGGGCGACAGCCTGCTTGTAAGTTATATACTATGTAGGTACTATAATATATTATCTTTAAGTATGAAGTGTAGCGGGTTCCGTTTATTTATACATTAATTACTTGTAATAATCTATCGTAAATACGGCTTGTCACTCAACGAATTCCATAGATAACGAAGCAAAAATAGTTCTCATTGTGTTCAATAACGCACCTCTCAGTCTAAGTTCATGTCACGAATGTTTTAGTAATAAGTGCGATAAATACTATTACGAGATTAGTGGGACATTAGATAGAGGGGTCGATTAATAAGTTTTGGCCCCTTGGAAATTGAAAAGCATTTTACTAGTACCTAATACCTATATTATATGCCTTACGAGAAAACTCAGGTCTGATTTGTTAGGAAATATTTTTCCTTGAGCCTTCTAAATCAACTGCATATTATTATGACTATTTAAAATTTCCTCATCGCTACTGTTCTCATACTATAATCTTGGTACAATCAGTTCTTTCATCTATAACCCCAAAATTCAGTCATATTTAGAGGAAGAAGGCAACAACAGAAGCACCACCTCTGATAATTATTCTAAACGGGAGTAAACGGAGACTTAATAAGTTTTCTCCTTTAAAATACAGTGTTCCTTCATTTCAGTAAACTAAGCCCATTTCATCATATTCTCTGAACAGCGTCAGTATTGCTTTGTTTTCGTCATTTCAATGACGTCACATTAGATAGGTACCTATTAACATTTCTTGTTGTCCCCATCTGAACAGAGTGATTTGAAAACAAAAGTTTCAAAACATTATAGAAGAAATAAAAGAAAAAGAAAGTTCAAGAACTTATTGCTTTACTTGTAGGAGGTGATGTTATTTTTGAAAAGTTTTTTTCTTTAGTTCTTATTTTTCAAATCATGGCGCCAACTAATGTAGGAGTCACAATTTAGAAGTTACAAAATTACATCTTGCGAGTACTTGAACTCTTCGGTTCCAGTGATACACACGAAATTCATCATTTACAACAAAACAAAAAAATCATTTTGCAAAAAATTCGAAGTTCAGGTAATTCTATAAACTCGATTCCTGAAACACCTAATAATTCATTGTTAGTTTTTTCTTGCAGATGTTGAAAATATCAAGAATACGATCGTAGTACAGTGATCAAAAATGGTTGACTCATAATTTAAATTTCAATTAATCAAAATGGTACCTATATTATAGAACCTTAAAAAGACGCACAAGCAAAGACAAATATTTCATTTATTAGAAGGTAGATACGCCACGAAAAGACATTCTAAAATTGATCAAAAACTTCAAAGAGGTACCTTCTAATCCTAGCATTAGAACTTCATGTAATGTATGCTAGTGCAAAAGTTTTACAGTTTACACAACTCTTTCTATTGATTCACCGAAGATGATCACAGTATCAAGTTGGGATTCTGTCAGTCGTTTGTCTTTAATTTATAGTGTTTATTATACGTGAATTTTACCGTTATAAGTTCCAGATTGAGCAATCATAAAACAAAGGATGAATATGACACACTTCTAGTGCATTACTATTTACGTTTACCAAACCACTTATAGTATTATTATTTGAACTCTTTATTAAAAGGACATACATACATGTATGTACAAACAAATAATGGTAAAAATTAAAACACAAAATTAACAATATAAAATATACACAGATGTCCTAACCTTCGGGTTACTGCCTATGGCAATCTCTTCCACCCAAATAGTAGAACCAAGTAAGAAGGTTCCATAGCTATTAATTACTTCTTTCACAGTACATATTTGATTATTTACTCATTTTTTAGTAAGTTCATTGTAGGTAATATTATTAAGGACAGAATTGATGTGTATAGGTAATCATGCACATAAAAAAAAATCAAATCAAGGGTGACCGTTACAATTCCTACATTTACATTTGGCTTTTCTAAAAAACTAATGAAGGAAATCCAACACCAGACTGAGAAACATCCCGAGATATTCAGAGAGTTCATTAACTTGAAAAAATCACTCAGACTAAATAAATATCTTTTTCTATAATTATATTCGGGCTGTTTGCCCAAGAAGCTCATACGGAAATATTGCGAGCTTAAATACTGCAATGAAATGATGCTATTGTCTCTACATTACATATTGTCGGGCATTGTGCATTTGGAATATGTTGCCATAAACACCCTCACTACTCACTCAAGCTATCAACGAATCTAGGAAATACACAGAACGTCATAAAAGCTCTTGCCAATAAACATAAGTTTTATTTGAGCATTCAGGGTGACAAATCTTTCTTTATACTATCTTTGAATATTAAAATCTTTGTTTATCAATGGTTGGCTGCATAGATTATGATTTTAAGCCACGCTTACATTGGCAATCTATGTAGCCAATTTTAGTAGGTTGATAAAGGTGTTAAGCATGTTCCGTTTGCAAGTTTTTTATTACATAGATGATTGTAGTAAAGACTGACACTACTTACAACACACCAGTGTCCAACTTTCCGTTACCCTGTATCTAGGAATGTTTGTGGTTGACGCTTTTGCCGGGATATTGTCATGTTTTTTTTTCCTTCTGTTTATATCATTTATTGTTTTTAATGTTAGTATAGAAAAACTTGACAAAAATAGAAGTCCATTTTTTATGGCTATATTTATTTTCTCCTCGTCTAGACTGTGGTGTAATTAATCGAAATATTATGATTGTTTTCAATTTTTCATTTCCAATTCAAAAGTTTCTTTTATATTCTTTTAAATTTATCTTAGTTTATTTTCTCATCGACTCTTTTGATTTAAGAGTTTAATATTATTCTATTTTTTTTTATTTTTTTTAATCTCTTTTTTACACATTGTGTAAGAGTCTAGTTTTTTTACTAGTGTATAACAGATGTCTCTATAGTACCACTTTTTGCCTATAATCCTACATCCGATAAAACTATTATCCCAAAAATTTTGTTTCATTTAACCTGATTTGTCGATGTCGAAATAAGTACAAATAAATAAGTATAGCTAATTAAATATCGAAGTACCAATCTTTGCTACTTCTAAAACGTTACTCGCCTTGACTACTTCATAAAACATGACAGAATGTTACCCGATTTTATATTTTAATGGTCCTATAAAACAGTGTTTGAGAGTGAAATTAATAGGAAAATTGTAGATTAGAAATTCCAAAATCTAAATACAGGTCTTAATCACGTGGGGTTCGATAGCCTCTCCTTGCTCTGAACCCACGGGACCTCTGGTTCTCCAATCTAATAATAATAATAATAATAATAGCAGGTTAATCCTTCAACAATGTTGTGGACGACTTTGGTGGTATCATCACTTGGTCGTAAAATTCAGAGGAGAGGTTGTTCATTTAATTTAATGTACTATGTATTACCGGCACTCATCAAAATATTCAAAAATTAATACATAGACAGGGTGAGTTTTAATTTTTCAAGTCTCTATTTTTGCTGAAATGTTCAGTCATGTTGTTTGAAACTAGAAATTATTATCCAAGTATAAATATTACAGGCAGACCAGATACTGTTATGAGTTATGACACTAAAAAGTGACCTTTCCTCGACCTAATTTAAAATTTCACGAATATTTTCATGCTTTTAAAAAGGCCGTGAAATATTTAATTTGAATAAATTTAGAATACAATGGGTCTGTGCATAATTATCTTATATAATGTTTTTCTTTTAATTAGTGGAGACGCCATTATTACAATTCTAGTGAAAATAGAAAATTCTCTATAATTTGAAGCAAATTTTATCTGGTTTGACAGTAAAATTAAAATGAGTTGAATTTCAACTTGAACAAGGAAAACGTTGAATTATTTCAAAATACCCTTACACCGGTACCTAGTTAACATTCAAGAGAGCACACCAGTGGCGGCTCGTCGGGTGAAGACACTGAAGACATTTTCACCTAATTTTGAACAGTGAAAACACTACTCATAATCCCTTGAACATGGCACAATTGATCCAACTCAAAGAAAAAAAAAAAAAAAAAAAAAAAAAAAAAAAAAAAGAGTAAGCTTTGTGTAAAATAGATCAATGCTGCTTAACATTTCATGTTACTTTCCAAGGAGAACACCAAATGTGAAGACAATTCGAAATTGTCTTCAGTTGTCCTTGAATCAACCAATCAGAGTTGAGTATTTCCAAGTAGGTATCATGAAATATTAGGCAAGAACTATATCTATGTAATATGCTACTGAGGACAGTCTTCAGTTGTATTCAGTTTACATTATCTACACGACGTCATACGAAATGTCACGAAGCCACCATGTGCGATGTCATGTGTTTTTGATATTAACATTGTTGCCAGTAGCATTATGCCAGACCTAGGAAACCAGTCAATGATTTAGCCTCCCATATCTAGCACAATCTTGTAATATTAAAAAAAAAAAAAAAAATAATAACGTAGGCGTTAGGAAAGCAGGATTTTGTGTCAGGAATTTTGGATATTATTTCTCATTTTTTGGGTTCTAGTTTTGTACATAGTTACTAAACGATAGCCGATACCAATAAATTTTAACTATTTATGTATCTTGTCAACTATAGTCTTAAAAAGGACATCTCGATTGAGGTCAAATCTCGGAGATAATTATTTAATGTAGGTACCGAAATTGAGCCAAATAAGATAATCTGGTATCTAGTTGTTCCAAGAAGTTTTTAAATAGGGACAATGGTGGTCCTGTTTAAGATCCTGACTATGGAACCACATTAAAAAAAATCATGAAATGAGACGTGTTGAAATGAAATTCTCAAGAGAAAATTCTGTTCAGGCGGTGTAGTATTATTTTTTAAAATAAATATACATCTTACATGATTTGAGGGATTTCTTAAAATTTAAAATATAGCTCTTGAAGTTTGTAGAAATTTAGCTATGAAATTAACTTGGCTTGGCAACATTGTATCTCTTATCTTTAGAATGTAAACAAAAAAAAAGCGCACTTTTCAAATTTTATTAGAATATTTTCAAATCTTCTCAACGGTAATTAAGTGACTTTTAATTGGTGTAACTAGTTAATAAAGTTATTTCCCAGTATTTGATACAGGATAGAAACATTATTCCTACCTGATCTGACCTGTGCTTTTCATAATAAGTTGAATATGAAGTAGCTATGTACTTCTTTCAGTGTCAGAAATAACATTATAATTATGCAGGTTGCAGGTAGCTAAGCACACAGCTTCCAGTGAAGTACTTAAAATTATAAGGCAATATCTGTGTTTTTCATAAATAGTCATTTAAACATCAATGGTAACACAAATTTAAGCTGATTTTATATTTGTAGTAAGTATGTTTTCTTAGATTTATTTTGTAATCTGGTGGTGGATTTTCTTCCAGTTTTGGATTGTAATTTTTAGTCTTCAACTAACTTTCTTTCCTTCCCAGTTCTAACCCCTCTTTAAAATGTTGTACCTACCTATCTACTGAGGTATAATCCTAATATTTTTATTTTAATTCCTTTTTACCAACTTTTAGTTAATAATTTTTATTAAGATGAATAAATATTTTTTATTAAGATGAATAATTAATAACAACATTTCAAAGAAACAATGAGATTCCCACAAAATCATGGGGTTCAAACATTAAAAGTAACCCCATTCAGATTAAGAAGTAATGAGGATATGAAAGATATTATGGTTACTGGATGTCCAATTTCTAACCACCACTAAAAAAGTAAAACAAATGCCTGCCCCACAGCCATACAGTTCAAGCCTGAATGGCTTATGAAAAATGAATGGCTGTGTACCAGCTCAAGTGTTGACAAATTGTTCTGCTGGCCTTGTTTATTTATTAAGTACCAAGTGTTCTCCAAAAAAAGTACCTATAAAAACTTATATGATGCAAAACTGGTATGAGAGAAAATCATGCTTTGCAGGGAAACAGCCATAACTTACAATGGGCTGTGTTTATGAGACCATAAGAACTAAGATCTGATAAATTAATAATTTTATTTTTTCAATACTTCTGAGTATAATTTGTCTTCACCTAGTCTTGAAGTCAGGAGCCGCCACTGGAGCACACTGAAAAAGTGTTCCATATCCGACTAATGCAATAAAATAGCACTAACATTTCAAGTAAAGGAGATGACGAAAATTAATTGACTGATGAATAAATTTGAATGAAAATCCTACCCTATAATAGCGCTCCTGTCATACAACCTCTATTTTCTATTCGATTCCTGCTCAGACCATTTTTTTTATGATTGAATATTTGTTCCCTGTTTTGCCGGCTTTTTATCTTTTGTATTTAAATCCAAGATGATTTTTAAAACCTCATCTATTGGAAATCACTCGGTCCAAACTGGAAAAAAAAACAAAACTTGTCGCTATTCGAAGTGATCTCGAATTACTTCACCTTTCCATTATAACAAAGTAACTGAGGCATATCCTTTTATCTCATTATCAAATCAATGTTTCAGAACAGAACGGAAAGCATCAGTGGACAGTGTGGACACCCTGTATACTGGAAAATGTGTATTAATAGTTTGGACAGGAGGTATGTTCGTTGACGAGTGCACAGTCGTACTCTGATGCCATCATCAAGGGAACCCTCCTCAGAGTTAATTAACTCATTAGACCTAGACTTGAAAAAACTTAATCAGGCTGATCTAAATCAAGATATCAAGCCTTTTTCAGACGAAGGTAGTTTCTTCTTTTATCACCCCGGTTTATTATTTGAACTTTTTTAACAAGACCCTGGGAATATATCCACTGGAAAGGGCACAAAAGTGAAAAAATAATAAATACCTTGGGGTATCTTGTTGTCTTGGGACTCTCATAAAATGGTGCTTTTATTGGTACTGTATAAAACTACCTACTTATGAAATGTGTTGATCAAAATCAATATCAATTCATGTCAAGTTATTTGAGATCACGAATGGATGAAAATAGCCTGGGACTATTTTACCATCGGTACCTTGAGTTTATAATCACATTAATCACTCATCAGCTATTTTTCTCTTCACTAAAAGAAAGGTTAAAAAAAGTTTTTTTTTTAAATTAAATTTATAGAATTTGTGTTAATCACTTTCGTGATATCACAACTACTCAAACTCGTTTTACTAAATCTACGCTGAAACCGGGACTTGAACCACCGACCTCCAGGTTACAAGTCCGCCGCCTTATCGATCAAGCTACTGAGGTCGGTTAAAAGGAAAGGATGCAAATTGATTTTTTTTACCTTTCATCAACCTGATGATTCCTGTGAATAAATGTTTTATCTTCCCCAAGATCTGGCATTTATTTTATCTACTTTTACTTATATTTATTAGTTGTATTCACCCTTGCTTCGGAGTTAGTATGCCATCAATACCTACCAGTTATGTCTTTAAGTCACAAAGCGTATTAATATACCAAGAAGAAACGTTATTTAAATTCTAGATCGGACCCGGGATATTGAGGTCTACGAAATAAAATATTTGGAGCTGTCAAGAAATTTGTCTTTGTCTTCATAAGGTGGCGAGACTGGGTTCTGGTAGACTTTGGGTAAACAACCAAACACCCAATGGTTCCGCCAGTGTTTAGGATAAATATTTAATTTACTGACAAATGAGTCTAATTTTTCTTTTCGAGGAAGGAGACATCTAGCCTGATGTTTCAATTTAATGAATAATATTAGTCTTGTGGTACAAGATCTCAGAAGTGGAGATGACTGGATCCAGAGAAATTGTGCCCAATGATGTTATAGCCCTTAATTTATTAGAAAAAAGACCAATTTGCATATTGTTTGTCTGTCTGATTGCACGCCACAATTCTTGAGCAATATTAGATATGATTTATAACAACCTCTGCGTAGATATCGAAATATATTTATGTCAAATAGGTATAATGAATTTTCACAGAACAACTCTTAAGGTATCTGTGTCAATCACAATTGTGATGTTACAAACTATCAACCAGCCAGCCAGCGTCCATGGCAAGTTGAATGCACCGGTCCTCGTAGGATCACCGAAGTTAAGCACATGTGTTGGGCCGGAATGGCCCAACACATGTTGGGTGAGGTTAATCTGGGTAGCAGGTTTGTAAGTTTCCTGCGAATGGAGAATAACAAAACCTTCGTGATATATTTTGACCATGCAGTTGAAAGCGACGCGCGATGTTAAAAAAAAAAAAAAAAAAAAACTATCAACCGAAATTTGGTCTAAAATTCATTGAGGTTGGTCTATAATATATGTTGGCCTAAGTGAGTATAATAATCAACATTCCTCAGCACGGGTCTGAGCTCCCTATGTGACGCTCAGAAAATCACAATGACAACAATGTTTGGCGGAAAACATAAATAATGCCCAAACAATGGACTTGAACCCTACCTCCATGGCTCAGAACAGCTTGCCACTCGGTTTGAATGAACAGAGAAGTATAAAGAGACCATTTTCCAGTTCATTTCCAGTGGACATCGCTCTTATTATTAGGTGTATTTCGATACAATGGCCTCATCTCGTGCAAATGATACAGTTGTCAATATCTATAGAATGGAGTATATTTATACCTATAGGAAGTTAAAACGTCTCAAGCTTTTGTTACAATATTTAATTTTGTAGCTTCACACCACAAAGTATGGAGGTATATAGGGTGACTTTTTTTATAATAATAACACTCTTTAGTGGAAGGTAACCACCAGGCGAGGTTAATGCTCAAAGCATTTTCTACCACCATACCCTCAGAGACTTATTATTATGTGGTCACAAACTCAAATGAATAAGAGAAAAATTCATGCACTGGGTGGGATCCGAACCACCGGATCCCTACGCTAAAATTCAAGTATTCTTGTAGAAGTCGGGGGCAGAGTATCTTTTATTATGAACTACTTAAAGCCCGGCATTTTCTGCCTGTTAGGGTTTTTGCCCTTGCCTGGCATCCTGTTTGGAGTGTTTGCAAATTCGTTCTTAGTTCACCCTGCATGGCAAATGGAAGCTTTTTGCCAAATTTGAATTAATTTTATCGAGCTCCGTTGTTCGGAGTTCTTTTTTTTTTAAGTGGGGTTTAACGTCGCTTTCAACTACCATGGTCATATCACGACCGGGGTTTTACCCTCCATTCGCAGGAAACTCACAAACCTGCTACTCACATTGACCTCAACCAGCCTGAGTGGGGCCGGGAAAAGCCAGCGTCACGAGAATTAGAATTTGAATGGTCACCCATCCAAGTCTTAACCTCGCTGGATGTCGCTTAACTTCGGTGTTCTGAAGGGAACCGGTGTATTCAACATGCCATCGACGCTGGCTGTTCGGAGTTCTGTTGATTATGAGTGAATGTCCACCCTGTATAGCATCATCCCTCCGGTGGTCTCTTGTCTATATCTCGTTTACAAATAATGGGCAACTTCGATGAATTTCCGATGCAACTGATCAAGAGGGGGTAATATGTACAGGGGGGTAATACACGGGTGGTCATTGTGTTTTTTTATAGTTAATTTTTACTTCCAGTTTTCATCGGGAATCATAAAAGTATAATAAAATTGAAAATGTACAATATTTTTTGTACCCATCAATATCAATTGCAATATGCTATTAATTTTAAGGTAGGTTGGCGGGGTTTTTTCGACTTTACAGTGGGTATACTTTTTTTTGTACCCTCAAAAGAAGGTCGTAAATCTAGAGGTTCATCTTACCATGCAATGTATGTAATTTATTAAAAATGTCTCCAATTTATGCTCCTACAATTTATGCTCCTACATTCATGCTCAATTTATGTAGTGATCGGACACATTTTAGAGCTATCTAAATAATTTTAACACTTTCAGCGCCAGGTGATACATGGAAGTATCACCTGGCTCTGCGCTAGTATGAACATGGTGATACTTCAAAGTATCACCCACAGAGTCTTCTATAAGACGCTGGTGATATTTGTGAGTAACACTTTCTATGTTTAACATGAGGAATGTGTTGCTCTGGCCTAGCAGTATCCAAGAACATGTCAAATTTTTGTCAAAATCTCTTCCCCAGGCCAGTGATACTATGAAGTATCACCACATCAAAATCACGCCTGGCCTATGAATGAAAATAATCGAAAATACAGTTGGCGGTGAAAGTGTTAAGATATAACACTAATTTTTTTTGTATTTCCTAAGATGACCATTTAATCAGTTAGAGCATCTTTAATGAAATGAACACTAAACTAACAAGTCTTTTAAGTTTATTTCCTAGCTAACTACAATAATACAGAACTTGTAAAATAGATATTGACATTCAGAACAAAAGTTTAAAAAGTTAGGTTCATCTGAAGAAAAACTGATTTTTCAAATAAAGTAAGAAACAAAGGAAAAACCCTGCACTGATTGAATCTTTAACAATCTTAACTAGGCCCAAATTATGAAACAGGATAAGATTAACTAATCCTACACTACCCCTTAACACGCCTTCTGTTGGGAATATGAACCAATCACATCGCATTTATATTAGTTGGTAAGTGATGGTGTGGATTAACAAATCCTAGATATTTAATCTTGTTTCATAATACCGCCCTTAATCGCCGTCGTTGGCACGTTGAATACACCAGTTCTCGTTTGTTCACTGAAGTTAGCAGCGTTCAGCGAGGTTAGGACTTGGATGGGTGACCATTAAATTTCAAACCCTCGAGATGCTATTCCCGACCCAACCCAGACTGGCTGAGGTTAATGAGGATAGCTGGTTTCTGAGTCTCCAATAACGTAGAAGTCAAAGAGACGCGGTAACAAAAAGATCTAGGTTACTTTTTTTTAATCCATCCCTGCCTAAACTGCCTGATGCATTTTTAAGAGGCTGAACGTGGATATTGTTCTAGTGACAGGGTCGCCCCAGGAGGCATCCACTATACCCTGCGTGAGTCTCCACCATGGACCCAACACCAGAGAGATTCACCAAGGTTAGTGAAAACGGACCAGAGAAATCACACCAACGAATGGGCTCAGAGCAAAACAGATCTATGACGTAAGCTCCGTCGAATATTCTCATGAACAAACTGATGAAAGTAGAATTCCTATGAACTAAAACCATTTTTTGAAATTTTACTTATCTCGGGGATAGCATTATTTATCAACTGGAGGCACACGTTTTTCGGTCTAGGTATCCTTAGTAATTCAATTATTCTGAAGTAGCAAGATTCTAAAAACTATTCTGTATAACTAAATGTGAGTAGATTTTGGTACCAATATGGTTATTTCTGTGGCGCCAATGATATGGTGTTTAGGAAAAAAATAAATATAGGGCCATGCCTCCGTCCTAACTGGTATCAGCGGGTTATTTATTGGTTTAACTGATAATTAAATAGTTCTTTTTATTTGTCTGGCTTGGGTCGAGCCAAAGACAAACATTTTTGAAAGGATTGTGCATCAAATGTGGTAATTACCACTCAATTTTTGAGTCACTCAGGGAGGAAGAACAACTCTAATAACACAGAATAATGAACAAAAAATGACCCTTAATCTGGAACTCATCAAAGTCCTACCTACGTTCACTATACTCGTACCTGATTAACCGAACATAGTGAGGTTCTGTTTTAACTTACATAGCATACTACTGGACGATTTGGCTTTCGTTTTTCTGTGTGTCTGTTTCTGTTCCGCGATAACTCTCGAACGGATTCTTCAAAATAGATGAAATTTTGTATACATGTTCAATTGTTCATTGGGGTCCTAGAATCTTTACTATGGTTTTTGGGCCGAATTAGGCCACTCGGGGCAAATGGGGGCCGTTTTGGTGAAAATTAAAAACGATTTTTCTATTTTTATTGAATAAAGCTCTTGAAATTTTGTAGAGTGGTTGAGTAAATAAATTTGAGTTCAGTATTAAAAATTGGTGATCGTGAAAGTGGGGTATTGAATGAAAGGTCTCCCATGTCCTCCTAACTTGATTGAACAAATGAACATTATATATGCGATAGTTGAATCTGTGTGAGGTTTACGTTCACAGAACCACTAGTTATTTTTATTATTGACATTTTCAATTAAACATGGATGGTCTCACTCGGACAAACAATAGTCGAAATTATATTCAACTACTCCAAAGTCAGGGTTACCGACTGATAAGTCGCCTGCACACTCACCCCTTGAATGCCAAAAATATCACAATAATACCAGAGACAGATTATGAAAATGGAGAGGACAATGCAGAACGTTTCACTTTTTAATTCTCCTGAATCCCCAGAAAAAGTTTAATGAAAACTCAGGGGAGGAGAAAGAGGAAGTGACTGAGATCAGTGCCGTGGAGAAGAATATTGGAAGGGACTGTGAGAGGAAAGATGGCCATGAAGCACGATTCTCAACTTTGTCTAAAACTAAAATTAAACTTAGAGTGTAGAAAATTCCACTGAGCGAACAATTAGATCTAGCACACTATGAGGAAGATCCTGTGGGTTTTTTTTCCATAGTCGACAAAAATTGTACTCGTAAATCGGTGTTTTTTAGAGCCAGCGTTCGTCAATGGTACCTACATTGAATGCACCATTTTTTATTTAGTGACTGAAGTTAAGAAACGTCTAGCGAGGCTAGGACTTGGCTATTCCAGACCCCACTCTCAGGCTGGGTGAGGTTAATTTGAGTAGGTAGCTGGTTTTTGAATTCCAATAATTTTCTCCTTTTCTTCGATGCTATAGGTTATCATTTAATTTTTCTTCACTGAACCAATGAGAAAATGAATATTGTAACCTGGATCAAGATTGTATCTAGTAGATCAGGTAAATACATAAACAAAATTAATGCAAAATGCTGAGGATCGAATCAATTGAGGACCGACTTTTGATAAGGCCAAAATGTGAACACAGACAAAAGTGAATATGTGTGGAAGTAAAAAAAAAAAAATCAAATAAGTGTCTATGTACAATTTATTGTACATATTGGTATCTCAGTCCACGCCACTAGGTTGCAATTGTTACACCCCCATGAACATCACACCTAACGGATTAACACCTAATCCTGCAAGAGTTTTCGTATGAATAATATTATGTAGGTATAGCTTCGAAATACATTTTCATAATAATACAGTGTAGAACAATGAGACAAACTGCTGCCTTGTAGATAAATGGTATACGCAACGACAACAGCTAGTATAATAATACTTTTGAGTCTGGGAGATGCTGTAAACCATTTCGGGCAACAAAAATCTTCTCATTCAGTGTTAAATGGGGTCCATTTCGCCAGCACCACCACCTTTAAAAATTTGTTTGTGTTTTTTTTTAAAATGAGTATTTTGTGCTAATTTTGTGCAGCAAACCCCGAATTTTGTGCTCAAACACCAAGGGCGCTACGCCCATTTCAATTGGTGGTGCTGTGGAAACGGTAGCACCACCACCTTCGAAAGGTAATATTTTTTTTTACATGAAAAAAAAACATTACATTTTTAAGGTGGTGGTGCTGGCGAAATAGACACTGTTAAATCGCACATTGGATACAACAAATTAGTATTTTAGACCACTGAAGTTGAGCAATGTCCAGAACCGTGTCGGAATTATCAGAACCATACAAAGTCCCATCATCGATCGCAATGCTACCTTTTCCCGACCCAATCCAGGCTGGGTGAAGTTGATGTGGGTGTAAAAGTATTATTATGGGTGGCTGCTTTGTGGGTTTCCAGTGAATGGCGGGTGAAATCCTCGTCTTCGGTATAAAAGATGGTATGGTAACATTGGATCGCATCAAATTTGAAAAAAAGATGGTTTTGGATTTGGAAAAACTATTACGTCTAAAACATTAGCTTGGCATGGCTAATACATGGACGTAACACACTTCCCTTTAAGCCTAGAAGTTTTGCCTTTTGATAAGATCTACGTTTAGGTTATACACATGCGTCTACCATGCACTAGGAAATAATAATAACACTCCTTAGTGGAAAATAAACACCAGGCGAGGTTAATGTTAAAGCATTTTCTACCACCTAAACCTAAGGGTCTTATTATTATGTGATCACAACTCAAATTAATGAGGAAAAATTGGTTCAAATATAATATTGAAAATACCATATCATTACCGAGATAAGACACAAGCCAGCATGAATCAGTTCATGCTCTCCAGTATGTTTGAAATGTACCATTCATCCCTGTTGATCAATATATTATTATTAGTATGAATGTGGAACAGTTAGCAGAGCAATCACTCGATTGACCTCTCAGATGAATGAATCACCCAGAGATAAGACCGAGGCGATTCAAATCAGTCTGAATAATTTCGTAACAAATTCTGCCATTGTAGTATTGTTCCATTCCAAAGTCCCATTTTGTCATGATCAGCTTTGATAACGAGAGAGACTCTAGATCTCATACTTAGTATAAGTAGCATTAGTGGTCATGGCTTACCTACTAACTTGGAGAGAACGGTTCGTGATATATTTTCAACGAAAAGAGCACAACTTGAGATGAATCATTTCAGTTGACGTACAGACTGTCTATGACGTGAGGGACTTGTAGGAATTTGTAAATGATAAATCCATAGGTTATTGAACAGTAATCACAAGAAAAGTGTGAAAGTGGCACCTTATCAACATTTCGTTAATTAATACCTTATCATCACCTTATAAACCTTCTTTTACTATAGCTTTCATCGAAGAATTAAATTGGAATTTAAAAGTTTAAAGTTATCATATTTGTATTAATCACTTTCGTAATGTCACAATATTACTCAAACTCACACGCTGCTAATTTTTTAACGAATTTGGGACTCGAAGCATCGCAGGTTACAAGTCTGCCGCCTTATTGTTTAAGCTTCTGAGGTTGGTTAATAAACTAAAATCAATTACGAGTAGTATTGTAGTGTGGTTTCTTCATTGGGATTTAGCGTCACTAACAACTTTAACCGGTATTACCCAAAATTATTATTATTGCCTAGGTAAACTACCCATTTTTTTTAACATAATCCAGCCCGAGAAATACTTATTCACTAAGTATTTTAACTTACATCAAAAGACTTCTGATATTGCGCAGATAATACTATTAATACATTATTATTAGTATACATTATTAATACTAGATTCCATTACCTATAACATCAGAGTTGATGATACTAATATGCATTCTATAAAATTGTACACCAAAATAATGACTTTCTGACAGTATTTTCAGATTTCAAAATTGCAATGCAACTATTTTTGAAATTACTACCCTTCAGTATACTAATACACCTGTTCAGGGTTCATCTCGGGTAGAGTATTAACAAGGTAGGTATTAGGTGCCAAAATTTCTCCCAACACATTGGTTCTACAAGGTAAAACCGAACAAATTTGTATGTCGCATTGTTTATACATATAGGATCGTAAATTTGTTTGTTTGAAATCACCTGAACCTTTCCAGATCTGTTGTAGTGACAAGGTCATAAAATACCTTTAGTTTTTGAAAAAGAAATTTTCTTGGGTCAACGAATTTTTCGCACTTGTGATCGACAAAGGAAGAAAGATCTGCAATAAAAACAATGGAGGGATATCGAGCGAGCGAGGAGCCAGGTAAAGCTAGATCTCACTTGCTACGCTATCTCTAGTAGGTACCAACACTTCCAACCCACGGTATTGTTCATTGCCTGAGGTTAGGACGGTTTAAAAGATGAGTTCTTCATTATTATATTATATGACAATAAATAAACGAGACATCTTGTCTATCACTGTCAATATTCAGGATGCTTTCTCCGAAGACGAGTGAGCTTTGTGTCAAAGCCATCTGTGTATATCTCAATCGTATGTGATTTTAATAAGTTTTAACTTTAGTAAATGCATGAGGCTCAAGACAGAACAATCTTGAGGCAGAAAGTTGGCGAGGCAAAAAGTCTACCAGGCTTCGGGTGGCCCTGTGGGACTAAGTAAGGAAGGATGCATGATTACGCGGTTTGCATTTGAATAAGTTGCAATTTGGATTCGTTATGACGCTTTGTATTTATATGTATACGAGTACTTATTAATTAGATGGTATATTTTTTCTTTTTGTTGCCTTGTACCTACTTACAATATTTATACAGTAGGTTTGGTAATTTTAATTTATTAAGAAGGTCAAAATGTGAGTTATTCATTGGTGAAAAAAGTACTTATCAATGAATAACACAAAAGTTTTAACATTAGGCCCGAATTAGTCTGTACTGCTTTATGTTTGACAGGGACAAATTTCCTCTGACAAAACTACTTGTAACCAAAATCATATGAAATTCGAGCAAGCAAATTGATTGTTGCTCTCCGTTTGTCACAAAGCTCACAATGCGGATGGGTTGAAAGAAAAGTTTATAGAAACACAAGAAGGTGTTACAATGTGCTGTTGGGTTGAACGTTCAGTTATCCTTTGTCCTCTGATCGGGGCGGTGAGAAGTCGAGAACCCAACGAGTCTCGGGAAAAAATACCTCGTTTATGACTTTCACACCTTCTTACTTACAATATCAGTACACCTTGTAATCCTTTCACTACCTCAAGTACCAAAACCTGGCATTTTACTTATTTTTATCGCTGAATGTTTCTTTTACATCGAGGTAATTCGAAACAGAAGTTTACCCTCCATTCGTAGGAATCATACAAACCTGTTAACCACATTAACCTCACCCAGTCTGGGTTGGACCTGTAATAGCCTTTCTAGCATCACGAAAGTTTGAGCCTAGACGTTACTAAAGTCGTATTTTTCTTTCTAACTAAAAAAATTCCTGGTTAGAGTCGTATTTTTCTTTCTAACCAGAAAAAATTCCTGGTTAGGTTTTTTCCAAATATTTCCATTTTATTCCAAGGTCATTCGTAAAAGAAAAATGCGTTTGGTTACTTTTAAAGATAAACAATGGACTTAACCTATAAAAGAACTGGAAGCAAGAATTTTCTACTTCCACTTTGGTTAGCAAACTCTACTGGCGCTATCTTGACGAATCCTTTGGAACTAACGTTTTTCGTGTTTTTTATAACTTTGGAAGTGGAAATTTTTCCTCTTCCAAAAGAAAAATGACTTGCTTCCAGTTTGGTTAACTTTGGTTAGAAAGAAAAATACGGCATAAGACTTCATCTTGTTGGATATTGCCTAACTTCAGCGATCTTTACGAGAATTGCCTTATTCAATGTGCCAAACCATGTTCTTCTATCTTTAGTAATATCTTCCCATTCCTTTCGGATTAATTCCTATCTCTTCTAAATCATCCTTCCGTATATTGCTCCTTCTACAGGGTGGACCAAAAAAACGTTTACACCCGTTAATGGTAGATAACTGACGACATTTCCAGCCCGGATCTGCAATCCGTTTTTTCGGATTCGCCTTTGTAACTGCACAAAGTGATTTTTTGCAACTTTCTGAAAAAGTCCGACTTTGGCTTATTCTTCAGGTCAGAACTTTTTTCTCGTTTAAGATGAGTTGATTCTGAACAATCCTGCAGAAAGCCAACAAAGTTTCGATGTTTCTAGTTACACCACTTTCTTTTTTACGGTTTGGTTTGGCATCTTTTTTGACACTTGAATAGAAAAAAAATTCTCATGTAATTTTTTTACACTTTGAAACACTCGACATTTGTCCGAACAAATTTTGGCACAGACATGGGCAAGTTTGATAAAAGTTGGCGGCCAACCCCAGGATGCTAAAAAATAATTTTACGATTTTTTATCACGTGATCTTCTGGGAAAACGAACCAGGTAAGTCTCAAAAAATGATGTTCAAAATCTTAAAAGTGTTGACCGTGTAGGGTCGTCTTGTACTCAAAGAGTAATTAGCTATTTATGTCTGATAATTTATTATTAAATTTTCCTTGGAATTAATTAAAGGCCAGTCAAATTAATGATTATTTGTTTCTCGATGATAGTTTTCAAGCATATTGTTCTGCATTCTATGAAATGTTATCTTTAAACTTTTTGAGTTTTTTTAGTACAAGTTACATAATAATTATTATTCGGATGCTGAAATGGCAGATATGCATTTAGCATATGGAGCTGCCAACAGGAACATTTGGGATCACGTGAAAAACATAGTTGACCAAATACTAGTGGAGACGCAAGAGTAGCAGAATCTGGTAGCAAGAATCCTTTGGCATTCCATGACCTGACAGAAAAACCTGGAATCTTCCGCAACATTCGACGGAACATGATGAAGAGGTTCAACCTTTGCATCCAGGCTACTTCCAACAGTTCCTCTGAGGGAATTGAGAAGGGAGAGAGAGAGAGATAGAGAGAGAGAGGCAAGAAGGTAGAGAGTACTATGGCTAAATAAAAATTGGCAACAGTCTTTTTTATTTTGTAGTCATGATTTTTTTGCTGGCTCTGTCGGACCGGGGTGGGATCTTCCACATGGCACTAGCTTACCACTGAGTTAATCGTGCGCTTCTAATCGTTTCTCATTGAACATACTAACACAAAATGTTTTTAAAAATACCTTTTTGTTTATGTTAAAATAGTATAAAACATAATAAAGACTGCAAAATTTTATTAATTTTACAATATATTATCTTGTTTTTTTTTTCAAGATTTCTATTAAGAGTTGGCAATCGGTAAATATTTGTTATTTATTTAGTATTGTTTATGATAGAAGAACCTACCTACATATTTCACCTGGCTTCATTTCATAAAGTCTACTATCGTTAGGAAAATTCGCTAGTTTTTTTTCTCTCGTAGGGAAGCATAAGAAAAACTATCCTTACATTAGCAAGGCAGTCTCTCAGGGGCTTACATGAATAATAATTATGTGTATTGTGATACCAATAGTATCTGATATAACTCAATTTTCAGATGGTATTACCCCCCAAAAAACCATAAGTTATTAGTGTTACAACAAACAGGTCAGGTATGAATAAAATATTCCATTAGATTTTTTTTGATAATTAAAAATTTATTGATCGCCAAGAATTGAACCTCGGTTTTGCGACTATCACTCTTAGCACTAACACATCTTGCTAACACCACTGACAAAATGAGGAGCACGAAAATTATCATTTGAATTTTCCTAAACTGGCTGATGAAGGCATGTGAGACCGCGGTATTCAAAAAAAGCAATGTAAACAATTTTTGTAAACAATACAAGACGCCCTTACACAGTCTACAGCTAGAAAACTCATAGGATTTTTGAAGAGTTTTTGGCAAACATCTAATAATTTTTCTTAGAAGATCACGTGATAAAAAATCGTAAAATTATTTTTTAGCATCTTTGGGGCGGCCGCCAACTTTTATCAAACTTGCCCATGTCTGTGCCAAAATTTGTTCGGACAAATGTCGAGTGTTTTATTTAGTAAAAAAGTTTTATCGTGTGTTTTTTTCTGTTCAAGTGTAAAAAAATATGACAAACCAAACCGTAAAAAACAAAGTAGTGTAACTAGAAACATCGAAATTTTGTTAGCTTTCTGCACAATTGTTCAGAATCAACTCATATTAAACAGGAAAAAAGTTCTGACTTGAAGAATAAGCCAAAGTCGAACTTTTTCAGAAAGTTGCAAAAAATCACTTTGCGCAGTTATAAAGGCGAATCCGAAAAAACGGATTGCAGATCCGGGCTGGAAATGTCGTCAGGAATCTACCATTAACGGGTGTAAACGTTTTTTTGGTCCACCCTGTATACTCAGATAAGGATTCAAATATTTTGGACATAGTAAATTGGACCATCTTTGTATTGATCTTTTCTCCAAAACAGTTCTGTTTGGTTAAATGGAGTACCCTTCTGTTAGCAGTACGCTGATAACAACAACAATAGAATTAATTTATATCGTCCGTATCCGTAAACTATGTTCCACTCAATTTGTCGAACAGGATCCATCTCCGCGTCGCTATCGCGTCTTTTGTAGTAGCAGTACAACTTTTTACCACTTCACTAATTTCTGAAGAAGAATATGTAGGTACGTCGAAGAGAAGTTCCATACTGGTTTTTATCTTATTTCTCCTCAAACACATGATGATGATCATGATCATGTTTCCTTGAGTTTGAGTAGATTTCCTTATAATACATGGAGGGATGAGTAATACTCGAGAAAATAAAATACTTTAAATTATGTAACCGTACAAAAGCTCATAAATGTTTTTGACCAAAAAGGTATCAATTATAAATTTTGAAGGTAAGAAGACGAAGCGGAAAGTAGTTAAACTTTATGCATTTTACCTATGAACTTAACGGGCTTATTCAGTTCCTGAATCCCCAAACTCGACCGTTTGAAGCAAGGGGCTCATGTTAAACAGAACATAAAAGTAGCCCTAAAAGACCCTCGTGTGTTGGCCGGTCACGGTGGGTTATTGTTTTTATATTGATGGCGATGATGCTTTCCATTGAGCTCCCGACAGTGACAACAAACATGTTGGACACGGAATAGAAATGTGTTTCCAGGTTTGTTTCAATGTTTTCTTAGGTATTATGGGAATATGGATGAAAGAGTACTAAACTTGTACATAATGTCACCGAGTTTCTTTATTACCTACAGCTGTACCCTATTTTCATTTATATTTGTGGGCATTCTGTCCACAGTGATGACTTTTATGTAATTTATGAATTCGTTTGAAATCTTCAAATTTTGCACGGATTTGATCATCTTATTGAAAAAAACAGATGCTTTTGGAAATAAATCGGATGAAATCAGTTGAGAAAGAGATCGTTTTGAACAAAATATATTTGAATTTCAAAGGTTTCAAATACGGTAGGTATAACTGACACTGATTAACATATCCTATCATCAACCCATTGATTTGAATTAAAAAGATCTGTTTCTTTACCCGTTTCAATCTTATCGGAAGAAATCTTTATTGGCATTCTTCTGACTCCTTCGACACATTTTTCACCAATGTTGTCGTCCCTTTGAAGATTTATTTTGTTTCCTTGTGTCAAATGACATGCTCTTTCTCCAGGTTACATGGCTACTTTATTAATTAATTATCATGCAACATCCTACGTCTTGAAATTCCCAATTGGAACTGGAGACAGGTATTTGTAAAACCCATTCTTTGACGACTCTATTTCCATTGAGAATAGAATCATCTGCACTATACTTGTGTCTGTTGATGACTTGATGACGCTTATCAGAATGGGCAACATCATTCTAATTTTGTCGCTTTTATTTTACACACGAAAATCTAAACTGTCAATCTTTATCACCTTTGTCTTCAATTTAAGGTATTTTGAGTTCATTTTTTGATACAGACCGAGACCAGCAATGTGTCACTGAAAATTTACTGGGAAGTAAATTTGATCAAACAGACATCTTTTTGATAAGCACCTACATTATGTATACTTCTAGTTTTCAAGTATATTGATTTGAATAAACTGATTTAGAAATTAGGAAATGTTCCATCCGAAATAGAGTGTTCTAAATTTTAAATAGTAATTGTTCTTCCCTCAAACGATTCCAAAAGATAAGCTTTAAAAGAGAATAGAGAGATTCTTGTTTTTCTAAATCAAAATTTCGTGAATCGGGCTGTAATTGGCTTTTAGATTTCACAGTGGCTGTAGACATGAGTTTTTTTCACTACTTTTGAAACATACATGAAAATGAAACAATTCTGGGGAAGATCATAAAAAAATCGACATAAAATATAACGAGGCAATAAACTTTTGTAAATTGATTTTAAATTGATTCATTTAAGAATTTTGTGTGTGCCATAAAAAATAAGCTCTTTTCTCAATCAGTTTTAGGTTCTTCTTGAAAATATGGCGGGTAATTATGTTTTTGTTGATTTAAGGGCAATATATTACGATGCATTAATATTATAGGACACTAATTACTGTACCTAGCAAATTGGACTTTGACTTTCCGTAACATTATAATTATTTATAATTTATTTACAAACGGTCTTAAGTTCAATTAAATTGCAATGGTACCAGCTTTTGTTGGGGGATTTCATTTTTAGAAGATAAGATCAAGCGAAACGGTCGTTTCGCGGGAGAACGCCACCCAGAAACAATAGTGCTTATTGGAATACCGTTAAGAAGATTTCTAGGTACATTACACGATGAATACATAACTTGTAATACCATAGAGCTACCTTATTGGTAATACTGGTATCTATGTTACTAACCAACTTATGAATATGAATTAACTGATCGTCTTACAAGGAATTTGATGTGTTCGGCATGAAAATCAATCTTAATGGTGTCTACGATATCCGTGAGAACAAGAGGGAAAGAGGAGCATAGTCAAAGTCCTGGGATAAATATCTAACTAAAGCTATTGCATGGCATTAAAAAGTCAGTATTCCATTCAAGAAAATAACATGTATAGAATTCTCAGAACTTTCAATAGTTTCAATGAAGTATTAATTCTTATACACCTGAAACCTACAACAATAAGTAGTTAAACCAGTACTGCACATTTCTTAGTACACAAGTGGGGAACTAACACTTTGACCCGCAAGAAATGTGCATTATTACTCACAATGCACACCTTGATGTCATTACTACTAATTTTGCTTCTAAAAATAAAATTAAAATCATTTTCAAAAAAATACTGCTCTACACTTTTCACTGTGCTGTCCCTTGTCTGACTTTTCCATGATTAGTATAGATTGGACGGTAGTAAAACTATGATGTAATTTGTTTTACTTCTGTTGTGGATTTTCGTACCTTCCACAAGTGCTCTGCTATATCCTTTAATATTACTAATAAAAAACAATATATCTCTATATATAAATCTCAAAGTCACTCACTGACCACTGACCACTGACCACTGACTGATCATCGCTCTACAGCCCAAACCGTAAGTCCTAGGAAGCTGAAATTTGGTAGGTAGCTTTGTCTTATAGTCTAGATGTGCAATAAGACGGGATTTTTCGAAACTTCCACTACAACACCTGCCATTGACGAAAAAGGATTTTTTGCTTTCACGGCCATGCCTCGGCCCGCAAAGCGGGCGACAGCCCGCTAGTGTTTCATATATCTTTAAAAGAATAACCACACAGGTAAATCAGAAGGAGAATCTTGCGTTAGTCTGTAAGGTACTTCATGGCTAAACCAACTCTTGAAATGTTTAGAAGTTTGATGTTTTACCGAATATACTGATTTGGGTTGAAATAAATTATAGGGTTTGAACATTGAATTTGTGCACACTGAAATTCATTCGGTATGTGCCATTTCATATTTTATGGTAACAGACAATGTCTAGTTAAATATATTACATTTCTCTAAAAAAAAAAAAAAAAAAGTTAAATATTCTACGTTCCTTGATGAAGTTCTGATGAAGCTTTTAATAGGCCCTCTCATAATTTAGACTTAAATTTTGCAGACTAACTCCACAACTTGCAATAAAAACATGAGGTTCTGACAAGGTCTGATTAAATGTATCTTCAATTAAAAAGCTTCAACTTTTAACACCTTGTAATATGAAGAAAGATCTACAGTTCTAGAATTACCATGTTGAGATGAGAGCCATAACTTCCAATTGGTAATCATTCCACAGACCCTCTTGCTCTTTGCATCTTGCCTCGGTAGTTCCAAGTCAAAAATGCTCATTCTAAATTCTGAAGCATCACACTTACTACTACTTCATGAAAGGCAATTGATTTTCTTTACTTGAACTTTTTTTTTTTTATTGAACTGTTCTTCATTTTGTCTGATATTTGCAACTGACCCTTTGTTGTTTCAAAATACCGAGATAGTAATAGTTTTTGCTGCATAAAATACTGACCTATATATCTAAAATTACATTTTTTACTTTCCTTATCCTATAGAAAGGAATTTTGGATATTCAGTTTTCTGTGCCAAAACATGTTTTATTTCTCTTTTATTCGTAGGAATGTTGAATCAGTTCAGTAAGGACGTTGGTATTGAACAGCTCATGACATTTGGTACCTACCCACTTGAGATTTGGTGTGAGGTGTTCTGAGCACCTCCCTAATTACAGGGTACCAAATGATTGACTCCCGCCTTTCATCAAGGTATCCTCTAGAATCCATACCTCAAACAATGCACTTTCCAAATTGAACACCGGAATAAAACTCTGTTCTCTATTGGAATTTCAGTAATTAAATTTTAGGAGGAAATAAATAATTATTATTCTTCTTGAAAAGTATCAGAAAATCATTTCAACGTGTACGAGTATAGGTTTATGAATAATCGATATAAGTAAAATAATTTAAAATCATAAAATTAGGCCATGATGTTTTTATAGCTGCATGGCAAAAAAAAGATTGGTTTAATTGGAATATTTCATCACAGCAAAACACTATTATTTAGTTATCAACAAGGAGAAGAGTTCCGATACCTAACAATGACTATTGCAATGCAAAATTGTATTTCAAAAGTGCTGTAGTTACGTAATGTATATCGCGTTATGTATTTCACATGTTTAATACCAAACGAACTCTTCTTTTTTTAAAACTGTGGAAAACATCTCAGAGGAGTATTAGAGGAAATTTCAGCCCAGACACAAAACAAAAAGTCGGAAAAGTTATCTCGAAATCAAGGAGACGAAAAGAAAAGTCAAGTGCGACATCGTCTGTAAGAAGATAATTTAGGAACTTACCTACTGTTATTAAAGTGTTTTCTTTCCTGTTGTTTGCGTCTTGTTTGTCGGAGAAACAAGAAAAGTCTTGAGCTTTATCTAACCTCTTCAATTTGTTTAGAACGTCTTCATTCATGTTCGAAATACGATATCTTTGATATTGGCAAATCTATGTTAATCTCAAGAGAAATGTCACAATTATCAACATCTTTCTAGAGTTGTCCATTGCAACTGGAACCACTGACCTCCTGGTTACGACTATTCACTTGATCAGCATAATCAAGTTACTGATATGTATTGGTTTATTTCGATTTATTTATAGTAAAGTTAATATTTTATGGATACCATTGGGAACTTATCTTTTGAAGCTTTTCTCCAAGGGCTTAATGGCGCTTATAAAGAAAAATCTCAAGATCTCACGATGCTGATCTCACTTGAGAATATGTGTTTCACGACTAAAGTTGGCTGGAGATCATCATTTTCCCCGAGCTGTACCATGTTGGTTGCAACGACAACAACAATGGGAACTTTGAAATGTACGAAAAAATAAATTAGTGAAATGAGTGAAACAGTCATTGGTTGATATAAGACAACAAGTTCGACAAGGTGTTTACATGCTTTAGGCATGAGATCTGGTTGGCAGTACAACACGGAAATGCAGGATAGCAAGGAAATACATACCCAAAGTAAAGAAGAGTTAAAATTTACCGTAATTACCCAAGCAACAAAGATGAGTCTGAAAACCCGGCGAACAGAACAACATTTTCCTTCAATGAGTAACAGTAAATATACATTTCGGACCACCTATGTTGATCCTTTGAGAGCTGAAGAGGAAGTGTTAGACATTAATCTAAAAAAGTTTCATTTCCGCTGTGTTGTCTTTCCGTCCTGGAACAGTTGAAATGAACTCGGGTTTTCCCATAACAAGTACATTTACCTCGAAAGTTTAGATCACTGGAGTCCTAACCTCTCTTAACTTTATTGATAAATGCGATGCAAAATAGTTGCAAATCCAAAGAACATATCTTTTTTATACTCAGTATGTTTTAAGTTTTTTGGAGGAAATTGAAAATCTGAATCTCCTTGATACGGTTTGTAAAAGGAGGAACTACTGGTAAAATTATTCTTCAATTATTCTTGGAGCATAATAAGTGAAGGGACATCATATTAAACCTGTGTAATTGTGCTTTTCCTCATTAATTTGAGTTTGTGACCACCTAATAATAAGACTCTGAGCGTAAGGTGGTAGAAAATGCTTTGAGCATTAACCTCGCCTGGTGGTTGCCTTCCACAAAAGACTATTATTATTATTACTGAACTCAGTAGCTCGATCGATAAGGCGGCAGACTTGTAACCTGGAGGTCGGTGGTTCAAGTCCCGGTTTCAGCGTAGATTTAGTAAAGCGAGTTTGAGTAGTTGTGATATCACGAAAGTGATCAATACAAATATTATAACTTGACTATTTTTATTATTATTTAACCTACACGTTTTCATGGCGATTGTTTGCTTGGAAAATTAAATTTAACTGCGTAGTCTGCGTATAGAAATGAGGAAACTGTTGGTCATGAGTCAGAAAAGGAAATTCCTTATTCTGTCCAAGCTTTTCTAATGATTTCCGAATGAAAAGATACATATACTATAGGTCTGACAACTGACTCATTTATTTCTGAACGGCTCCATTGAATGATTCATTTGGAAATTAATCAGGTAATTCCTACATTAGAAGAACTTTACCTGGTATTGTCTTATTATCTACCCACCACCTACAGGAGATGAGTGAATCTGAATAGAAATGGTTGTCACTCAACATGGATGTTACGCAAGTTTTGGGTTTTCCCGTTGAATTCATGCCAATTTTGGTTAAAACACCTATAAATTATCTACTTCACATCACTTTCATGGTCTTTCAGGTTCTTCCAATAGCTAATAGTTTTATTCAATCATCTCGTAGCTCTTCACATTATCTGAAAGGTTACCAAAAATCTAGAAGAAAAAATCAATTTATTTTCGTTAAACACAGCAATAACCAGGAACCGAAATACCAGTAAATCACACATGGACATTCGGAGTCAGAAACCCAATAGTAAAAGAGCGCGGGATCCAGGACCGAAATTCAAAAAGAAGGGGAAAGTGGCGGTGCGCACAGCACACCTGAGAAACATTTTAGTCGCCACTTCGCCAGTTGCCGAGAAAACATCGCCGCAAGTGCATCACGAGAGCAACCTATGTGTCGGGAAAACTTTTCCGCTTTTCTCGCGCTTACGTAATTTCTGAAAACTTTCGTCAATTTTCAGTGGACATGCGGCTTTCGAAATTTATATAGTCTTGTATTTTTAATTAATTGGCAATCGATTTTTTGTTATATTCAATTAAGTTGATATTTATTTTTGTCCTTCCATTTTCAGTGAAAATGTCCTTGCTTGAGAATCCGTCTAAATTCCAAAAGTTTTAAATGCCATCACATAATTTCAAGTGGTTTTAAAACTGTTTTTTACTAATTACTTTATCGAATTCTGATTTTGAAGTAAATTTAATAAAATAACATCGCCTGGACCACTTTGATTTTTCTCATATTTGGTGGAGGCGCCAAACGCTCCTTTTTTCGAACTAGTGAATATTTTAATCTCAGCTGCTGTGCGAAGTACTCGAAATCGCAAAATGTGATCCCCAGGAGTTTCGTGAGTGTTGTGAATTTTCCAGTTAGTGTGTGTGTCGGACGGACCGAAATTGTGGGGCCTCTACGAGACGTGTAGCGGCCCATGAGTCAGGACGATGATAGTCAGCAGTCAGTTGGGCTTCCGAGGCCACTTCTGACACTTCTGGATGCCACTTTTTGTGAACAAGTAAGTCCTTTAAACATTTATTGTTTCAATTCACTTGGGGTATATATTTTGTAGGTCATATATCACACTTACTGCATTACCTCTCTGGATTGCAAGAGACAATCTTTTTGTGAACAAGTAAGTCCTTTAAAAATTATTGTTTCAATTTACTTGGGGTAGGTATATATTTTGTTTTGTTCACATGCTGTTCAAGTCATGTCACTCAAAGTTTTTTCCATCTTGCAATCCAGAGAGAAAGCTTGCTGCAGTACCACTCTGGATTGCAAGAGACAATCTTTTTGTGACCAAGTATGTCCTTTAAAATAACTTCCAGATGCCTGAAATAGATTCTGTTAATATTATTATAAGTACCTAGTTGTAAATCCTCAAAGACCAACCGAAGAAGAAATGGGATTTGTTGAAAGTTAAAAGTAATCAATTTTGTATCTTATGTTTTTTATGACCAGGACTAATAACATTAACAACTAACTACCCTAAAAACACCTTCTTTAGCTTTGGCTAAAGACGGTGTTCTTTAAAAACTAGTCTTAAGAAATCTAAATAAGTTTGATCACAAAAAGGGTTGGGTGGAAGAGATTGCCATAGGCAATAACCCCGCCCTTTAGTTAGGACATTTATGTTTTCAAATATTTTCTATTCTTTTTCATTTTATTGTATATATTGTTTTTTTGATTTTTCACTGTTAAAATTATTACTTATATGTACATAATGTCCTTTTGTATCTAATAAAGAATTATATAATAATAATAAAAAAAGTGAATTACTTTTATAATAAATTGAATTAGGAAAAAAAGTAACGATATTTCTATTAAATCATTTGTCTTTTTAGTAAATCAACAAATTACATATTCTTGAGAACATAATGAATATACAGCCAATCAATTGTATCAATAAATATGTTAATTAGAAAGATGCAATACATGAACTTGCTAACACTGTCGTCCAAATTAAACGTGGACAGGTGAAATTCCAGGCTACAATTTTAGGTAGGTATTTTCTTCCTCTCCTCTAGGTCTCTGGGTCTCAATAATTTGACTATCCATAAGCGAACAGTGGCAACATTACTACTTGGTTCTTTCATTAGCATT
The DNA here is from genome assembly GCA_024516035.1 of Bactericera cockerelli. Taxonomy (NCBI): domain Eukaryota; kingdom Metazoa; phylum Arthropoda; class Insecta; order Hemiptera; family Triozidae; genus Bactericera; species Bactericera cockerelli. The sequence goes on from CM044958.1 coordinate 37,038,316, forward strand.
ACCACTTGGTCAGATTAACAATAGAAAGAGAAAAATCATCTGGTGTTTTATGACATCTGACAGTTTACCAAAAGGAATAATATGTATAGGTTTATGATATGAAATAGCTACTTGAAAATAAGTAAAAGTGAGAGTTTCAATTTTCTCATTTTTTATTCAAATTGGTAAAACAAATCTCCCTTTTTCTTTCCCTTACTTACCTTCATATTTACATTCACCTAGCTAACTAAGTAGACTGTCTGAATCTTAGAATATCCACACCGCTATACAAATTCTGATATCTTCGCGTTTAACATTTCCAGCTTTTCCGTTTCCAACAAAAAACCGTTTCATAAAGTAAAATGTAAGTTACCTTTGTCATTACATTATTGTTAATGGAATACAAAAATAAATTGTCAATTGAGTGGAATAAGTGCAGATTAAAAGGTCTTTTGATAAGTCTTTAGTAGATTTATAACTGAATTTTTGTTTAGACCCACTCTCTAATGTTTAAAAAGATAAAAATCTTGCGGTATTTCGACCTAAATATTAAATACAAGTACCTACTTGTAAACGCACTACTTGTGATTTATGAAAACCCTTTTCATACGCTCAATATCATGTATTCACTCGACTAATGTGTTAAATTATTTCGCGAAATTGATTTCTGATAAAGGTTTTTTTATGATTTATAATTCAGGGATGAATTTATTATTGCAAGCAGACTTTATTGTAGTGGAAAAACTAAATAACCTATTTCAAAATAGTAATAACGAGGGGAGAAATTATTAAATTGATTGTGAAACCTCTGTAATCCATAGTCTGCACAAAACCGTGTCGCAGTACTGAGATAAGAAACCTAATAATATCATTTAAACATATTTACTTCCCATATTTCTTAACAATCGTAAACCTTTTGTTGCTTTGTACCTACTTTGGCGCTATGAAGTTTTCTTGGATGATTCTTGTGGTTGGATTTTGTTCTTCTTCAGACCTTTGCCAGAGTAATACTAATCGCGAAAATTGATGCCTTCCATCAATTTTACTCTGTGGAACTTTCATATGGAGTTGCTCACATGTTTCGCCACTGTCTGTGGAGACGAGAAGTAGTGCTTTCATCTCAAACAACGAATTTCCATTGCAATTCAAAGAGGGAATGCGGAAAGTGTCTTGAGCACTTTGCCGGCTGGTGAAGAACTGGAAGGAGCGTTTTATTTAATCTAAATAAATTAATTCACTCACTTCGCCACTGATTTTCCACTATGCATAGATCGCGATGAATATTTATTTTACCTAATCCAGTACGCACGCTTCTCGCATGCATAGAATAGGGGAGGCTAATGCTGGTGTCAATTTCAGCGCTGCGATTCACGTGCATTCAAAAATTGTGATATTGATGTATCCATCCAAGCTGAATAAAAGCTCGTTTCAACCAGACTGGCACGTTGCATACATCATGCCTTCTTGTTCAATACCTACATAAGTTATTCAAAAAACTGAAGGTAACAACGTGCAGCCGTGGTTAACAAGGCAATTTCTCTCTAGTCAATATTCTGACTTTTCTCAGGCGAGGTGAGATTGATGTTAGTATCTGGGTTGTTTGTCCAGCAAGAGGTTCCCCAGGTGACCTTGTTACACTTGAAAGTGACGTTAAACTTTTTAAAAGTGACTTTGAAATAAACTGAAAAACTATCTTCAATTTGAAACTACAAAACGTACCCTGACAACCCCCTAATTCATATGACACTTTATTTGATCAGAAAAAAATAGAAATATCTATACGAAGTGTGTCAAAATCATAAATCAGAGACAAAAAAATTCAAAACAAATAAAATAAAAGTCTGTAAGAATTAGTATCGTCGCATCCTCAGTAGGATACGACGTAGTGGTAAGCATGGGGCTCCCCCTTCTTACTAAAGCCACAATAGGAACCCCTGATTGTGTTTGAATTTTCAGTGGAAAACAATGAACCACTAATGAGCTGAAGACATGAATTACCTCACAGCTCACAGCATTACACACCGGCGTACCAACAGTTTCGCAATTTTCTGTTCTGATGTGGGTAGAAAAAGCGCCTTGTTTAAGGAGTACATTGATTACAGTTTGAAGTTTTAGTATTAGCATGCCATAATTTATTTAAAATATTCAAAACAAAATACTATGTATGTATTTTTCTTTTTGAACGTATGCTCGATTTGTCACAATAATTGTTTTTTTTTTTTTTTTTTTTTTTTTTTATGAGAGGAAAAAATCTTATAAAGACGAACACCACGCATAGCGTAGTGAACAGTGTGGGATTGTGTGTGCTGTCCAAAGTGCACCATCACCCACTAAAAATACCTCTCCCCCTAGGACAAACTGACCCCGGAACCGTTTATAACATTACTTCGGGTGTCAGCTGTCTTACCCTACCTTGATTTATTCAGAGGTACTTCTCTGCCGCCTTTCATTTTTCTCTTTCACATTTATAATGTTTTTAACCATATTTTCTATGTTTTTTCCAGCTATCCAGGCTACTCAACATTTTTTCGATGACATTTTCAGCTGTTAGATGTCCTTCTTTCCTTTGACACTCTTCCCTGATCTGTGTGAACCTGCTGCAGTGGAAAATAGTGTGTTCCGGTGTGTCCTTGATGTCCTGGCAATATCTACAGTTTTCTGTTCGTTCTTTCTTGATTTTGAATTGGAACGTTCTGAAATGGCCGTGCCCAGTTAGAAATTGGCAGAGCTCGTAGGATATATCTCCATGTTGCCGGTTCACCCATGCATCCATGTCCTTAATAAGCCTTTCGTCCACTTTCCATCATCTCCATTAATCCATTTCATTCTCCACTTTATCGCCATCTCATTTTTAACCATCTGGATTTTTCTTCTCGTATGTCCCGATTTTCCTCTTCTTTTACAATTTCGCAGATCTTCATTTTTTCCTCTATCATCATTTCAATAGGCAGGGATCCTGATATTACCTGTAGCGCGGCTGTCGACGTAGTTCTATACGATCTGCACAATCTTGCCATTACTTTTCGTTGTATTTGCTGCAGCAGTTCACATACTTTTTCCACTTTGTGACTTTTCCACTTTGTGACTTTAACTTTAACTTTACTTACTTAACAACTAAGTGTAAGTATAACAATAATTGTTATACTTACACTTAGTTTCATAAAAGAGCGTTTGGCGCCTCCACTAGAAAATATAAAACACTTTCGTCTCTTCTGGGAAAGGCTTTCAAGTTCTGTGAAATGGAATCTCGACAGTACTGTCGGATCTTTTCATTTCATATTGTAGATTGTACACTTCATCATGTATGATGATAGATATAAAAAGAAAATATTGGAATCTTAGAGCACAATTTTATTAAAAACTTGTGAAAATTACAAATTACAACTTAAAGACCCTGTATATTGGATCAATAGTTTGACAAGCAGGGGTTTCCATTTAGATCTTGATGAAAGATTACCAGTCCAATTAAAGCGGTATTATTCTTTTGACACGGTATTTACACTTGGCTCGTACCTTACCCTGCGTTCAATCACATTTTCAAAAACTAATTGCCCCGCATTAAATTGTCCATCACAGTGTGAACCTCCATTGCATTTCAAATTAAGAACATTGACAAATAGTCAACTAGACCTTTTGATATTTTTTCTACTCCTTGGGTGTTTTCTGATTTAGCAAATGTCGACGGAAAACTTTTAACCCGTTAGGGTGAAAATATCATTTATCACAACTGTGTCAAAACTTTTTTTTACTTCAAAAGGATGAGAACTCGTTTGCATTTCTTTGATTAATTTGAAATTATATGTTTGTAAATTAATCAATTTGTTCCCCTGAGCCATATGCGTTTATATCTATACTTTTCATTACTCATTATGAACATCTGTACATCTTTGTCACTGTTAAACAGTGCTCAGTCATTGCACTCACAGCATATTGGTACTGTAAATCCAAACCTCGTTATAATGAAATCTAAGGACTCTGAAATGTGTTTTTGGCGCATCCACCATCAAATTTTGATATGCACAGTTTTTCACTATAAACATGCATGGCGCTAGCCTAGAATTTTATTATTGTTCAATAACTGTATTATCTATACCTACCTTTAACGAAATAACGTCAGGGTTTCCTTTTACAACTTAAAAATTATTGCTCTCTAATTAGGTTTTTATTTTTAAATTAAGAAGTGATTCATAAAAAAAAATGAAAGTTTTAACAAAACTTTGAGTAATATTATTATGTGTACAGCTCTGTCCTCAAACATTAAACAGTAGAGCTAAGAAAGAACAATCAAATGAACTTTTGTACTCTCTGGATTTTTTACGGCCGTAAGATCTCCGCTTACAATATTGCCTGTTGCTCCGCTCCAATGGAGTTATTAGTTAGATAACCACGTGTGTATTGCAACTAACTATGTATAATATACGTATAATATGTTCTATGCATTAATTGTATTATGTATGTTCCTGATAAGGTACCCATACTGAGAAGCGGGGATACTTGGATTCAATAAATAGATTATATCTCTTGATAATTATGAAGGACGTTTCAAGTATTTATCTTTATTTAGCTTGTTATATAGGTATAAGTCCTTAAACTATTCTTCTGGCAATGTGTAATACATGTTTTAGGTGTTGGGTATTTTTCAATCAATTACTTTTTTTCTTTTATTTACAAAACATAACAATCAACAATCAACGAAATCGATAAAAAAATCAGATAATGTATGTGAAAATTTATTAAAATTTCGTCAATTTGCTGTTTTATTTAGATAAAAAAGTGTGATGTCTAGTCCACTATGTCATAGTTAATGACATGTGTTGGGCTGGATCAAGTAGGTATTAAGTGTCATATTGGTTAATTTGTTTATAAAAATGAGAGAGATATCTTTATCTAGCCATTCTTTTAATTTAAATCTTATTAATTTGATATCAGTTAGTATTTTTTTTTCCTCAGGTATTGCATTTAATATATTGATTCCTAAATATGATGAAAAATGTTTTCTGGCAAGTGATGTCTGTATACGTGTTAGTCGTGCATATCCTGTTTGTCTTGTATTATTCTCAAAGGAACTCTAAATGATGGCTAACATGGGACAGTGAGTTTGAAGCATTTGAAACTACCGTCTTCAAACTGTCAATAAATAACCCAATTGTGTCCACGAATCATAGATTGATCTATGTTCAGTGTTCACCCCACACTACCTTACAAATTATCCATATCACTTCTTTACATTCACAGAATTTTTATATCTCTATGTGCCTACATTGATATCTGTAAGTACAACGACAACAGTTACACACATGAACCAATACAAATATTAATTGTTATGAAAACTTAATTAGAACGTTAAGCTGAAGTGTCAACGTACCCTAGAATCGGTTTTACAGAGGCTGTGGGGCTGGCGGGTACTACTGTAAGTGATAGGTATGGTTCCCTCCAATTCGTGCATTTGTATTTGTTCAACCTGTGAACGTAATCAAACAATCACATCTGAATTACATTATAATGATTGTTGACGAGCAGGAAGTTTTAAGATATGAGACTGCATTAAGAAAAAAAAGATTTAGCGGGAACAATCATAAAGAGACTGTGATTTGTTTATTCTGGAGATAATTATGTAAATTGGGAAATACTTTTAATTTTAAGTAACCATCGCTTAATGTCTATTTTATGCACGTTTTTTTGCTTAGCCATACTCCAGCTCACCTTCATGTGAGGCATTATGATTGGCTTTAAGAATGTTATTATGTATTTCACCCAACACATTATGGCATCACTTGATAGGTATCATGTGAACTTTGGATGATTGAGCAGTGGATGACTATTATTACCTACAAGTTTCATTTTATTACCCATGACCTCAACACCCAGCACCTATGGAGCCTCCGCCACACCACAGAAATTGACTCTGATTTTCTTACACTTGCAACCTCTACTAGGAAAATCTGAAATTGCTCCTTCGAAACATCCATATTGAGAATTTAAGAACCTATTTAAATAATGAAAACACAACTTTGTCCTTAATGAACCATTTCTATAGAGCATACCGCATGCCGTTAACAAACATCTCCTTTTAGTACCCAGTCACGTAAATATTTTTGATCATTTTGTTGAAAAAAGAATCGGTTTTTGATGCAAATGAATCTTCAGGTGCCTTGGGTCTCAGTTATCGACATGGTTCAAATCTTAGTCGAAAGCTTTTGATCTCTTCGTCCGCAATGTTTTCGTATGAAATTGCCTTCATATCTTCACAATTCTCTGAAGTACTACATGTATGTGTTGGAGGTATATTCATTGTAAACTTTAGTGATTTACAACCGTGCCATACTGGTATTGAAGGAAAAACGATTCAATTAAAATGTGAACAATGCCAGCCTCTCTGTCACGAGTTGCAGACCCCCTTCGGTGTGTTTGTTCGTCTCCATGTGTTGATACGAGAGCACGTAAATTTGAATTTTAATATCTACATTACCTGGCGTATAAATCAAGAATAATACTTGATAAATATGTAGCACATTTTTACGGATCTTTTGAGATGAGAAAAGCGATTGAATTTTATGAGAGAGAATAGTGACAGTGGTAGTCAAACCTTTTCGTGGACAGAAAAATGATGGACGAAACATATTGTTGAAACAACACTCTGCAAAGTGTGTAGTAACTACTCAATTTCTTACAGATAAAGGAAAACGGTCTACTTTCCGACCGTTAAAAAACAGTATTTAGTGTAAAACTGTACATTAAATACTGTGTGCATCATTATAGCATTCGCTTAGTTATATTTAATTATTTCTCAACTGTTGAAAAGGGAAAGAATCCTACAACCGGACAAAAATCATCATTTTATCAATATACCCAGAAGGAGAGATGTTCAACTCCAAAAAATCGAAACCCCGATGACTAGAAAATAAATTATTATTAATAGATTGGAAACTGAACTAGCAAGTCTCTTTATTTCAACACACTCCGGGGTTCTCCAACACAAATTGACCAGTGATCATCAACATTTCAAAGAAGAAACACTTAAATTTTAAAATAAATTAACAAAAGTTGTTCATTAAAATGTTAACTAACTGGATACATTATTCTAATAGTACCTACCAGTCTCACACAGGGTGAATCTCTAAAACCTTTCGAGCTTTCATCAGAGGTTCAAGTTACATTGATTATGATACAATTTATAATAATTTAAATGTATATGTTTGTTTCTTTTGCTTTGGATGGGTATATTAGAGGCGTTCTTGTCAAACTCAAGTTCCACACTGCTGTTCGAAACATTGATCTCTTTTTTTCTCAATAAATATTACGTAAATTATTAACTAATTCGTTGTTTCGTCTCTCTTGAATCTCTCATTTGCTATTTTTCCCTTGGTCCGTATTGTAGGTACGCTACAACACTGGTACACCTGGTATCATCTCTATCGATAGCAATGATGAAGATGATCCAGTACTCTGTGGATTTGTGGTCATAAAATCTATTCAAAACATGAGAGATTCATTAAGAACGAAAACAGTCCAAGGATTTACATTTTGTATTTCTTTCACTAAATCGGGACAACTTTGTAGGTATTCATCAGTTGGTTGACTACACATATTAGGTGCCTAATTATGTATCTACTACCATTTATGACAATTTATAAGGATACTAATACAAAGTGAATTATGAAGTAGATATTTAATTTGATTTTACAGAGACTAACTTTATATTTGACTAGATTGAATTTAAATAGGCATCTGGAAGTTAATTTATTTTAATGATAATACTTTTATTGTAGTCAATTTCATGTTGCAAGAGGTTCTTCTTTTCTTGTTTTTTTAGGTATGAACACTAAAATATTAATGATAAAACTTAGGTTGGAAAAATTGAAAATCTCAAATTAATACAATTACTAAATCGTTTATTTAGACTATTAAAGTGTTTGTAAGTCTGCATATTTTGTCAATATTATTATCAAATTTGGCAGATGATTTGTTTGTTTCTTGATTGTGTTGATCTCATTATTGACTTTATCAGTAGATTTTGCGATAGCATAGCAGTTATTCGATGAGATTGTCTCTTACAATAATATCTACGTACCTACAATACCTACATCTGTTTCCTGAGTAGGTATATTTCTATGTAAGTATTATGTATTTACGTACTTTGGTGTTTATGTTTCTGTCTACTTTAACAGAACGTGTGTTTGCATATTTACATTTTTAAATATGAAGTAACCTAAATTATCACGTGAGAGAGTTTGTACACAACAAAAGAGTTAAATGGATTCCTTGAATTAATAAGCCGTCCAGAATACTTACTCGGTTTACTATCTGTCAATCAGATTATTTGTATTGTTTACAGTTTTAGTTAGTTAAAAATATTTAATTTTAAGTGAATAGCTTCATATACATAACTTTCTTTACTCCATGAACTATTTTTTTAATGCAAGCTGTCATGAGAGACGATCTGCATGTTTCCAAAAAAGGATTGATTGATCTAAAGTTTAAGACAAGCTTTCTTCTTCTAAAAAAAGAGCAAAACGAAGTAGGTAGATCCAATCACTCCTTTTCCCTACCAATTATTCCTATTTTGAAATTTGGTGGCTTAAGGGTAAACTCTAGTGATAGCTCCTCTTGCTAACTCACATTTCCTACTAGAAAAAGCCACCATTTCCAAGTGATGTGCGTCTCTGTGATTTTAGAAATAACTGCTAGTAAGCGAGAGAAGAGTGGTTGGTAAAATGAGAATTCACAAGATAACTATAGATAAGTGACGATTGTGGAATTTCAAATATGCACTCGAAAATATGTACATTAGGTACTCAAGTAATTGAGGTGAACACGTTTGGCAGTAAAAAGAAATACCCATGTGATGCCAATTATAGGATCCATTAGTTTTTCTTTCCGCAATTAGCGACACAAAACCCTATCAAAATAGTTGCCTTATCAAATGAATGAGCATGATGGGATTCTGAGAAGACTACGAAGGTCGAATGACTTTATTGAGATACCTGGATCGGTTGTGGCTTGTACGTATTGCGTGTTTCAGCACATTGTTTTGATCCAGAGATAGTTGAATAGGTTTGTATTCTTACTAATAAAGTATGCTGTACACTGTACAATCTGTTTTGTCGCGTTTTGTTCGCAAAATTCATAATTGTCCTACTCTAAGGACATCCAATAAGGGAGTTTTTGCAAGGCCTATGTTTGTTCGTGTACCTTAGTGAGAATATTTTCTCACATCTAATTTGTATCTAATTACATACCTGCATATCTCCCTAACAATTATAAAATATTGAGTTCTCCTATGTCCATACTTTGATATGAATGATTTTAACGTATTATGAGATCTATAATATAATAACTCATATGAAGATGAATGCCAAGGTACCCACCTATCTACAGGTATATGAGGTACTATAAGGTCATGAGTTCTTCATACTCCTATATGAAAGATTTTCATTACGAAAGTTTCACATGGAACACTAAAGTGAAGCACGTTTCACATTGTTTTGCATGGCTGAAGTTAGCCACCTCCGCAGAGTCAAGTGACTGTCCAGAATACACGATTAGCGTCATGAATCAAAACATAAAACTCCGGTTCCAATGTCAGAGGTTACTTCTTATGTCATTCAGGCTAAGTTCACATCAGAAGATACACACACTCAGGCTAACATCTCCAGAGGCGTCTTGAGGTGTCTCAGTTTGAAAAACTTTTTACTTCCTATAATTTTGACTCGGTAAATTCTCTTCTTAATCCGATCATTGTTTTGCCTTTAATGCAGTGAACATCAGAATATGTTGCCTTATGAATATTAGAAAATATGAATTAGTTTTCTAATGAATCTAATCATTTCGGTGACTAGTGACTATGCCTTACTTAACAAGTCATATCAGAGATGAAATTGGGGTATCAATATGAAATCACAGTTAATGTTTCTTCTTTCAATAAACGCATTAAAATAAAGTGAAGAGCAAACCACTTAGCGACTCTCAAGAGCTCACAAATGAACAATTTCTTGAAAGCTTTCTCTTGTTAGGAAGGAGAAGTGCAAACTCTCTGCATATTGAAAGTTAAGTTAAAGTTATCATTTTTGTGTTAATCACTTTCGTGATGTCACAACTACTCGAACTAGCTTTACTAAATCTGCGCTGAAACCGGGACTTGAACCACCGACCTCCGGGTCACAAGTTCGTCGCGTTATCGATCAAACTACTGAGGTCGGTAACTCTCTGTGCATATTATTACAAAAGAATAAAATGAATCCAGCCACAATGTGATCTTGAATTTCAAAAACTTTCCATTGACTTGAAACTTGTGCTCTTGCAAGGCCTGGGTGCATCATTTCCATGACTCTTCACACCCACACCCAACATGGAACTTTGGGAGGCTGACATTGACTCTTGGCAGAAATGAATCACTCTGGCCTGTCTCATTCTCTCAAACATTTCAATCTGAGTGTCCCGAATAATGTGTTTTGGTACGGAATGCAACAGTGTAGGACGTAGGTAGATGTGTCATGCCTAGGCCAAAACATGGATCAGTTTAATAGCTAACAATCTTCGGAAAAAAAGTGAATCATGTTTTCGCCAGGTAATTTCTGTAGTGATACTTGTAAGTTTGATTTTTATATAATTTATAGACAATTCTTGAAATTAGATTCAATTTACGGTGCTTAACCAAGGTAGAACTATGCTAAAGCCCAGTAGGTATTCATGTTTATACATTTGAATATCATAGATTTTCAGGTGGGCAGGAAGGTAAGTACAAAAGATCATCAGCTGGATTTGATTTTTTATTATGTATCTAATATTCTACAACCATACCGTAAACAGTAAGATAGGTGTATCTATGCCTGATATCTCACGGACACGGATTTTTTTTTTTTTTTTTGTAGTATCTAAACTTCTTACCTATGTATATTTATATGTATAAATTATTCGGCGTATTTTCAGCAATTCAATCTTCAGACCCTTACAGATTAAAGATAAAAGGGTACTTTGAACAAAAATCGGAAGCTTAAACAAATCAAACCTCAAGGGCTTTTACAGTAGAAAATAACTAACTGTTGCATCAATTTCAAATTATTGGTATCAGTATTTAAAAATCAATTAATAAATCCCACATCCTTCTAATAGTTCGGAGTAGCTATCATAAATCCTGCATATTACAATGTGGCCATAGCCAATATAAACATGCATTAGATTTGGATTATGATAAAATTGATTGAATAGAGAGTAAACATACAATTCATCAGGGGTGGTCTGCGGAACTGCATTTCGGAAGTCAATAAACAGTAGTGTTACTAATATGAAGAACCTAAATGTATGACAGAGCCTCCATCCATTTTAGTGATCTAATCATCATCATAGGGTGGCGTCATCGTGAACGATGGTAGCCAGATAGTGGAGGAATGACTCAGCACTTCTACCACTGTCTTTACAAGGAGGCTAATAATTGACAAGGGCCTCCAGAACCAAGTCAATGCTGGTCTACTCCCTGTTTATAGTCCCCCAGCCAGACTTGATTTAAGTCATCTAATATAATTCTTTGTACCTGCACAAAGAAAATAGGTTCTTATTACATACGTAGATCAAGAATTCATTACTGATCATACCAGTAGGTAGGAATGTAAGGAATGTAAGGACGTACCTTCTAAGATGAAAATGATGTCTTTACATATTATGTAAAACTTTTAGAGTCACCGTTTTAGTCATTTATATGTATGTATTTATTATAGGCTCTAATGCCAGATACCAGATCGAGATGTGGGCATTTCTTGGATCAATGAGAAATGTCGGCTGTTGAGCCTAAAACATACACTCTTAACAGACATACTACTTTCAGAATCAACAATAACATCTTAGCAAACACAAGAGTCATCCATAAGGATACTTTGCTTACTAACTTTGGTCCTGTACTTCATTACTATAAAAATAAATCAAGAAGCTGCTAAACATTTCACAGCACTCAGTACAAGACTTTTAAGAAGTTCCCAGAGATCTCAGCAGATCCTCGTAATTAAAAATCGTCATTAATCTTAATATGCCAACAGTTTGGTTAAAACGCCTCACACATCATTAGCTCTTGCTCAGCTATTTGTAAAAAAAACTGTTTGGACAATTAAAGGTGAGTGGGATGCGTGGAGATGTTAATCTTGTGATCTGCGAGAATTAGGTAGGAACCACATTAACTTTCTTCCATCCATTACTCGGAGCTCGGAGGTAACCCTATTCCACAGCCTGTATCACGTAGTACGCCTTGGGGATCTAAAGAAGCAAAAATGTTATCGATTAGTATCAAAAAATTCGTCAATTCAGAATCCTAATTTTGTATGGACACATTTTATCGTGGTCTGACCGGCGCTATAACTGTCGACTGTCTCGATCTTCTTGTTTATAATCAATTAACCTCATTGGTCATTCCTATAGATATGTATACTTGAAATGTCATTTTTTGTGCGATTGGAAACCAGTGAGGTAGTTAGTTTTTAAACCCGGTGAATTATTCATCTCCACCACTGAATGACTGAATACAACTGAATAAAAAATCATGAACTCGAATCCATTTTACATAATGATTTCATCTTTGTTTTCTTTACCTCTCTATTTTTTTAATTAAATTATGATATTTTCTCGATTGATAAGAGGAATCCTATAAATAACAATTTGATAAAATCTTTTCATCTCAAGAATGGAGAACTCACACTACGAATATTTTAATATGATGCCGTTTTTAACACCTCAATTTCTCTTGGGACGAAAACGTAGCAGTTAAGCAATGACATTGATATTAGATGTATTAGCCGTATCTGGTCAACATAACTTTTCTTCATCATTTGTTGCTTAATGACGTTTCACTATTTATCATTTTCTTCTGGAAATTTTTGGATCAATTCTCTTGTTTTCTGGAGTTGCCGAAATTGTCCACAGTGTTTTTACTGTTCTTGTCAAAGAAACATGTTTTTGGGCTCATAAGGGTCAACTAACCTATTCTGTCGGAGCTCTATCATTGATGTTTCCAATTTATGTTATGGATATATTGATGCATTTTAAGTAGGTCTTATACCACGGTACATGCATGACTACATGAGTAGATAGGATACTCGCATTACCTTTATGCACCCATACTAAGTAGTTTATAGAGGATGAAACGATATCAATATACGTAATCAGATGGTATAAAAATACATAAGTAATGTGTACCGAATTATTTTTTTCATTGCTGACATATGTAACCACATTTTGGTTCAAAGTTTCAAGAGAAAAACATTATCGTATTATGTGAATATGTAATCACAGACTATTGACTGATGGATGTCTTTAGGACAAAGCTGAAATTCCCCTAAGTCGTTTCCTTTGAGGTGTGCTTTGAGATTACTGTGAGGATTATTGAAAATACAAGTGGGTCGCAACTGTCGCAAGTTATGGGCTGAAAATATTTGGGAAAACATTGTGGCGAAATGATCAATCTTTGTCTTTGGAAATTAATATATCAGTTTTTCTTATATGTATCAGTCAGTTTAAACAGAAAAGTGCACAGTTGTACTAGAAGTACATGTAATGTAATGTATTAATAATGTAAATTTATTTTATTTTTTCTTTACAATTTTTGTGGCTCTCTCCCTAAGGAATTCTTCTAACAAAAATAACAAAAAGAATAACAATATAAAAAAGAATGAATATCAGAACATACCTAGACAGCTGTTTCGAGCTTAATTGCTTTCGTCAGCAGGTATATCCGTGCTTAAATATCCGTGCCATCAACTTGGTAGGTATTCGTCAACTTTCTTAGCTTCCTTACTCTACTGGCTGAAGATTCCTTCACCATATTAATATCTCCTGATCAACAATTTGTGTTTAAATATTCACCACTCTACCACAATTTCCTGTCATCCTCTCAAGCTTCCTAGGTAAAACGGTATCTCAGAATCATATTATAATATTATGGAAAATTAAATGTATACCTCTTCTCCACTACAATCTCCTCAAATCAAATTTCTAGGATTAAAAAAATATGAATACTTTGGCAATTTTTTAAAGCCGAATCTTTATTTTGAACAATATCTTATCTGGAGTCTACAAATTAATAATTTAGTGCATGATTTCGGATCCGAATTTAATTTGATTGCCCTTTACCTCAGCAAGGGCTCTTTTGGAATTAATTTATTTTACCTACCTGTTTGTACGGTAGAATATTCACCATGTGAGCGCTAATAAATAAACGATTAGTGAACGCAAAAATAAAATATCGATTCTGACATAATATTGTGAAATTTATTTTATTGTGTGAAATTGAAACTAGCGGATTAAGAAACTTTGTAAGTAATCCGACGAAATCAGGAGCAAAGCACAATTTTTTCTCTTAAAAATAAGATTTTTTTTTATGAACCAAGAGTCCAAGACCTGAACATCTCCTGTTAGAATGGTATAATGTCATATTTTTTCAACAAGTTCGCAAAAGGATTTTTCTTTTATCAGTCAGATGATTTAAATGAAAAGGGTACTTATCTACTTTTTGGGTCAATCGTTGATGCATTTCTTAATTATTCCCAAGTAAAGCTCTACAATTATTAGAAATAATTTGGCCTATTCTCCGAAAAAAAATCTTATTAATATTTTGTAGGTTTTACTTAATTTTACTTCCGAGAAATTTCTAATATTTTTTACCATCAGTCCTTTGTATCTCTTTACTTTCATTGTTTGGCTGATAGGTATGTACTTCAATTTTTTCCTCTTTTTTAAACCAAAAATACCTACATTACTTATAACTACTGACCAAAAAATTTGGTTACCTAGCAACCTGCTGTATATAATCCGGGTGTGAAATAAAGCGGCGGGTAAGTTTCACACGAGCTTCAACATGAAACGAGCCGAAACTTGTTCACACTTGTTGAGAAGGAAAATAAAACATTATTTATGTCCATGTTCTTTCCTACCAAGCAAGACTTGGCTACAGCTATTGGAATAAGGTTTGTCCAGACTCCAGAATTTTGAAACTTAAGTTTCACATGTGCTGATTCGTTCGTTTCTGGAATTCTATTCGTTTTATTCTAAACGTATACAGATTTTTTGACAATGCCTTAAGAGTTGTTCTGATACCTTACCTTACCTCCATGGCCATTGGAAACCTAGTTGGTTTTTGGCCTCGTCTACAACATGCCTCCATGCTCTGCGATCCTGCGCTCCCTCTATTGTGATTCCCATTTTTCTGACATCTTTTTCTACTTGATCAAACCATCTCAGTCTCGGTCTTCCTCTTGGTCTTGAACCCTCGGGTGTTTCTTCTATCACTTTCTTTAGTTGACTTTCATCTTCTTTTCTCCAGACATGACCCATCCATCTCAAACGTCTACTCCTAGCTTGTGCCACTATATCTGGTTGATTGTAAAGGGTTCTTATTTCTTGGTTTTTCCTACTTCTCCAAATTCCGTCTTCTTGAATCGGTCCATAAATTCTTCTGAGTATTTTATTTTCGAAAGTTATCAGTTTTTTCTCTGATGATTTACTTAACACCCATATCTCTACACCATATAGTAATACTGGTTGCACTATGGTTTTATATATGTTTATCTTTGTGTTCTGTGACAGAATTTTACTCTTGAACAGTTTGTCAAGAGACCAATAGCTCTTGTTGGCAGTTGCAATTCTTAGATTTATTTCATGGTCTTCTTCATTTGATTGATTAATTGTAACCCCCAGGTACTTAAACTCGTTGCATCTTTGAAATGATTTATTTCCAACATTCAAGTTGGAACTATTCAAGTTCTCAATATTTCTTCCTATCACCATGTACTTTGTCTTGGACTCGCTGACCTCTAATCCTACTAATTTAGCCTCGTTTATAAGTACATCTGCTAGTTGTTGTAAGCCAGAACGGTCTTCTGAAATTAATGCTACATCATCAGCAAAAGCTAGTAGATTAATTTTTGTTCCTAGTTTTATGCCTGGACTTTGTTCTTTCGTTTTTCTCAGAGCTTCGTCTAGAGCTATGTTGAATAGTAATGGGGATAGCCCATCTCCTTGACGTACTCCAGCATTAATATGGAAATCTGAGGTCTGACTATCGTTTATTCTAACTTTACATGTTGACTCTGCAATACACATTTGGGCCAGTCTTACTAGTTTATCTGGTATTCCATTTTTTCGAAGATAGTGCCATAGTTTCTGTCTATTAATTGTATCGTAAGCTTTTTGAAAATCAATGAAGAGTACATGAATTATTCTATTATATTCCCAGTGTCTGGCTATGGCTTCACGGATGGTAAACAGCTGGTCTGTGGTAGATTTATTTCTTCTGAATCCTGCCTGATGGTCATCTAGGATTTCTTCGGCATATACATTCAATCTTTTTGTAAGTGTTTTTGAAAGGATTTTGTATGTGGTTATGATGAGAGAGATCCCCCTATAATTGCTGCATTCTAGTTTGTCCCCCTTTTTATGAATTGGTATAATGACAGCATTTTTCCAGTCCTTGGGGAGTATTTCTTGTTTCCAGATTTTTTGTATGAGGGTGAATATTTTGTTTTTTAATAATGGACCACCGTTTTTCACTATTTCAATAGGTATGCCATCTTCTCCAGGTGACTTGCCATTTTTCAATTCTTTCAAGGCTACTTCAAATTCTTCTATACTAGGTTCTTCCACTTCTGGTTGGACATGTTGGAATACTTCTTCATTGGTTAAGGGTATTTCAGTGTCAGCAACATTTAGTAATTTTTCAAAATATTCTTTCCAAATATCAAGAACTTCATTTTGATCACATGTTATTTTTCCATGCTTGTCTTTTACGCCAACGGATTTGGGTTGGTAACCTTTTTTGAAATATCTTACATTTTGGTGGAAATCTTTTGTTCTGTTCTGAGTTCTATCTTGTTCTGCTTTTTCCAGTTTCTTTTTGATGTCGTCTCTCTTCGCTTTTCTCAACTGCTTGTTTACTTCTCTATTAATTTGTCGGTAAAATAGCTTATTATTTTCTGTGTTTGATTGTAGGAGCTTGCGCTTTGCTTCTCTTCTTTGTTCTATCATCTTTTTATGTTCATCAGTAATCCAAGGTTTTCCTTTTTTAATTTTATTGATTCCTAAAACTTCTTTGCTGACTTCTGTAATTGTTTGTTTGATGTTAGACCATTCATTTTCAATATCATATGTCTCTTCATTTTGATTTAGGGCTTCAAAACGATTATTTATTTTTAAAATGAGCTCATTCTTAGTTTCAATGTTTTTCAGTTTTTCTAAGTCTAATATAGGTGCTTTTGTTTGTTCTTTTCTATCTTCCGTTTTGATTCTTTGTCTCACTCGTACTTGAACCAGATAGTGATCTGTGCCACATTCAGCTCCTCTTCTACTTTTCACATTCATAACACTGGACTTGTGTCTTTTATCAATTAAGATGTGATCAATCTGGTTTTGAATATTTCCATTAGGTGAAATCCAGGTTACTTTGTAAATGTCTTTACGAGGGAAATGCGTTGAAACTATATTCATATTTCTAGATGTTGCAAAGTGGATAAGTCTCATTCCATTATCGTTTGTTGTTGGGTGTAAGCTGTTGGTACCAATCACATTTTTCCAACATTCTTCTCTTCCAATTTTAGCGTTCGCATCCCCCATCATTATCTTTACATCATAGACTGGAAGTGAGGCCATTACGTTTTCTAAGTCTTGATAAAACTGGTCTTTCATGTCATCATCCGCTTCATTGGTAGGAGCATAGAAGGATACAATTGAAATATTACTAAATTTGCCTTTGAGTCTTAGGTGACAAATGCGTTCATTTATGGGGTTGAACAGAAATACGGATTTTGTATATTTCTTTTTAACTAGAATGCCCACTCCTCCATAGTAAGTACCATCATCAGTGCCACTGTAGTATAATGTGTATTTTTCACTATTAATCTTTCCATTAAATGGCCATCGTGTCTCTTGTAGTGCTATAATGTCAAGGTTGTACCTATTGCATTCTTCAGCAACAGTGTCAATTTTTCCTGGTGTAGCTAAGGTTCTAATATTCCATGTTCCAAAGAGTAAGTCCATTGATTTGATCCGGGGTCGTTTTCCAATAGCAGTCCGATTTTTTTCCGAGGCAGGTTGTAGACGATACGTAACCGGTTGCCCCGAAGGACGTTTTCTAGGATCGGGTAGTTAGCCCAATGCCCAACCCCCAACCTGGAGGACCAGACCATTGATTTTATCCAATGGCAGATTTTGGTTCGGCTTTTACAAGTTCAGCTCACCTCAGCAGCGCCATTCCCGCGTGGAGAGGAGTTTCCGTCTTGTACTACATGGAAGTAATGTAAAAGCCTTGGCTTGGCCTTCGCTTCAGTTGTTCTGATAGCAGTGCAAATTTAATATTACCCTATAGGTAGATATAAATGTATCAATTTCAAAGGTAAATTTGTTATTGAAAATTAGGACAATCTTTCTGTCCCTCATCGTTTCGTATACCTAATCTTTGTGCTAGAAATATAGGATTTCGTATACCTAATCTTTGTGCTAGAAATATAGTGTGCTAGAAATATAGGATCTTGGTTCTTTGCTTTACTTTGTCTTGTAATATATCTTAGATTGATCAATAATAAACCACGGCGGCTAGACAAGATCCACAATATGGTAAGCCACAGAAAAACTGCCAGTCCGATTGATTAGACCAGCAGCAGACCTTCTGGACTAGCCGTGGATATTATTTACTCTTCATTCTTACGCTAATAATATCTTGCAGCTAAAATAATGATCACTCCCAAGGCAATATTAAAGGTTTACCTACATTACTGTAATACTCCTGTACCGTGAGAGCAGCACGATTTAAATTCAATTTATTCTGAAGCTCATCTCTTTATGGTAGATGTCTTCATTTTAGGGCCGTTCAATTCCTTTACGTTGGTCTTTAGCGCCACTATGTTACTGTTACTGAATATACTAATTTAATATTTCTTCTAATTTAATATTTACATATTTGCATGTCATGGTGTAAACTTTATCATTCTTTATCATTTCACATTAGATACCTACTTCTAGCAAAAGAACTTGAACCAAATTAATGAACGTCTTATCCATAAGTGAACTGAAGTACCAAACCCTCTCATTATGTAAAGCGGCTTTGTATTACAATGCCAATCCATCATTGGAATTCAAAACTTAGGATTAATAATGGTTAGTGGTTGAAAACCGTTCAGATTAATCTTTATTTACATTTGAAATAAACAAAAATAATTTTGGCTGAAGATATTAAACTAAGCTTTATCAAGTGTGCTGATTATGTCTGTATTCCATTTTGTTCGTTATTGAAAAAAGCATAGGTATATTTCGAATCTATATAAGAGATATAATCATGATGAATTCGGTAGTTGTTTTCCCATTTCCATTTGTTCTCTTTTCCATACACGTGTCCTATCTTTGGTACACTTGACCAAATTCTAGTCGCTCTTCTGAAGGAACGTTTTTCAATAAATTAATAATGGAAACAAGAAGTGATAAATTTTGTTTCAAGTGTTATCAGATACGTGTATTATAAATTGATTATAAGTATTATAATATTTGTGTAATTGATGGTTATTATGATGCTGAGGGTTATAATTATGTTTCACTCCCGAGTTCTACTTTTCAATTTGCATTTCGCTGAACTTTGAACGTCTAGCGTCTGCTATATGGGAAGTTTATGCAAGGAATAATAATGCAAGTTTATACTTTTCGTTCGGCCTCAACCAGGCTTTGGCAATAAATCAGAGGCGAATAAAAAGAATCGATTTGAGCTCTATTTACGAGTGCGAGCCACAAAGTCGCCGATGTAGAACGTATGCTTCAAACGTTTGTAATTACCACTCCATTGGTAGGTACCTATCAAGTGTTTCAAGAACAATATTCATGTGGATCAGTTAAATATTGCTACTCCTCCCCACTTTCAAGTAAACCACTTTATTGGCCCAGCAAATACCCATCTCTAAAATTTAGTTATTCACGTGTTTTTCTGATTTCAATTTAAATCATTAATAAAATGTAGAGAATATTACAATTAACAACAAAGATTACAAAATAAATTGGTAGGTTATGTAGGTATTCTTATTTTGTAAGAATATTTATAGACCAAGAAAAATTGCAGTTTTAGTGCATTTTAATTATCCTTCTAAATCTCTCTTAACATTCTTACAGAAAATCGTCATTAGAAGATATAGGTAACCAAGATATTTAGTACAAAGTACAAAATTACTTAAGGGGAGGTAGATGATGTGACATAGTATGAAAATATGAATAAAAACAATTACTATTATTATTTCTTAGTGCTTCGGAATCGTTAATGAAATATGAAATCAGGGCACATAAATTTTATTCTATTGTACCTAGGCAATGATGCAGTACGCGGCGAATCCTGAGTTCCTGACAATCCTGACCCTCTCTTGTTCCACTCGTGGCAAACAGTAAAGGCGCGGTCATCCGAATATGAAGACTTTTGTCAAGAGCTTTGATTTATGGCTGTAGCGCCCGCATCATAGTCGCATGCTCAAAGTTTAAAGTATCACAGCGACCGGAGAGAAGTCAATCGTGTTCCGACATCATGTTGCTCAGCTATTGAACTTTATTGAAATACCACAAAAAAAGAATCAATTACTTGCCGTGGTGGTCAAATGCTTCTTCAGTGAGTGTGGTTACTTACGTTCATGTTTGACGACCATTAAATATCAACACGTCGGAAATTATATTACCCGAACTATTACTTTGGTACTTTTACACCAAAGGAACTTGGCAAGTAACCTGTAGTATACCACCACTACAATAAATCCTGGCAATGACTTTTCATATTTTGGTGATTGTCTCTACTTGCAGATTAGAAAATCTGCCTCGAGAATATTGATAAAAACAATGTTCCTACTTATATTCCCATTAAATTTCATAAGGTAGCAGAAATACAATAATACCTCCCTAATAAAATTTAATATTTAGAATGTAATTAAGTAATTTTGTCTTTAGATTTATCTATGCAAGGATATTTGAGCTAAAACAATAATCTATATTAAACTTCGAACGTCATAATACATAAGGATAACAAGTAGGTATAACAACTGCCAATTAATACCTGGAACTTTTTGCGCGTTATGAAGATCATAATGATATAGATGAATTGAACTCCTGCGAAATGAACATTATCTCACTCAGAAAAATGACGAATCCAGATTGACCAAAATTCAAAAACTCAAACCAATAAATCAGCAGCGTTCACAGTGCAAACCATAGGACGGAACACTCAGTGTCCTTTGTGCTAATCACATTAGAGCAAGAATAATGATAACTTATGTCCCGGTGATCTTGGCACTAGCTTCAATTTTGCAAACTTTTAGCAACATAATCATCAAGGTCTTGAGCTGTTGCATGGACAGTAAAAATGTTCGCAATAGCTCTGTCACGAGTCTAATGAGAAGCAAGACAAGTACCTAGGATAATGATTGATGTCCGCGCACGTGGCCTTCAGGTACACCTGACGAAACTTTGTTTTGTTCTAATTGACAGGAAAAGAGACATATCAATAAAAAAAAAAAATGAAATATCTATTTCCTGGGTCTATCTACGTATTTTTGTCTGCAAAAAATGATAGACGTAAGAAATCGACTTTGTTAATAATAATAGTAAATCTAATAAGGACAAATCTTTATAAGTAAAGCTATAAAGCCCAGAACTGCAATAGCTTTACTGTTGTAGCAGTAGGCAAGAAAAGGCAGAAAAAGATATGTTAATTCTGCCTTTTCTTATTTAAACTGTTCGATCTTAGTAGTTCTTTCACTTCGGATCAAATTATGAAACAGGATTCAAGTAAAGATTAGCCAAACACTTCCTCAAGTTGGAGTTGCAACCAATCACAGCAACCTATAACCCGAGTTGAAGGACAGTCTGGCGTATCTTAACTTTAATCCTGTTTTTCACCCACAGACATCAGCTAGTTCAGAATACAGGATACTATATCTTTCCAAAACCGATGGATATTTCCTTTTGAGCATTTTCTTCACACATCTTACGAACTTACATAAATCTTACATGAACTGCAACAGTTGCAAGGATCTGAAGATGGTACTATAATACCACTTAAAAGTAAATGTTGTACTAAAAGTGATATAATGAGCAATGGTACACCTCACTGTGAACAGAGGCATACCTTTCTGGAATGACTCCTTATGAAGTTAGTAATTGCTTGATCCATTCATACATCTGCCACCGTTTGGATTCCGGTTACTTCATTTCATCTGGGAAGTTTACGTGCTCTTTTTTTGTTTTCAATACTGTAACAGAAAAAGTAAGCTTTTCTTTTCATTTCAAAAATTATACATATTAACCCGTGAGTGATCGACTATAGGGAATTATTCTCACCCTGTCGGCAAAAATGTAATAACTTGATGATTCAAAATGAGTTTTACTTTGTGCTCATAATGAATTGAAATACAATGCATTATTTCAGTTTCCTGAGGCAGTCGATTAGCCGCGGACCTCTGTACGGACGTGTTTTTGATAACTGCAGTAACTAAAGAAACATTTTTGTTGTAAAAAACAAACTTGTAAGTTTGCAAGTTTATTTATTTATTTATAAAGCCCCCTTGTCACCCAAATTAATGGGCTAGGGCCTCCTTTAAAAGGGTATATTATATTTTTTACATTGTTAATGATCTGTTGCATGAGTAGGTATACATAAAAAAAAACAAGTACTTACTAAATACACAATAAAGACTATGACATTGACTAGGACTTACTATGACATGAAAAGAAAAATCATAGAGTGAAACCAACCATAATTTGTGTTCAATATTTTTTTTTTTTTTTGGAAAAATCTTATATTATATGATGTTTCTAATTTCTATATCTAAATCTATCCCTCTTTTCCCCCCTTTCACTTCCATTTTTTTTTTTTTTTTTTCTATCTTTTTTCTTTTGTCATAGTAATTTCCATTCTTCTCTGTTCATTGCTCTTCTCATCCAGAGTGGTCCAGCTCGTGTTACAAGCTCATCCTTCCACCTTTGCAAGTAATAAATAATAAAAAAAAAGTGCCAAAATCGGAGGTCGAAATAGGCTCTTTTGGAGAATAAACCAGCTGAAATAGCTTTAAAGAAGATCTTGAACAACTTCTTTAAAAAAAAAAAAAAAATAGTTACTTTCTTCAAAGAGAAAGGAAAATACAGCAAAACACAGGGTGAGAAAAAACCTCTATAATCAACCGTTTGTGTTCGTCGGCAGAACACGACCAGTTACCTAAAGTAGAAATTAGTTGGCACACTCAATTTTCACGCGAATGACCCAAGGTTCGAATCCCGAAGAGAACAGAAAAGGAGAATTAAAATCAAACATTTTGGTAGTTGAGAGTTTTGTCTATCATTTTTGTAGGCAACAGGAACATTACACAAAATTTTAATCAATTTTCATTTTATTTAACGGTTCTAGATTTGGATTTATGTTACAATATGCGAGTCATCAACATTATCACAAATATAATGGGGTTTTTTCGAATGATTTAACCAACCATTGCTGCCAACAGGTATTATGAATGTGTCTCGGACTCAGACAACTGTACTCAAGATATCGTAATATACAGGTAGGCATCCTGAACCACAAGTCTAAACACCTACCATTGTTAACAACCTATTGTGTTCAATCGAATAAAGCTTTAATTGAATTGAATTTGAAATTGAAGCACCGAAGAACATTAAAGTAAATCGCTTATCAGTGATCAGCAAAGCATAGATTGGCATGAGAAAGAACCTATTTAAAATTTTACTTGTAAAAATGGTAGGTTTTACAAGGAAGAAATAGATTTGTCTCTTTCTGATGTGTGTAATTCTGAGGGCGGAACCTTTTCCCGCCCGTGTATTTCATTTCCAAGGCACAGTATCTGTGAGAATTGCAAAGGCAAAGAAATGGTCGTAAAGCTGGTCAATTGATTACTGATTATCTACTTGGGATTTGCACAACCTTCGCATGGGAGTTAGAATTTAATCTGTTCTGACGAGAATGGAAAAAAGAAATTTGGTTGAAATATAAATCATTATATATAAATTTATTGCCAAAGATTAAGGATTAGCGTATCAACTTCTGAGCACAGGGGCGTCTACCAAACAGTTGGTCTTCAAGATCACTAAGTAATGTAAGCATAAGCATACATGTTTAGTGGATACTAAAGGATATTAGAATCTTTCGTGGAGAAAATTAAACACTTTTCTTTCTAGGTTTTGACAAATAGAAATTTTAACTTACACCTAGATTCAGGCAGGTACCCAAGTTTTTTTTCTTATCCACTGAAGTTCGAAACCCATCATTCCTCTCATTATTATCCCAATAGATTTTCCTCTATCTTCTAATATTTTTCCAATGGCCATTCAACCTCAGTAGTTAATCTTCAGTGCGGTGTACTAAGGTTCGGTTTTGATTCCTGGTTATGTAAAATATAAAATAAAATGTGTATTTTACAAGACATTATAACCGTGAAACATGTATACCTATTCTGCCCAAGTTCGCTCCTGAGTGTAAAATCTTATTTATGTGTGAATATTTTTTTGTAGAGCCCAAAAGAGCCATATCTTGTGCTATTGATAAATTGGACCCAAGAAATAAATAGAATAATTTAAAAGATAATAGCTCGAAGTAAGGTGAGGCACGTGTGGGAGTGTGGGTGACCCGCGACCTAAACCCGACGAACATGAGACGCAACGGGGCGAATGGCTGGGGATTAATTTTTAGGGATTATCATCGATTACAAGTTTTTTTTGGTTTAACGTCGCTTTCAACTACATGGTCATATCACGACGGGTTATTACAAGATTTGCCTGAACGAATAATAAAGAAAATATCGTGAACATCAATCTATATCATAGTTAACTTTATTGCCGGCTTCCTATTTAAAATAAATCAATACTCGTTTGCCTCTGAATATGATTCCAACACACAACAAAAATAACCTAATCTCGTTGGGCCCGTTTGCAATATGTAACTGATGTAATGCCGAAATTTTTCTTTACATAGAAGTGCATCAAATTTTCTGTATTATTGCTAGTTCAGAAATTAATTATTAGTAAATAATTATTTTTTGAACATGCTAGGTTAAAAATACGACTGGGGTTGTAAAAAATTTAAACTGCGAGGTAAAATGACTCCTCAGTCCCATCGGTGCAACAGGTATCCAATAAGTAATTCTATTATTGTCTTTGCGTCTCTTCTACTCGGTATCAACATTCAACAGTGCAGATTCTTGCTTCTCGTTTTCACACCTTACTACTAGTCGTACGCCCAGCGTTGGTTATTGGCAGACCTCCTATCTTTGCTTTTTATTATTCATTATAAATTATTAGAATAGGAGAAAAATCGCTATCATGGTCATCATTATTACTCTAGGTTTTCGTTTGGCGCCACCTCTTTGTCTCATATCAGTATCATACATCAAAATCAGCTTGATTTTGCCATTAAGACCGCAATCTCTGGTTGAGGTTATTAAAATTTTCGAATTTTAGAAGGCAGACTGTTGTAAATTAACTGGTTTTATGTTGATCACTTCTGGGAATCTATCGAATGTATCGTTTCAGCACCAAAGCAGAAGTATACGACGGAGCAATTGATGAGATAAGGTTTTTCGTAGGTGTAAAATAGAGGTGGAGATGATTTAAAAAGACACATGAATAAATTTATTTGGCGGCAAGGAGAGGAAAATTAATGCTCAGAGTGTCGAATCTTTAATTCCAAGTCACGAATCATACTCTCTAGTTCAAACTTTTGTCATAAGTTTTGACTCTTCGAATTAACTAATCTTACCAAAGGGATTTGTGAGATTTACATATCAGATATGATTTCATCCCTACATACCCAATACCTATTATTACCTAATATACCTATACATATGTAATTTTTTTTTACAAATAAAATATTTCTTTCAACTTCACACCACTTGGAATGGTAGCCAAGACACACGCGCTATTTCCTCTCTGTATGGCGAGAGAAAAAAATTTTGCATCAGGAAATTCTTCACTCGACTGTCTCCTGTTTCTTTTTCTAAAAATCGTCCATATTTATGTAATTATGTACCCACATACATACCACGGTTAAAACATTCCAGCTCATTTTTTCCCCAAGTTATAGAAACACATTTCTTTCTTTACACTCTACATGTAATGTAAAATAGTAGGTAAATGATGTAAACTTCTGACTACAATATGTAAATTACGAGTGAAAAAATCTTGACAAATTACCAAGAAAAACTAAACTTTTACATCGGCCAGTTTAGAACAACAGGACATAAACAATCAATTTTGTTTTGCGTTGTGTAGGTAACAAAAACACAGTGGAAAATATACATGGGTGCCTCGGGGGAACAATGCATGTCCGAGCCTTGCAAGTTGCGAGACATGCGAAGAATGCATATCTAATGAAGCAACACCTCTTGGGTATCAACGTTTCAAGTGGAAGCTATAGAAAAATAATGAAAATTGGTGGAGACGCCAAAACTCCTTCCCTGATTTTATTTGCTCCATACTCAATTATTTAGTGATAAATTTTGACGACAAGTTATAAAAAGTTTATCGGTTCATAAAACTAGTCCAATAATTGTAGGTGATATGTACCTACATCAAATTATGAAATTGCTATTATTATTTGATTAATACTGTAGCAAATTATAATGATGTACTTTAATCATTTAAGATAAAAAAAAACAAAATTTCATCAGTTTGTTTATAGTTGGTTGTTGTGTGTTTCGATTTACTTTGAAATCTTTATCTTTATAATAATCTTTATCTTTATAATAATAAATAATAACATTATCCAAAATTTCTTTTTACTCACATTGTGGATTTCATGAGCCATGTAGAGCTGAAGAGTAACTTGTAAGAGAGGTGCACGGACGCACCAGCACTTAAATAATACACGGGATTCAGACTGGTGATCAACATGAAATGCATTATGCAAATGACCCTCCGTAAAGTACTAGTAATGTATTCTCCTCTTGTAGGTACATAACGTACTCATTGATTTGAATACGATTATCAAATTAGTCACATATGATTATGGAAAGTGGGAGAAGACGAAGAACTAGCAGGGAACGAAGACCGATAAGATTTTGAAAGGATGTGGTCTTACTTGAATATCGCAGTCAACTTTGACGTGGAGAATAGTATGACGAGAGACATGACACTAGAAATTATAATAACATCAGGGGTCAGATATATCTGGACAACATATATTTTACTCTCTAACATTATGTTCTTAAAATGCAGTTATGCTAAAATGAGAAAAGAATCCATATAATATTCACATTTCTATAATTCTCAATTCAGAAATACTTTCCATATTGAATAATACATATTTAATAAGCGCGCGTAATTACTGTGAGATAAAAGTAATAAAGCAATTATTATACTGCCTTAATACCTAGTACCTACCCAAAAATTCATACCTACATTCTAATTTATTCGTACCTTTGCTTTTGTTACAGATTACTGAAGCTTGCCGTCTCTGTAAATCTTCTTTGTCTTTTGATGGTAAGTCGTTTATAATGATGAAAACTCTTATTTGAACAGTTTTGATAAGACTCGTTTTATTATCTAAATAATAACAAATTTTATATACTTATGAATAATTAGTAATTGTCTGTTTTTTTATGTAAAGACAGTAAAACGCGTTAATTGTTTAGATTAATTTCGATTTTTTATTTTCATTTTCTAAGAACAACGAACAACTGATATTATTTGTGAAAAGGAAAGACCTGTTGCAAGAATTGGTTCATCTTTCTCACAGTATCATATTGTTTTAAACCAAATTTTCTCAACTCTCTTCCATGTTTCTATCTGGTATAGGTAGTTTTTGGAAAAATGTTTTTTGTTTCCCTTCATTTTGGTTTTGCTTTGATTTATTTTCACAACATTTTCTAATAGCACGTAGCACGCCTCATTCATCTCTCTCACTATAAATCTGCAGTTATTTTAGGGCCTCCACCATTTATCTCTCACATCCTATGTATACAAATCTCTGATTATTTTAGCGCATGTACCATTTATCTCTCAAAATATTCCAATAGCAAGGTAATCAACCAACAAGGGATTTCAATTAAGTATGAGAACAGGTTGAACAAACTTTCCGGCATGTATTCCTGCCTGCTGACAGGTGATAGGCATGCTTATGCAAGCGCGGTCCATCAAATCCTCATACGAGGCATTGTTTAGACTTCACTATTTATCTTTACGCTTTCGGTATCTATTTATCTACGGAGCATATAGTATATTACTGTACAGACTTTGAAGTTTAATATCTTGAGAACCTCACGACATGCACTCAAAAGTTCTCACATTATTTATAATTATCCAGAGTAACACCTATGTATGTGTCAGTGTTCCAATGCGTGTAAATGATGGTAGACATCATGCAGTGCGTCGTAACGTAAATGCTCTGACGGTAATTCTATATTGACACACTGAGCAGACCACATCACCACCAACATCATTAATCTAGCCACCAAAAAGAAATAATTTCGTTTCACTTAAAAGAATGTTTGATGTGAAAATTTAAATGTGTTTTTGTGTTATGTTCTGGGCACCATATAATTTTGAGTTTTTAGTGTTCACCATGTGAGCCTAATGGAATCTTTCTCTTAGATTGATTACTATCAATTTTAATTACTTACCAGCAGTGGCATTGCTTTGACTCACGACACCCGTTTTGGCCCTAAGGTTCTAAAAGGCTAATTTATTTTGTTTTGAGTTTTTAAGAATATCTTAATTAAAGATTCTGTGCCAATATAAGGCGTATTCCATGGAATTTTTTATAATATTTTTTTAGAATTATTGAAATTGTATTGTTTTTAGTGAATCTGATGATGAGTTCCACTGCCTTAAGTGGTCTAGTTACTTAGTTGGTTACCATGGTAACTTATGTATTTACATGGTCTTTTGAAGATTTGGCATTGACATTTTGGTAATGTTACAGGTGATTTATATAAAAAAGTATGACCTATACCAACATATTCACTTTAAAAAGAGCTCCCATACAAAGTAAACTGTTTACATCAATCATTTTGAAGTATAGGTTCATAATTAAAATATGTTTAGCTAAGCAGTAGAGTGCGACTTTAATGCTCAATGGAAGGTGTTGTGTTATTTCTCCTCCTGCCAGCTCAAAGTGATGATTACAAAATATGTGACACTTAATCATATGAGTACCTACTTGCATGAGGTAGACAGAGATAATGAGCACGTGTTGAAAGAAAACATCTGATAAGTGACAGATTTAAATAATAAATATTAAATTGTAATACTGGTAGGTATTACAAATGGGTGGTTTGAGAAATTATACTAAGTATATGTACCAGATTGTACCCACCTGTACAACATAATATACTATGTACCTACATTACCTGTAGTAAATAATAGTGGCCTGACTTTAAATCGGAAGAACGAAATGTCATTGTATGCTAAGGCTGAGTTTTTTAATATTTTCTGGCATTAAATTTCTCACACTCAAAGCTGAGAATATCATGTTCTGAATCCTTTACTTTCGATGATTTAATCAGTTCCTATGCGTTTTAAGTAAGAAAATAGGTATATTCAAGAGATTGTTAAATGTAGGTAATTTCAAAATATTTAAAATACTCGTAATATATGTAGCTTGATATTCAGCTAAAGCAATAATTTTATTTGTGATGATGACTTGATGAGAAATAAAAACCAAATGTTTCACGCCTCTTTGAGCCCTAAAGCTTTGTAAAGAGCTTATTAAAAATTTGGTGTTGGAATTGAAAAAATTCTACAGTCTTACTTTTTTATTGGAGGTATAAATACGGACAAGAGAATCATTGATATCATCTCACACATCAACACTGTTACAAAATTAAAACCATGAGGTGAGTTATTGTTAATGTTAACACGTAGACGTCCTGAGTCCTCTTACTGTGCATTTATCTTTTGAGGAACTTAAAATAATGCATACGTATTAAGGAACTTAAAATTATAGTTTTTCAGTAACCTAAAATAATGATTCTGAAACACTGAGAATATAGAACATTCAAGAGAAGTATACGTATTCCTACTTGTGGGTAAGTTGATGAAAATATAATCCAGAAGTTATATTCTTCAGTACAATATCGTCAGAAACTTTCATCAGTTCTGTTCAATCATTTCTCTTTCTTCTCAGATTTTTATCCGAGATTAACCTCTATTATACTATATATGACAGAGAGTATTTTGTGGTCTCAATCTCTCAGGTAATCTGGTATTGCTATTAGCTTAATTTGTATTTGTTGCAAGAACTTCGTAAAATAATCTGGCAAAAAAGATAAAAACAGAAGAGCATTAATTAAAATAAATGATAATGAAGATAAAAAATAAGGAAAAATGGGTTATTGTCGAATACAAATCTTATTTAGACTGTATAAATTATTATAAATTTACCTCAGCTTCAGCACTACCTATGATGATTATTACAAGCAGCAGCAGCAGCAGCAGTCGTAGCAAAATCATTATTCTACCATCAGACATGATAAAGTTTCTTGCTGAAATATTGAATGTGTTTTGGAAGGAAAAAGTTGGTGGGAAGTAGTTAATGTACAGTTAAAGTTAATTTCTGAACTTTTATTTCAATATTCCTATTTCGTACTGATAGGTATCATTTTCCCACCGGTGTAGGAACTATGGATACAAAGTCTTACTCTGAAAAACGTTACCTACAGAGATGAAAACAACACACTCTCATGCCAAGTTGATTACGAATGTTTCAAAATATACTGCTGAATGACCCATTTCATGTGAATTCATCTTCATCTACATAGTAAATGGGTTTCCTCAATCTTTGCACTTTGCCAAATCCCGTTCCTTCTTCAAAGGGAGAAGATATTAGTCTTCAAGTTAATGAAGTTATCTACTGATAAAACTAATAAAATTATCATGCAACCACAAGATATTCCAGTCGAACAAACAGGCATGTCCCGAGTAAACATGTTGGATTCTGTTTTCAGTGAATTTAAATTAATGATTAGCAATTTGTGGAATTTTGTTTGTCTGTTCTCATCGTTCATTGGATGACGGAGTGACGTTATTAGCGTCTTGGACAGAAGGACATTGCGACCTGTGCTCTGTGCTCAACAACTTATTTACATGTATGTGTGTGACATATTTTCCTCGTAGATAACATAAGCGCCTTGCCTTAAATTTTATTAGCAATACCAGGTGCGGATATATCACAGACAAGACATTAGGAAATGCAGCGTGCAATGTACTTTGCCAGGTTGACTATTTATTATAACAGCAAATCCCAGTTCGTTGTAGATCTTACCACACATACCTACTGCTGGTACATTGAAAATGTTTTAAACTCATAAATAACTGTGAGCTAGGGAGGGTTATGCTGGTCTACGCTATTTTTATATTTCCCTCAATAAATTGAGAGAAATATTTCTAAATAATATATTTCTTACTAATCTTTGGGTCAAACACGAGAGTGATGCCAGAAATAATCAACGAACCTTACTCAAATTGGTCATGCGATTTTATATTTACTAAAACCGATGGACTTGAACCATCAGCATCGTTGAAAGTCGTAACAAAAGTGCTATTAAGATTCATTGCACTTTGATACAATAAATTACCAATTATTAATGCGTTGATCAATCTTACTTCAAATTAAACACTGCTCGTTTCACAAAAGCTTCTAAAGAACCACAGGTCATTCATCCTACGAACTACCAGGTCATCTAATTAGAGTCCTATCATGTTGCTATGTGACATACTATTCGATATCGTAGGATTGATAACGAATGAAAAGGTTTCAATCAATATAGATTAACTGCAAAACCGCTAGTTCAACCATAAAATAATAAGAATGCAATGCATTATCATACAAAACTTGAGCATCAGATTTATAACACCCACTGAATATTTGGACTGGCGCGCGTGTGGCACAGACATTGTATAAACTGTTATACGAACGACGCAGCCTCCACGACAAGAGATTCCAAAAATGTCAAAAGTATAATCTAATCCTAACCAGTTGCATATAATTATATAGGTATCATTTTTTTTCCTCCGATGGACCAAGTCCATTCCTGCCTCTATGTTCACTCAACTCATAAGCGTTCACTATTGATAGTAGAACGTAGGAATGTAGTGTGATAGCATGCCACATGTGATGCATGTTGACATAATTTGGCCTTACAAATTATTGAAGACGTATCTGTATGTTTTTTTATTTGCTAAAAATTAGCGGAATTTGTGGTCTAAAATTGGCAAGATTTTATTAATAGCCAAGCTATTATTAGCCAGCTTTATTACGTTTCATAGTTGTGACAATATTGGATTGTATTTACTCAGTGTACAACAAGGTTTTTTTCATCGTCACGTCAATACGTATTCCTAAATAACTTCATATAAAAAAATCTCGTAAGATTCACGCAAGCTCCAATAGATCTTGACAACTATTTAGAAATAGTACATAGTCTTTTATCTGTTGTTGTTATTTAACTGCGAACTATCTTCGGAGCAAACAGAAACACGTCCGTGCTAAACACAATTGAAATTGGCTTACACTAACATCCATTCTTTACATAATACTTAACCTGTAATATGTTTAGGTATCTGTATTTTTGAATTCGGTAACTATCTTGGAAATCGTGTAAAGGTTGTTGTCCCGAGTAAATTATTTGGAAGCTCTTTCGATCAATTTCATGAATCCGTCACTTGATTTTGAGGAATACGCCATTTGCTTTTGATAGAGCCCATTCAAAAATAATAGAAGAAAGAAGCTCTGGAGCCCAAGAGTACTTGATAAAAATTTCAAAGGAAATCTCCATCTCTGTCCTCGCAGAACAAAGGCTCAGAGGAATTCAAAAGAAGATTAAAAACAATGATGAGGAGAATCAAATGCTAGGTTGAGAAAGTCTTCAATGGCATGTTCTAAAATACCTCACACCAACACGCTCGCAATAATAATTGAGGTAACACCTTTTATCGAAAACTACTATCTCTAAATTCCTCTATAATATTTTGAATGGTGGAATGTGTATTATGAAATAGCTACTTGTGTAAAGGGAACAAAATAAATTTACCAAAAAAAAAAAAAATCAAAAAAAAAAAAAAAAAAAAAAAAAAATTACCGAAATGAAGTAACATCCAAAGAATGTTGAAGTACTATACATCATAAAGATTATTGATTACAGTTGTTGGTGCTGTGGTATCAAGAATAAAGGTAAATTGGAAGAAGATATAAGAGATTATTAATTTCCAAGTCAAATACCTATAAAGAACGAATTGTTTGTTTTATGAATAAAAGAAAAATAACAGAATAATGTATGTTTTTAAAAATAATAGGTGTTTTACGATGGTTTTTATTAACATTTCTGAGTTTAAGAAAAACCTGTTTTAAAAGTGGGTCAGTTATTTATTTAACGAAACATATTTTTCATAATAAGTACTACCTATAGTCCTATACGTTTTTTGTTTAGGTAAAGAGATTTGTCTATCTCAGTGAATATTCTCTAGGACGGTTTATAGTTAAAGATGGGCGTGATTTGTACACGGACAAAATGTTTAATGTTATAAATTAATTCTAATAGGTGTTATTACAGGTTATTCAAAGTCAGCATCTATATTTAAGCCTTCAATAATCAGTTGTACCAAAAGTATTAAGCATTTACCATCCAAAAATACTGTAGGTAATATGAGCATGATTTATGAAAGTTTTTTTGTTTGTTGATAATCGTGTACCTTAGCTAATTAATATTCATCTATCAACGATTTTCCTTAGTATTACATATTTTATGTAAAGTTTCACTAATTGAACCAGGGTTCTCCCCTATACTGCTTATTATGAGTGACGTACCAAATCGTTTTTTTTTTTTTTTTTTTTTTCTTCTTAATACTAACTATTGTTGACAATGGTTTTTGCATTTCAATTAGGTCAAGAGCATATGTTCATTATTGATTACTCCAAGTTTCCCATCCGTGTTACAATTTGTACTCTTACCGAATGTTTTTCACAAGCTTTTACTCCCGAGAAATTTCTTATTTTAGAAATAGGAAGTATTGTGATCGCTTCTGTAAAAAAAAAATATTCTTTTGCTCCAATTTTTTTCCTGTGAGGTACTTTACCTCTGCGATCAGCAGGTTTGTCGCGCAGCTTCACAGAAAAGTATATTTCTCGGGTTTATACTTTTAAAAGTCATTCAACCTTTCAACAAAGTGGAACAAACCCTATTCCCAAATACTATCTTGGTTGAAAGCACAAGGACAAATGTCAATAATAAGAGCAGTTGGGTTGAGAATAAGAGGAGCAAGGAGGCTGATAAGAAGCTTACCCTACGAAGATGGAGCGGGGATGCCTCATTTTTATATATAATTACTAGCAGTTAACCCGTGCTTCGCCACGATGGTTGAGTGGGATTTACCCACAAATTTGGGACTTTTGCAAAATCCTTTCTTATTGCACGTATTCAGTATGCAAGGAATGTTGTATCAAAATTTCAGCTCGCTAGGTATTACGGTTTGGGCTGTAGAGCGATGATCACAGTCAGTCAGTCAGTGACTTTGACATTTATATATTAAGATTTTTTTAATTTAATTTAAAAAAAATATATTTTGCGGGTACTGAGAAAGTGACAGATCCATGACCGCCTGTTCCCTGTTGCAGGTTGTTGCTCCAGGCGCTGTGTCCACCATGGTTCGTCCTGTGCGTCTCTACAGCGACTGCAGTGGCCGCTACATCCGACTCGACATGAAGGGGCGTGTCCTTGCCGACAGCGACTCCAGCGACCGATTTCGTAAGTTTCTTAAAGTCTTATTTAGGGTGAAATTAAGGGTGGAATTAATAGACGTTTTTGTAATACCTCTGTGGCGCTAAGTCACGGATTGCGTACTGTGTAAGATAGGGAAAACCGACACCTACCAACGACTTAAGTTATTGATGTTGTCTATTAATTCCGCCCTTAGAGTGAAATTAATAGACAAATTCTATATCACAAGTTATTGCTAAGCGTCAGATTTCCCTATCAGCTTACACAGTACCTACGCAATCCGTGACTTAGCGCCACAGAGGTATTATAAAAACATCCCAAATAAAAACAAGAATATACTCAAATCCCCTATAACATCATGCATGAAAAAATTCAACGATATGCCCCAACAACCCGATCTCTTTAAATGAATACATGTGTGAATGAATGAGTGAATAAATGAGCATACCATCAGTTATTGCTTGATTGTTATAACATATAACTTTCAAGTGTAGGTATTTGAAAAAAAAAAATCGTCTATTGATTCCGCCCTTAGCAGTCAAGAATCGAGAAATATGATTTACGTTAACTGAGAAAATTTATCTCGAAAGTCAAAAATGAACAGATGAAATAACAAGTACCTAAATATCTATACCTACTTATCTTCTGTTATAAAGCAGTTTGTTTCAGTTAAGCCATGTAGGTACATAATATATACGAGTAATAATTATTATGAATAGTTTAAATAGGTAGGCTATTATTTCTAACCCACATGGTCTTTGCACATTTTTCATGTATGTATTAGTATTTATACTTAATATACAGAGTCTTCTACCACAATGCCCACCTACATAAATTATTATTTTAATATTAAATGTGATATATTAATATATTTACATCTTTCAAACTGAAACATGAAATCTCTAACCATTTATTCACGTGAAAGATTTTTTGAAATTGATAGCACCACAAAGTTTTGAAGAAAAATATATTCAATAAGCTTAAATATCAAATTTCAGAAGCCACGCGATCGCCCGAAGGGACAAAACTATCCAAGAATGAGGTATTGAAAAAATATATTGGAACATCAATAACATCTCAGCTTTGCATTAAACAAACTTTGTCTAACAAAATGGGGGAAAAATCAATATTTTTTCATCAATCAGGAAATAGCATACAGGCAGATAGGTTCATTTTTATAAGACGCATTCCCTAAGTGGACTTTTATTGTTGTTTCGAAAAGACTATCTTAATGTATGGCAAGTAAAATTCCTGAAAAGTTTGAAAGAAAATGTTATCTTTTCTGAACCTACAATGTGGCTGAGGTGTATGGACAAACCAAACCTATAAAAAGACTTGTTAAGGGAATAAACTATTATTTTGTACGAAAATTAACCTTACTCAGGGTTTACATCATTAGGAGATCTCAATTTTCACTACTTCGCCAAAGTATGATTATTATCATCATATTCACTACCTTGAAACTACGAAATCTAAATTAGCCACACAAACTTGGCCGTAACAAACAAAGATGTATCACGACCATCATTATCATACTTTGATCACATCAACATCATTCATAATAATAAAAATAACTCTCTATTGAGAAGAATAATATTGACAAAGGGCGTGATTATTGCCTCAGGCAATCTCTGCCATCAAACCCATAATTCATAATACCTGCAAGCCAGAAATTAAAATGGTAAAAATCATGACATATCTTGCACTAATAGGAAATCCACACGAGTCTGGAGACTATTATTGAACAAAATTCCCCAAAACAATGTATGTAAAGATGTAAAGATTGTAAAGCCTATGGAAAAATATTCCCTCACATACACCCGGTATAAAAACACATTTTGTATCCGGGGTCACGGATAACCACACCGCAGTGAAGCCTAGCAAGTGCAGCACAATCCACTCAGCTAAACTTTCATACTGACCAAGCCGGAGCTTTTGGTGGCTTGAAGATCGCATGCTTGGCTTGTCAAGGTGTCAGCGTGTCACAGGGAAATGTCGCTTACTGAACAATATGCTTGAAAATACAGGGTGTCACAGGGAAATGTCGCTTACTGAACAATATGCTTGAAAATATAGGGTGTTACAGGGAAATGTCGCTTACTGAACAATATGCTTCAAAATACAGGGTGTCACAGGGAAATGTCGCTTACTGTAAAAGAGAAGGATATGGTTGAAAATAGGAGCCATATTTACTGCCTCATTAGGACTAAAGAGTCTCTGGTGACATTACTATGTAGTCAAATTCTCTTATATGTGAGGAAAAAATTATGCACTGGGAGGTATCCAAACTAACGGATCCCCATGCTAACCACTTCAGGTGGTATTTAAACTAACAGATCCCCATGCTAACCACTAACCCATGCTAACGTACAGCGTGTAATAGCCGAAAGAAGTAGATTACTAAACAAGAAAAATATAGCGTGTCACATTTTGCTTACTGAACATTGAACAGGCATTGTTTTAAAATACAGCGTGTCACATCCAAGGAAATATCGATGTCGCTTGCTGAACAAAATATTTAAAATACAAGATTTCACGGCAAAAACTATTTCTCTATATCTTCCTCTCTCTCACTCCTAATATATTCCAAATAATATAATTACAACCTTGTTGGAATGAATGAGACCAACAAAGTGGACTTCTACCATCTGGTTTGGTTATCTTGTCAACAGTAATGTTTTTAATGCACTTTACATTACTGATAGCTTTATACAGTGATACCTACATATTTCTTATACATGCACCACATACTTGAAGTAGAATAATACAACATTCAAGAGATTTTATTGTTATCTTCCTACTTGACGAATCTTGTAAAATGTTAGCTACAGTATTTACCGTATAGCTTAAGAGGATGGTGTGAATATTTCCGCAACTCCTCATGTCCATCTATCAACATCTAGTCTTTTACCTTCAGCAAATCCTAGTTTTTGAAATAAATTCCATAGTTAGTTTAATAACTGAGTCTGGACATAGATGTGGGATACGGTCTGTCCCGAAAGCTCAATAGTGAAAGTGTCGCCGTCGGTGTGGTAATCCAGAGATCACGGGTTCGAAAACCACCTGTCATATTATGAAAAGTTTTACTTCCATGTGGGATTTTGACCACATAATAATGCGTCTTGGAATTACTGCTGGAATAATGGGACTTATTTTTCCTAATTGGGCAGTATAAATAAAGCGATATTATTATTAGGTAGTATAGAAAACCAGCTGTCATATGACAAGTTATCGTCCCATTTGGGAATTTGACCAGATAATAATACGTCTTGGGCTTACTGCTTGAATAATGGGACTTATTCATCCTAATCGGGCAGTATATATAAAACGATATTATTATTATTTGGGGAGAAGTTACTTTTCAAGCGATTATGATCATCGCCAAAGCTATACAGTTGCTGGGCTTTTCATTAACTCGTATTGAATTCAATTACAGTCGAACCTGAATACGAGAGAACTGGATATAAAAGAGAATCGCAGGTCCAATGTACTTCTCCAAAAGGGAAAATAAATTCTTTACAAGATAAACCTGGATATAAGACAAGTGAAGTATAAAACATGGGTAAACCCCGTTAATTTGTAAAAAAACAAAAAAATCAGGTCTCATAAGTTCTCTTATATCCAGGTTAGACTGTATTATTAACTTCGAAATTCAGTATCCTCTTGACTCTGGTTTCACCCTGTACATTTTCCTCTGTCTCTTGCATCACCCACCACTATCCACTGAGTAGTCTAATGAGTACTGATCGGCTCCTCGTTATTGGCTCCATAATTGGATCATGGGTAGTCTTTCACTCACGGAGTCATTTCTAATCTCAACTTATCACTATAATCGTGTTCCGACTTTGATCATTTCACGTATATCTGCTCTCTCTTTATTTTCTTTCTTTCTCTCTCATCATTTGCTCTATTTTTTTTAACCCTCTCTCATAATTTAGCCCTATCTGTAACTGCAATCCAACAACCTTCGACTGACAATCTTGGATAAAAGTTAAATATTGTAGTTTTGGCATCTCGGGCATCTCCACTAATTTCTATTCTGAGCATAATGAAATGTTCTTTTCAATATCTGACGTGTAATACAACTAATATACATAACTAACAATATGTAACTTTGTATAATAAGACAGCTTAGTAGTCTTTATTAGGACTTTCAGAAATTCAACCAAACAGGAGCGATTTTGTTTTGACTTTAATTTTGCATCCACTCTAATAGGAGTTCTAATGTTGTTCTTCAATCAGAGTAGAGACCATTGTGGTATTATAAAGCTATAGTAAATACAATTTTTGATATCTGCCACAGCGTAGAGTTCATAGACGGTTAACCACAAAGCTAGTAAAATAAATCTAAAGAACACGCACCAGTAAAAGTATATATTTACATAAGATTAGGTACTCTAGACTGGGGTGAAGTTGATCCCAATACCAAATTTTAACAAAACAATACGAGTATTTACGCACTTAACTTACTGAACATTGATCCAAAAAAAATGAAACTATTCTTTGATATTTCTTTTTGAGGAATAGAAATTTATTAGGTACTTTGTAATGCTTGGAAATATAAGATAGTAATCTTGGACAATCACAATATTAAATTGACATCCACAATGTGAAAGCTCAAAACTAGTTAAAAGTGTCAAAACAGAGAAATTATGACTGGAAAGCTTTAATTTTAAAAACTTGGGGGGGATTTCAATTTGCTAATGATGATGATAATAATATCTAAGTAATCTTGGCTTTATTATAACTAGATTAAGGAAAATAGAAATCTTACCGTTGTGGAATTCGTGGTCTTTGTTTATGTACAATTAATCTCCCTTTTTTGGCTAACTGACCTCATGACGGCAGCAGAATTAAGAGTTCACACAAATGTAGGATCACATTTTACCCCTGTTTGCCCTACTTGCGATTCATTCACGAATTAATTAAGTTTGAAATGATTGTTTGGTTTAGCAACGAGATGAATTAAGGATAGCTATTCAAATATTGACGTGCTTCTCTCTGGTTGCTCATTTATCCGACACTTTGCTTAGGTACATAATTATACAATGGGAAGGTACCTAATCATGGTTAAAGGTGATGCAATTTTCTCTGTCATTTAAATTTTTATCTTCGGTTTGTTGCCATGGCTAAACCGACAATTGTGAAGATGGCTACTGACTACTAAATAATGGTAGTGCGTGTGATTGTGCGGGCTAGAAATATTTCAATAACAAATTTAATCCTATACTGTTGAATTTTACAGCCAATTTTATGCTGCTATTTTACTAAAAGAAGAAATATTATCCGCTAACATCATCGTTGTCTCAGATTCTAAAAGTGCCCTTCTTGCTCTAACTAATATTAACTTTGTTAACCCATTAGTTAGTAAAGTATATACAACCTGGTCTCAGCTGGTCTCGTCCAATAAACAAATTACACTCATGTGGTGCCCGTCTCATTTTGGGATTAGAGGGAATGAAAGAGTGGATGAAGCAGCCAAGAACCCAGACACAACATCTATATTAAAAATGATAACTCCCGAAGATCTAAAACCCGTAATAAAATCAAGACTTACAACTGCTTGGCAGAATCAGTGGACTAACATCAGCACTCCCAATAAACTGAAATCTATAAAACATACAGTTAACAAGTGGTCCACTAGCAATCAGAAAAATAGAATTCAGGAAATAGTACTCACCCGAATGCGAATAGGACACACTCGCATCACTCATAACTATTTGTTCACGAGAACTGAACCACCAACTTGCCAGTGTGGCGAGCGTACGTCCGTCAACCATATTCTAACATGCCCCAGACACAATCATATCCGAGCAACCCTACCCTACCCTCCTGCCCTTCATGATAACATGGACAGTGTCCAGGCCCTGTTTCAATATCTAAACATCCTAAACATATTTCATTTAATATGATACACTAGTGGGACCAGCGCGAACGACTTGCACAACAAGTTAAAGCGCTATATAAGAAAAAAAAAAAAAGGAATAGGAATATTCTTGTTAGTTGCGAAAAATAATTCACCCTCATACTTAACTTTACCAGCTTGGCCTCAATTCCATCTCACAGTATCATAGGTACCAAGTACCAGGGTCTTAACCACTGGGTCGGAACTCTTTGAAAATCCATGAAAATGAACTGGATTGTTCATTTGTAGAACCCATCTCAGGTGACATGGTCCTCTCACAATGGAGAAATAATAACCAACAAGCGTGACCGACGAAATGCACAATGCAATATGCAGTTTCAATTTTACAGCATCCTTCTAATATGGCTTAAGTCCTATCAATTTCAGCATAGATTCCGGCTCTATGAGGATTGCATAGAAAACCCGTGGGTAATCTGTCCTGTTAGTTTGTCATGCTAAAGAAATATCAAATTACTTGGACTTAACTAAAAAAGAAATGTATTTGCTTATTGTCTAGCTATCTTTTGTATGCAAAGTTCATATGGTGTGTTAGAGTAGACTACTCTTTGAAGTTGGAAAGTTCACTGTACCTAAATTTTGAATTAGTTCACGGAAGAAACAAGTTAGTAATGTGAAACTTATCCTATTTCGAAGAAAGAATAACTCAATATGTCTATATGTTTTGTAAATAATTCTGTTTAGTCGGATAGATAGACAGCTCTACAATGGATTTTTTGTCATCTCCACTGCATGCTCGACTCATCTCATTGAGAAGCACAATGCATATCCGTTTTATGACAAGATATGACTCGGATCTAAAAATAAAGCGATGAACTAAAGTGTTTATTGTTTCTGATAGTGATAAAACTAATAAACCAAGGAACTACCAACCTATTGAGAAGATAATAACTATAATTTATTATTAATATGAATTATAATGAACTATTTAACTCGTCTGTACACACACTCGTATCAGTCCTACCTGCCATTACGAACGAAAAGTATTTTGTTCTGACTCCAGCTGATGACAGAACCTATACAATAATTACTTATTTCGCACTTGAGTTAATTTCCACACTTTAGAGTCAAGATACACTTAGGGCGGAATTAATAGACGGTTTTGTAATACCTCTGTGGCCCTAAGTCACAGATTGCGTACTGTGTAAGATAGGGAAAACCGACGCTTAGCAATGACTTGTGATATAGAATGTGTCTATTAATTTCGCCCATAGTAAAGGCAAAATGAAGAAATATCGAGAAAAAAAATTAGATTTAAAATTAAGATTTCTACACAGTGATGGATATTACAGTTTTCTTTGTGTCCTTTCAATAGATAGATTACTATAACTTTAGCAAATGAAGAAGTAAAAGATTAAGTTGGACAGGTCATATTTTACGTAGAGATGTCCCGTCATTGTTGAGAAAAACCTAGAATGCAAAAGTTGATGGTAAAAGAAGAATAGAACGTCCAAAGTTACGCTGGAAAGATCAAAAGATCAAGTAACGTCATAGTAAGAACAAGTGAACAAAAAGCTGAAGACAGAGCACAGTAAAGACACATTGTCAGTGAGGCCAAAAGGCTGCTAGGGTTCCGATGGCCCTGACAGTAAGTAAGTAAGTATGATCTAATGCTACGAGA
This sequence comes from Bactericera cockerelli, assembly GCA_024516035.1. Taxonomy (NCBI): domain Eukaryota; kingdom Metazoa; phylum Arthropoda; class Insecta; order Hemiptera; family Triozidae; genus Bactericera; species Bactericera cockerelli. The sequence continues at coordinate 37,080,539 of CM044958.1, forward strand.
GTACCTAGGGTTGCTCAGGCAAGGAAACAAATATACTCCATGAATTAGGGTACGGCTGTATTTTTAATTGTAAAGAGTCAAAATCAAAGTGCACAATTCCTCAGTTTGTATGAATGACCAATCATTCACAAAAATTACATCACATTCGGATGAATGGTTTAACAGACAGACATTTCATGTTTGTAAGTTTCTATATCAGATCAAGACTGTGGCAAACAAATTTTGAATAGTTTCAGGATTGCACCTGAATTTCAAAGTACTTTGGACCTGTCTACGACATGGTGTTATCTCCGTCTCCCATCATGCAGAAAAAAATAACCTAGAAATTGTGCGGTGTGGATTCTGTTGAAACCGAATGTATTTTATTATTCCCTCCCACGCAAAGGAGTTTCTTTGCTTCAACCAAAGTACCCACATGATTGTAAATAACATCTCAAATTATATTATGTGATTTCGGAACATTAAATTCTCAGTCTGAACAATAATAATAGCAATAATTATGGACGCTAATGAGATGTGTGTCTACATCCACAGACTTGTAGAGATCGTCTTAAAGATAAGGCAAATTATTTGAAATACTATAATAAAATACTACGAGTTCGAGATAAGGCAAACTGTGTACAAGTAACATACGTGCTTTATTAGAGTTTGCTTATCTTTTGTTCGTATTAGCGCCCTTTTCTTTCTTCTTCTTTAGTGTGTGGTTTTTCTTCCTGTTCATTTCTAAACAAAGGAGAAGAATTTTAATAAGGATTTGTTGTACTTGACGTGTTCTCATAAGATGTTCATGCATCATATTCCCACACAGCAAGTGTAATATTATGTGGACGCATAGCCGTTCAGTTAATTTTAACAACAATGTTGTCAACATGGATCCCAAAATAATGAGCATCTTTTCAGTTTGCGTTAAAATTTCCAAGTATACCTAAATTTCAAGATAAAGATGAGTTTTTATAAGGTTTCCGGCACCGCAGGGAAAAATGAGATATGTATATTATGTAGAAAATTTTCCAAATTATTTTGTAGATAACATCATGTATTCATGTATTTATGCATTTTGTTTTTTGCTCAAGATACCAAATTCAAACACAAAGATATGACGAAATTTCTGAATAAATTTCTAAAGAAGACAACTATAATGAAGTAGTCATATTGATCGCAAATACTAATTTAGTAGTTATTGTTATCAAACCAGAACAAACTTGTATTGAAAGAACATTGCGAACTTGTCACGGTTATCACAGCCACTGATTGTCTCTGTCGGGAATTTGTGCTTAATTCGAACTCATCAAACTCATGTAGATTTTACTTGGAAGAACACCGTTAGATGTTAACTAACAAAATGTTTTATTTTTTGTTGCAGAAAACCTGACAATAACATCCAAAGATGTATTCGATCTGAAGCTTACCATCTATGCAGAAGAATCTCAAAGGTATCTTTGTTTCAATCAGAGATGGAAACTTGTGGGCTCGGTAAGTTTTCGTGGCCCTTATTTATTTGATAAGAATATCTTCTTCTTTTACTCTGTCTTATCCCGCGCAAGCAGGGTCGACGTTGTTCAACCTCATGGTTAAGGTTGATTGGTTTTGGCACATTTTTTTACGGCTGGATGCCCTCCCTAACGCCAACGATTCTATGTATTTGATTTAACGTCCTAGATTAGGACGGGGGTTTTACCCTCCATTTGCTGGGAATCGTACCAGCTACCCACATTAACCTCACCCAGCCTGGGTAGGGCCGGAAATGGCAGCCTCACGTGTTTGGATGGAACAGAAATTTCTTCGAAAAGTCTGCCCCAGCCGGGAGTTGAACTCGGGAACTCTGGACTACGGGCAGTAGTCACAACCATTACGCCACGGAGGCTGTTTGATAAGAATATCTACTACTATCTAATAAGGTTTTAAAGGTTAAAAGTAATAATTTGAAGAAAAAAAATAGTTTCACTTTTTTTGGGAAAGTTTAAAATAACCTGTATCCAAGTGAGTTTCAACATTGGTCGATTCTCACTGGCAAATTGTTTCTAAAACATATTTTAACTTTTTTATATTTTATTTTCAATAGTCTGTTCTTCATTAGATTTAATGGATTTTTCTCCCCATGCATTAAACGTCTAAACTGTCTTACATGTATAATACATACATATGTTCACTTAAAAGAAAATAGAAAAGCTGCTCTTCCATGAATTTTTTCGTACTATATAATCATTCCTATAGAAAAAAAATTGAGCTAGTGCCTTTGGCAACAGATTGATCTAATTTGTTCTTTGTTCTTTCTTCTGTTCCAGAAAAACTTTCGAGGTTCCATGTGTCAATTCTACGAAGAAATGCTGGAAACCGGTTACAATCGGTACCGGTCAGTAGCCGATGAGAGCCACTATGTCGGCTTGAATCGGAAAGGAAGACCTTTGAAAGGCGCAGCCGGGAAAGCAGCCAAGAGAAACAAGTGTTTAAATTTCATCAAATACAATTCCTACTTCAACATTGCGAAGCATAACGACATTGTGGGGAGGAAGTCTGGCAGTGGACACACCAGCATGAATCAGTCAGCCATTATTGCAGATCATTTGTTGAGACACCACAAGCTCGAGGGCAAGCGAATGAAAGCGACCACTAGTACAACCACCACACTGCCGCCCGCGCTGCTCTACCCCAGGTTGAGGCACCACCACAGGGCGGGCTGACGACAGAGTCTCCTGGTGTAGCGTGTGGCCAGAGCTTGTGCCTGCAGGTGTTCAGTGTACATACCTGGTGTTGTGCCTGTCCAGGGTCAGGTCAGAGCTTGTGCCTGCAGGTGTTCAGTGTACATACCTGGTGTTGTGCCTGTCCAGGGTCGGGTCAGAGCTTGTGCTTGCAGGTGTTCAGTGTACATACCTGGTGTTGTGCCTGTCCGGGGTCGGGTCAGAGCTTGTGCTTGCAGGTGTTCAGTGTACATACCTGGTGTTGTGCCTGTACAGGGTCGGGTCAGAGCTTGTGCCTGCAGGTGTTCAGTGTACATACCTGGTGTTGTACCTGTACAGGGTCGGGTCAGAGCTTGTGCCTGCAGGTGTTCAGTGTACATACCTGGTGTTGTGCCTGTCCAGGGTCGGGTCAGAGCTTGTGCTTGCAGGTGTTCAGTGTACATACCTGGTGTTGTGCCTGTCCAGGGTCGGGTCAGAGCTTGTGCCTGCAGGTGTTCAGTGTACATACCTGGTGTTGTGCCTGTCCAGGGTCGGGTCAGAGCTTGTGCCTGCAGGTGTTCAGTGTACATACCTGGTGTTGTGCCTGTCCAGGGTCGGGTCAGAGCTTGTGCCTGCAGGTGTTCAGTGTACATACCTGGTGTTGTGCCTGTCCAGGGTCGGGTCAGAGCTTGTGCTTGCAGGTGTTCAGTGTACATACCTGGTGTTGTGCCTGTCTAGGGTCGGGTCAGAGCTTGTGCCTGCAGGTGTTCAGTGTACATACCTGGTGTTGTGCCTGTCCAGGGTCGGGTCAGAGCTTGTGCCTGCAGGTGTTCAGTGTACATACCTGGTGTTGTGCCTGTCCAGGGTCGGGTCAGAGCTTGTGCCTGCAGGTGTTCAGTGTACATACCTGGTGTTGTGCCTGTCCAGGGTCGGGTCAGAGCTTGTGCTTGCAGGTGTTCAGTGTACATACCTGGTGTTGTGCCTGTCTAGGGTCGGGTCAGAGCTTGTGCCTGCAGGTGTTCAGTGTACATACCTGGTGTTGTGCCTGTCCAGGGTCGGGTCAGAGCTTGTGCCTGCAGGTGTTCAGTGTACATACCTGGTGTTGTGCCTGTCCAGGGTCGGGTCAGAGCTTGTGCTTGCAGGTGTTCAGTGTACATACCTGGTGTTGTGCCTGTCCAGGGTCGGATGTAATGTGGGTCTTGATTTTATGCGAGTAACTAGCTTCAGATATAGATCTGAAACTCTAAACCATGGCAGATTTTCTATTTGTATAGCTTTCATGGTAGATTTGCTGTAAAAAAATTTGGCTATTTGCTTTCAATTGTTTTAAGGTATTTATTGTCTTATCAAACTTTCTAGCATTTCTTTGCATATAAGCCTTATAAACGTATTTGAGGAGGTTGGATTTATCATGATTGGGTCGTATCAATTGAACGGTTCATCATATTTAACAGGCCAAGTTCTTCTTAAATAATATCTATGTGTATGTGTAAATATGTGTAATCAATAGCTTTAATACAATATGTTATTTTAACAATATTATCTAACGTATAATGTATTATATAAATAAAAATAGTGTGTGTAGTAGAAATAGGCATTGAACTTTTTACAAACCCCTTTTTTAGCTACAGAGGAAATAAAATATTTTCAAATACAGGTAGGTAAATCTCGTTCAACAGATTTTCTATTAAAAAATCATAGTACTAGTATTAACTATCTTTGCCCATCCGAGTAGAATATGAATGAAATGTAAATTATTTAGTACCTCATAGAATTTGCCTTTCTAAGAAAAAATTCTCTTGAGGATTCTTCCTCTACTTATCTGTAACTATACGTATAATCCATGTGAATGTTATTACCTTATCTTTGCTAATCTCTGTACCCAAAAATTGTCTAGGTTTGACATGAATTGCCAGTAATTTTCAATCATCATAATATTAGTTTGTATTTCTAATAAATCTGTGACACTACATTCCAAATGATTCTTCGCAATGCAAAATAACTAATGATGTATACCTACAAATAATTTGAATAAGTAACATTCCTTTTTTGTACTGAGAAAACCTTACATTGCTTTCAAACTATCTAGAAGAAAAAAAAATCATCAGGATATCAATATTTTTATTTACTATACCCCTAATACTTACCTTTACTTTTTTTTAAACAAATGATGTTCATCTGAATAATCGTTTATTTTATACACTTGTGTTGTCTACCTACTCAATGTGTTTACGTGTATTTGTTTTCTGTCGTAATATGTTGCTTTTTTCATGAATTCATTTTCTATCAATTCATTAGATTTCCGCATTCCCCCTTGAATCCTATTATTTTAGTCGTGTAGGCTGTAGGTATCATAAAATAGAAGTACAATCATAAAATTGGTAAGATTTAAGAGGATTGTAGTTAATATTAAAAAAAAAACCTAAAATGAAAGAGATCTGATACAACTTATGTGCTATCTTATTTTATGATACCAAAAGGCTAATGTACTTAATAAAATGTTAAGGACATCTGAATCAAAATAAATTAAGATTAAAATTTAATCAAGTAGGTTTCTTTATTAATTAAATAAATATATTTAAATGAAAACAGATAATAAAATTGTGTTCAGAATGTTTTTAGACTACCTACTACAATACCCGTGTTCATTTGCATTTTCTTCTTACTTTTTAAGCGAGCATTTCCAACGTCAAAAAACAGTTCCGAACCTTGTGTCTGAATGCTTTTCCTATTTACCAAGATTATTTATCTCCCATTCGAGCGGAGAGTGGTATAGCATCTCATCAACAAGGAAGATACGTTAAGAACATGACTATTAATTAATAGCTATTGGCAGAAATCGTGTGAGCATAATCGTCTTTGTTTTTATGTCGTGAGGTAAATCTCTGACGGTTTTCATCGTGTCCAAGAAATATGAGTATTTATGTGAGCATCAAAACATTCTGTTCCAATAGCCAATATCCATACGTCTTGTTCTAATTGCCCTGATAGCTCTGTAATTGAATAAGCCTTACAACATTGCCTGCGCTTTATAAATAACCCATACAGCACAGGTAATGACTATCTCAGTATACAGCAACTGCTGATGAAACACGAACTTGTGCGTTCAAACCAGATACCAGATGTATTAGGGGCCTTTCTTTCAAATCTAGTGTCCGTGTATCTTCTCTAATCAACTGTTTAATCGGATTATAAAGGTTAGATTTTCCAGTCAAAGAATATTGTAATCGTATAGTTGACCAGATAAATAGAAATATTCATGTGAATCGCTTCAGAAAAATAACTAGCGGTTTTTTTCTGGACAATCACTCAATCACCAAGTCCTAACCTCAATGGATGTTACTTAACTCCAGTGATCGTACAATGTTGTATTCAACGAGCCATTGACGCCAACTGCCACGCCTGCTTACAGCTTGTTTTACTGATGAATCGACAATGACCTGGGAATAAATAGAGTGAAGACCTTCTCATCCGGACAAGAAGGTCGAACCAGCGTCCTCAGAGCTGTGAAGAGCAATAGGAAGAGAGCACTTCCCTCATGGCTTGGAGTACCATCTGTTTGCTCGTACTCTCATGTATCTAACGTTGTCAGTAACAAGTGTTAACAAGTAAACACTTGTGAGACTTGTTATCAATTTTATATTCACCAGGTTGTTTGAATTTCTCTACTTCCGGAGATGTGTGAGGTCAGCAAAAAATATACAAACCGGAACTCACAGGGCCTACCTGAGTCACCTATTTCTCTTGTCACCTATTTTCACCTATTAAACTATTAGCAGATGATTTATCTCCTTTTTTATGTACTTTTTGGATCCAACGGGAGGGACTAGGCATTTTAAAAGACATCACATTCATAAGACAGTTATTCTGACACCACTGAGTTTGACGTCTATTCAGAAAATGACATCACACATGGCGTTTGTCTAGGTTTTGGATGTATTGTTTAAATTTTTATGTACACATGATATCCATTTACCTACTATGAAAACACGTGCCATCGTGTGACGTTAAATATTTGCTGTCAAGTCAAGCTTAGATCAACCCCTTCTTCCAATAAAAAACTGCTCTCAAAGTGCCCAAATCTCCCTTTCAACCGTCATAATTTGTTAAGGTAAATAATGCATTCATAGAGTGCGTTGTTTTAAAGAAATCTGACGGTTAAAAGGAGATTTGAGGATATTGAGAGAGAAAGAGAGAGAGAGGAGAAGAGAGAGAGATGATGAGAGAGAGAGAGGAGAAGAGAGATGTTGTGTGTGTGAGAGAGAGAGAGAGAGAAAGAAAGAGTGCTTTCTGGAATGGGGCCTGGAGTGAGTTCATGCAAAATAAAAGATAACGAAGTTATCTTTTATTTTGCATTTGCAATTTCTTAAACTGAATCACCGTACTACATGCAATGTCTTCATATGAATGTAATTTTCAAATATCTTCACAAGATCAGGACATGCTTCCAGAAACTACGAGAAAAGTGCATAGTCCCGACTCCCGAGATCATTACGAATATGAATCTTTGATATGAAACCCATGTGAGCACCATAAGAAACATGAAATTCACTTTACCTCTGAGTAATTTATTTCATTAAGACAAGACTACTCTTGACAAATGAGGAATAAGTCTTGATTTCTTGTGTGATCATCAATGAATAAGAAGAACTCTTTTACAAAGTAAGTACATAACTCTACCTGTTTCTAAAAATGTAGAATGTTTTCGAACAAGTTTTGGAGCTCTTCTGGCATCATTTACATGCATTGAAAAGATTTTATATGAGTCAGGTCTCAGAAATTTAAGAGATATAATAATTAATATTGAGTACTGAAGACAAAAAGCCACCCAAGTCATTAGGAATGTTTATCTCAAAGTGAACTAGATGTCAACACACCGCTGATAGCCCAAGTTTGACTCCCGGCCAGAACTTACAAAGCTTGTACCTAGATAAGGGAAAGATGTTTTTCAATTTACTGTCCCTAAATTTCAGGGGAATCCCCAATGAAAAATAAAGGTTATAGGTACCCGATTAAGAGGAAAAAAATGTAAACCCTCAGTCTTCGTAGGAAATTACATATGTATCAATAAAGGACTAAAAATGTTGGTTATTGTTGAATCAGCGGTGTAAGGTACGCCGAGTGTTGTGATGGTATCCAGCCGGATTAGAATTCAATAGTTCTACTGTTAGGCATCCTTGACTCACTCATTTAGTCAAAGGGTTGGGTGGAAGAGATTGCCACAGGCAATAACCCCGCCCTTCAGGTAGGACATTCGCTTTATTCTCTTTTTTGATCTTGTTTCATTGTTCAATCTATTTATGTTTTCTTTATATGCTCATTGTATTGTACTTTATAAATCTGTATATATTTTACTTAGTCTTACCTAATAAAGCATTATATAATAATAATAGGTAATCCATAATAATAATGTACTTAAGTTATCATTAAGAGAATTTGCTAACCTACAAGGAAGGATGTTCCTGCTCGTCCTGACGAACAGCATTTCATAAAAATAACCAGTACATGTATGGATAAACCCCGTTGTGGTATACACATACTCGTATAGCTTACATAATACTGCAGAAGGACCTTGAAGTAATTAAACAAAAAAATAAGTGTAAATAATACATAGACAAAATCAGAATCAAGAGTTTGGAAGCATTAGTTTTCTGCAAATAAAACAATACGCAATATCCAGCGTCGATAGTGCGTTGAATGCACCGGTCCTCGTGGAATCACCCAATTTAAGCAACGTTCAGCGAGGTGAGGACTTCGTGATGCTGGTACTTTGGACCAACCCAGGCTGGGTGAGGACAATGTGGGTATCAGGTTTGTAGTTTCCTACGAATGGAGGGTAACACCCCTGTCTCGAGATGACCTAGCTGTTGAAAGGGACGTAAAACCCCCCAAAAAAATCAAAAAAAGAAAGAAAAAACATATCTAGACTCAAGTCCACAGAGATATAACAAAATAGGACTAAATAAAGATGTCATATCATATATCTCATGGGTAATAAATTTGTCCCATAATAGAGACTACAATAAGGCTACCGTTATTACTTTCAAAGCATGTGAGAAGAAAAATTAATTTGTTATTGTTGTGATTTCCTCTGTGTTAAAACTGAACGAGATGGCCGACTTTACGGGATAGGTTCGAGGCATTACGAGTTCTCCATTTATGTATTTCTCTATGGTTGAGATAGTCTTTGGACGACTCTGGTCTGTCTGGTCAACAGAAACAGTCACGATGTAAATTGGTAATTATGTAAACAATATGGGACTATTGATAATGCTGGAGAATGCTCATCAAGCTTTCAATGGACCTCGTACATTACTGGTTTGGGAGGATAACTTATTGCCGGCTGCTGGTGCCGTGGTCATTATGACAAGTTGGAATGTTGAATGGAGGCCAGGAGCCTCAACGACGTGTGAGATGGGAGTCATAGGGTGCTTTGCAAGTTATGCCTAGATACGAGTATCATGAATCAATAATCTATCAAGTATTTCTATACCATGGTTCTTAGATTTGCAAATGCCCTACTCTTTTATTATTATTATTATTATAAACTGGTTGGGGGTCCCACAAGAGAAGCCCCAATTTTCACACCGACCTCTATTAGATCCCTACTCTTCCATTAATAGAATATCTCCCTACCTACTTGATGAAAAGAATACTTCAGGTTCTGGGAATAGTTTTTCTGAATAGGTATTTAACACTTAGACGACCGGGTGTACCACCGGTGGTACACGCACGTTTGTACGGAATGGACCGTGTGTACCACCGGTGATACACCCGACCGGGTAGCCGTATTATCGCCGGTCCCACAAGAGAATTCACAAAAAACCATGCCGGTCATCTAAGTGTTAAGAATTTTTTCATTTTTATCTACTCATAACCTGAAGAAGAAATTTCCATATCTATCATTCTCAACGCATCCAGCCTCCGTGGCGTAACCCATTTAGGTGCTGGGTCAACACGAGCGCACCGGAAGGTATCCCTTACAAACAACTGTAACCAAATTTTGAATACACATTATTGTCGGCGCGGGCGTTCGAACCCAGGACCTTTCGCATGGCAAGCGAGTGCTTAACCACTGAGCTATTCGTGTGCTCAGCTATACGCATTAACATTTTTAATAGCTTTTGAAATAAGGTAGATCTAACTACAACTTTCTTTCTGTTGATCTTGTGATGATTCAGTACAGAAATTTTACTAGAAGTAGGGTATTAACTTTTGAAGGAGATGATAGATCGAGAAAAAGAGACACAAAATCTTCGCAAAGTTTTAAAGAATCTCTGTTTTAAAAACCTTTAACTGAGGAGATAAAAAACTTTTCGCAATAAAAATACAGTCGTTTATCAATATAAAAATGTCATTTTCTATGGATACAGTGGCGTGTTTGTGTGTATGTGATACCTATTTGAAATTCTTTTATTTATTACCTAATCTAACTCTGCTCTTAGTACCTTAATTTAATTTTAAAATATCCTAACTAGTTTTGCACTAAAAAAATATAGATTGCTAAAGAGTTATCATATGCATTTTTAACCGTGCATGATATCACAATAATGACTCAAATTCGCTCTAGAATTTTTTTTCTTATCAATTGAGACACTGAAGTCTTTTTTTGAAAGAAAAATCGGTAAAGGAAATTTTTAAATAGCTTATGTATCAACGAATCCACGACACTGGCTAAAGACTAGACAAAATAAATTATTCTAAGGACTTCTTTTCTTTTAGAGAATAACAATTCTGGAAAAATCCGGTATGTCTTTTATTATGGTTGAGATAGAGTTTTTTAATCTAATATTTTTATATTCCTTCTGAAAAGTAAACTATTTTTCTCGGATACTCAGTATGATGTTACTTTTCCTCTGTTCATGATTTTGGCTGGAGTCGGTATTAAGTTTCAAGAAAAAAAAAAAAAAAAAAAAAAAAAAATGCGAGTCGTTTTTCAATAACTTAGAAGCACTCTTAACCATCTTTAAATTAATTAATTTAAATTTTTAACCAATATTCTAGAGAGAAATGTGTTTACCACTGAGCTACCGGAACAGACTGTCCCGGTAGCTCAGTGGTAAAGGCGGCACTCCGTGAATCCACAGGTTCCAGAGGTCGTGGGTTCGAAACCCAGCCGGGACATGACAAGTTATCCTCCCATTTGGGATTTTTACCACATAATAATATGTCTTGGGCTTACTGCTGGAATAATGGGACTTTAATAGTCCTTATAGGGCAGTATAAATAAGGCGATATTATTATTATTCTTTCTCTCCTACTTAATCTGTGTGCAAATTGGTTTCGTCTGGTCCATGTTTCGGACGGCCCACACATCACCCGCGCGACGCTACGTGTCTACTATTAGGTAAATCACTGCCTTGTTAATTACTATGTCAGACTGATGTGCGAAATTCATTAGTAAATTCGACCTTGAAAACAGGTTTAATACAATTTAACCCATTGCCACGACAGTCAAATATTCAGGAATGGGATTTTCGAAGGATGAATTATTTTTGTTAGCTGTAACATTACAGAGGTGGTCTTAATTAATTATTTCTGAAGTCTTACATGTAGTAATAATAGATAATACAAGAACAATATTATCTAGTTTATATGTTTCTTCTTCTTTCACTTTCCTCTACCTTCTTGCGGTCGGCATTGGTCAACCTTTTCCCCATGGCTGAGGTTGGTTAGTTCTGGCTCTTAGTTCCTCATATTACAGCTGGATGCCATTCCTAACACCATTAAAATTTTCAACATTTTTTGTGATATTGTTTTTTTGGCCTGACAGTGCTGTTAAGTTAAACATGTTCACGGTAGGTATGTTCAAACACAGGTATGTACAATTGTACATACCATCTATGTACATTAAAATAATATAATTATTATGTTTGGCATTTGTGGTTTTGGTGTCTCCTCTAATTCCTAAACAAATTTGTTCTTTTCAGTCTACTGCTATCCATTGTTAAATACATCTACGAGTTTCGTGAACAGCTTTCTGAGAATGTTAGAAATATTTATGTGACTCATTTGACTCATTTTTCAATAAGTTTCAGTAGTGTTTTATTTAGACAGTCAGCGCAAGACAGATAGTTCCATTATGACAATATTTTTTTTTTCTCTCTTTTTCAAGTTTAACTCGGTAAACGTTATGCTCAGATAAGATAGGTACCAATAGAATCTCAGATTATAACTTAAAAGGGTTAAGAGTTAAGATGTTTGCATCATTTTCTTATCAAATCGAAATATATGCGGTAAGTATCTAATTTGCATGTACTGAATTTTTTTTGCATCATTGACTTATCCATAATTAAATCGTACCTTATGTATGTGTGTCTGTGAGAGAGATAGAAAGAGCGAGAAGGAAAAATTTAGAAGGAATTGATAAAATAGTCTATCAGACGGAGCTATATCAGAATGTGGAGTACCCAGGTTTGATTCAAGTAGTCCAATAAGTAATTATTTTTTATTTTCAAGAGATCACCAGAGAGAGAAAAAAAAAACGATCAGAGAGTGTAGTTTCTTTTATATAAGTTTAGATAGGTAATCGATTTCTGACAACTTTTCTGAAGGACCTGAAAGTTCTCTTGGTTTTATTTTATTGTAGTTTTGTAGTTAAGAAGGTAAAATTCCAATAAGTAAGTAAAAAAGAAGGTTTTTGGCGTTAGGTTTTTGAAGTGGACACCCTGTATATATAAGCTTTCATCCTATTTCACACGTGTATCTATTATCTTTCTTTCCTCTCCTCGAAATTCCAAATTAACTCATTAGAAATGTTTACCGTGATTTCTTTGATGGCTCCACACCGCCTCACTTCAGTCATCGCCCATCACTCCAATATTTTACACACAGGTGATATGCCCCCTTCTCCCCCACCATATCTCTCTTAACTCTCTTTCTTTCTCTTTATCTCTGCCTATTTCTCTGCAATTCCTCAAATATCTATGTGTCTTTTATCGTCTTATTTCTAACTATTTAGAAATTGAAATCTTTTTTTTTTTTTTGATGAGTTTTTCACAGCCTTTTTTACTTATTTTTTTAGCCATGAAACAGGAGGTACTGTGTACTGTAGACGCTTGTGGTCTGTACTCTGTGTTGTAGCCTGCCCATCCCGTAGTATGCCTTTCTTTGTTGTCAAATGTCTATTTTCTATCTATCTTGCTCTTTCAAGTCCTCACATTTATACTTTTTCTCTTTCCTAAAGTTTTCGTTAACTTGGGACTTGAATCACCAACCCTTAGATCACAAGCCTTATCGATCATGTTACTGAAGTCGGTTGTCGCAAAGAATTAGATAATATTGAGAAAAGAATATGAAAAGTCAAAGCTTTAAAATCATCCAATTCTCTCAAAATAACTACATCTCCCCATGTCTTGTGACGTAAGACCATCATGACAAAATATAAAATACAAAATATAAAATATTTTTCCAACTTTGAGGGTCCTGCATATTATTATCATCTTGGGGCTCTGTACAAAGATGAAAATAATAATATGCAAGACCTAAAGTTGGAGGAAATATTTTCTATTTTCTCTTAGAAAAAGTTAATAAATCACTGCTGCAGAATTTTCTCGCTGAAAGACACTGCCAATTTTGGACACAATACTTCCCCATGATTGGTTCACATTGTTTACACGTGACAATTTTGAGATTTTATACTAAATCACTTGTATCTCCGAAACCGCTTTTTTCAATTTTTTCCGTTTTACCTACATTCTAGATTCCACAAAAATTATGTATCGGCAAGTCGTGGACCTTAATTTTTGACTTTTTTGTCCAAAATTTTGGATTTTCTTAAATATCAGAGCTAAATCAAAATTTATTTAAAAAATAAATATTAATGCACTAGATATGTAAAACACTAATACGCAAATACATACAAAATTTCATCAAAATCGGGGTAAAGTTCACGAGATATAAACGTTAGTGGTCAGGCGCATGATCTCTATCACCAAGAACCGCTAGTGCAAAATTCGTGAATTTAAAATGGGACCATCTACAGAATGTCTCCTATACATAATTATGTTTACAAAATTTTGTCGAAATCCATTCAGTATAGTTTCTGAGATTCACGCATAACAAGGAATGTTTTTAACCGACAGATCGACAGGCAGACACAAAACTAAAGTTGCTCAGGAGGTTATGAAACGTCCAGAAATATGAAGAAAAAAAAATGAAATGGGAGCAAAAAAATATTTTTTTTTTTTTGCAAAAACGAACATAATACTTCGGTTGGGTGGAAGAGCTCACAGTGTGAGATGCATGCCGTTAAAGCCATAAAAAAATCTATTATTAGAAATTTATCGGAAGTAATAATATTATCCCCTGTTGCTTCCTATGAGAGTACCTACCAACCTACCTTCTTAAAAAAGTAAAAAAGAAGTTATTTGAATGGAGATCTTTGTTGTCAAGAGTTAGTTACCTTACAGGTTTTACTACGTAGTGTCTTGGTGCATTCCTCTGTGAAAAAGCAAACAATTCCTTGTTTACCTTACCAATACAAATACCTCTCTTTACACAAATACAAACAATACCAGTCAAATCTAATGTCTTCGGTTTTCTCAAGTCAGTGGAGAAGACAAGGAATATTTTAGGTGAAGTATACATGTGTATGGATATATTATGTAGGAATTACAATTTTTTATACTTTTTAATAGAATTATGAAAGTATTTTCAAATTTCCGCATTAATTTTTTCCACAAAAACGGGAGTAATCTAAGTAACTAACTCCTCTAAGTCTAGATACCTACTATGGTTATGGATTACTCTAATCCTTGATTAGAATCTCCAAATTAAAAAAAAAAAATGAGTAGCTTGACCCAGAAATTACAAATGACTTTTCAAATACAACCGCCAAAGTTTGTATTTTTTTTGCAATATTTTCAATCACGATATCAACTTATGTCCGATTATCCGCTACTGATCCATGTTAGCTGTAGGTCTCTCTGTTCTATTAGCCCAATCATCCGGGTCAATATGTTGGACACAACTTACATACATGAGGAGCTATTTCAAAATTCTTCAGCACCAAACAAGCAACAAGAAGTCCTCTTTGTAGGTTGCTCTGTAATGTCAACTCTATTATGGTGCATTGGTATTTCGCTGGGAATGATTGGTCGTTTGAGTTCATAAGAGGTACTAGACATATTATTTGAGAATTTAGGTATCACTTCATTGGTCTTTGAACAACTTACACTTCAAGAAGTGCTAGAAGATCATCTCTATAAATTACGGTCGTCAAAAAATAACAAGCGATTGGCTCAAACTCTGTTTCAAAACTGGGTAATGATTATGACAAATCTCTCGTTCAGTATTTATAGAGTTATTATACTTTAAAAAAAAACATATACTAGATTTTGACTATTTGAGTGACCATATAAACATTGCCTTGCAAGTGATTCTTTTACGAAACAGATAGACGAAGTTATCATTCTAATAACTTATATTATGAGAACCCATAAATTGATGCTAGATTGCTCTGAATAGTGAATTCAGCCTCAAATACGTCATGAGTTTGACTCCAGTACTCTTATGTCAATTTGCTGAAACGCAGTAGATTTGTCATCATCAAATCCACTAGCATCTTACTTCATTCAACTGTGCGTACCTACTTTAGTACTTTATCTAAGGCTCATAATAGTTCAGTAGGTAGTTAAATAGTTAAGCTAGTAAATAAAATGATACTAAATAGGTATTAGTAAACATGAAACATATGCAACAATTGCAACATTCATGATGCAACCTATTTTGAAAATTCAGTAAAGTTGTAAAAGAATTTTTTGAAAAATCTAACGGATCAGTAGTTACTACGAAAGATATTTTTTTTAATACAGAAAATCTAAATCGTACACAACTCGTAAAAATTGAATTACGACCCAACGGAACAGACCAAGAAAAAAGATTCATTGTTACGTGACCGGAAGATGCCTTTTTTTCCATCGGTCAGAAAAGCACACAGAAATACTTCATGCAAATAATACCTATTAGAAAGGAGAAAGTATTTCGTAATCCATAGATAAAATTACCTATTATAGTGGAGGCGTTACGCAATTTACCTCACAGCATCTGGGGCGTTTCGGAATTCAACCACTCCAAAAAAAACCAACTTTTTAATAATAAAAAAGGGTAATACCAAATAATCAATGCATCTCCCTATAGGAACAAATTCTACATTGGACAACATGAAAGGGCCACTTTATACGAACATCTCGTAGAAATATTGATTTGTTTTTCTAACAGGACGAAAGGTGCTTTTTACATGGAAATTAGTTTTTCAAACTAGCAATACTTCTATACATTATGGTAAGTAGAAAGTAAAAATTCTGAATCTACCTAATCTGTGTATTGTGTATCTAGTAATTGTGTATAGGTAGTCTCTTCATGTTTGACATTCTTAGAATAGTAGCCATTTCTTCCGGAACATCCCATATACATAATGTATCGTATTTATTTGCGTATCAATTAACTGGTATACAGCATCGAATAAAACAGTCAAAATTGAATTTTAGAACTACACATCGACCATTAATTAATTATAGACAGTTTGGACCAACGCGATTACTTGAAACGGTTAAAACCTCGAAATCCTTACATCCAGGTCATTCAGAGTGCTGCGTGCGTTGCACTTGACATAAAAACCAGCTATAATTACTTGATAGATTTCATACTTCAAATAAAAAGTTTTCATTTCGTGCGTTAAAGGATTAGGTATTTTCTTTCAGTCCGAATGATTAATGTGAGCAAGTTCAGCGTGGAATACATCACCTGAAAGTTTTCCACCACCTTCTACTTACCTTAAGACCCTTGCGTTTTCAATATTGAACTCAATTATGAACACAGTAATGCGTTTTCCATTGGCTTAGTGGAAATCCAAAACCTCGGAAATAAAGAAGGTATTATACATACTTAGTTGATAAAATATCCAGCGAGGGAGTGAGAGAAATGTGAGAATGCATTTTGTTGATAAGCTTTTGCAATGAATAGAAGCATTATTTAATACGTTACTGTAATATTCTTAACTCAAAAGTACTTTTATACTGGAAGGTCTCAAAGTTTAATTAACTATCAATGGAGTGTATTATATGAGGGATTTATTGGTGTTGATAGTCTTGATATCTTCAATTTTTGGTTTTGTTCAATAGTAAATAAATTTAATCCTGAAATGAAAAAATCATTATACGCTTAGAGTATTTACACAGCGAAGGATATAAGTTGATTTTCACTGAAGTCGAAGATTGCCAAATCTTCATATGTAACGCGAGTGAACACTAAGAAGACAGGAGCTACTTATTTTTAGTGAGTGAGTAGTGAATAGTTGTGACACTTTCCGACCATTAGGTTATTGTTACAGCGCTCAGTTGTGGAGGAATAACACTCATAACAACTTCCTTCCTTACATCAGCACACCTTAACTAATAATTAGGTATAGTAGGAAAAATGCTAAATATCTTCAAACTATAGTTACAGGTTCGTGAAATGGAAATCCAATAAACACTCAACTGGAATCTATTATTTCACCATGGAAATAATACCGGGTTTATATTTTAATCAACTCTTATCTTGCGGTGCAGATCAAAAGCCAAAGTGCCGCCGCGTATTTCAGACTCTGTTATTTCGTAGAAACATTGCAAACAGACACCTAGAACATCCTCTGAAATCGGAGGAAAGAAATGTTAAACGTTTGATGAGTTGGTTCTATTCTCTCAGGTAACGAAGAATATCCTGGGTCCTGTAACTCTCTCAGGAGGGGCTACTATATTCACCTGCTTCCTCATACGTCACCTTCGAAGCGCATTGATTGCTTAAAAAAATTTGGTGGGTAAGTGGAAATTCAAAACCCTTTCCAGTGACGGACAGAGAGCATAAGCGTTTCAAATGACCAGTGACAGACAGTGTTCCGTTGTCAAAAGAAAGGAATGGAAGATTGATTATGAAGAGAATGCCGAAGGCATTAGCACCGCCCTTGATCAAGTTTTGTTTAATAATTTGTTTCTTGTATTGTATATACTATATTTTGTAAATAAAACTTGATAGAATCTGTTTAATAATAATTATCATTGAGCAGATGTTATTGAGGTACCCACAAAAGTACTCAAACTTTCCTAAAAGAAGTGTCATATAAGTAAATAAGTACTACCTATCGAAAGAACCGGTGATCATCGGATAAAGAGTAGGGTGCATAACTGTATCGCTCATATCCTGTAAATTTTTATTTACATAATTATGTATCGGTATTATAGTACTTATATTATATAAAAAACTGTATTTAAGGTTTGGCTCTTAAAAACAATCGTGCGACAAAAAAAAAACAGCTTAGTATTGTTTAGTATTCCATGGAAAACAATACCTTTACATGTTTGTATAAACCGACGTATGTATTTACCTACTAACACTCGAGAGTATTGTGCAACCTTCAAATTCGGTTTTAAAAAATCATTTCGATCTTATTGTTACTTGTAGTTGGTCTTTTCTTAAAATAAAGTTATTTGGTTGATTCACGAGAGAGAAGACTTGGAGTATTTTACACTTTCTATCCGGTTTTATTAGCCTCATCAAAACAAAAGACCATAGTTTAGAAAATTTGTTTTCGATTGAGTAAATAGGAAAATACAAAGGTTTTTTGATTTTGTTTACTAAAGGTACCCTAATGTACACAATTATACTGTCTATAATTACTGAAAAATCACAATCTATAGGTACTGAACTACAAGATTATAAATGTAGGTACCCCCCAGACAATTTACTGAACTGTATTAAAAAATTTAAAATACCTACCTCATAATTATGTACCTAATAACATGAAGGTGAATGAGGAAGCATTACTGTTGCAAAATTATAAGGTGAGTAGGTACCCCTCATTCCAACTTAACATGAACAACCGGAGTAGGACTAAGAAATCCACTTCTGATTTATTTACATAGTACCCAAGGTGCCAAATTTGTAATGAGGACAAATTTTCTCATTGCATAATATACCTACATTACCTACCTATCTAGTTACCTAATATACATACGTATATGCACACAAAAATAAACCATGAACTCGTATGTTATTGTAAAGCTAAGAGTAATAAGAAGAACATGTAGGCAGTGCCGGATTAAGACTGCGCGGGGCCCTTGGCAATTTCAAGGCGCGGGGTCCCAAAATTATACTGAGTTTATTCTAAAATACTATTTTTAGAACCTTGAAATCGAAGCAAAGTGTCCTGAGCACCAATCCATAATAGTATCCAAAACGACGTTTATAACACCAAAGGCAACATTTTTTCCGAATAATAGTAGAAATATCTAAATATGTATTATGAAAAGAATATGTGTAGAAAGATGTCATTAGGTAAGATGTCTAGAAAGAAGATCATCGATTACTATGAAGATTTTATTGCTAGTATTAAATGCTAATATTTTTAAAGGTAACTTTCCAAATTAATTCCAAACAATCAAAAGGCACTTTTAAAATGCCCAAAAATTTTCTTTTTCTTTTAATGGTACTAGAATTGCATGTCTTGAAAAACAATTCAAACCATCAAGATAAATAAATTTGACGGTGCCGCAGGCGAAATTTTTGCAAAGTTATGGGGTAAAGTACTCGGAAAATAGATAGAAAAAGATATCTTGAAAAATTCATTAAAAGGCTATAATGAAGATCATTGGTTGATGTCGATAAAGCCGATCAAAAGTTTGATGGCAGAGATTACCTAAGGCGATAATCACGTCCTTTGTCAATATTATTCTTTTCAAATACGAGTAATTATATTATATAAAGAGCCGCAGGTAATAGGTATCTAAAGATCTACCTATTTTCATATATGTGGTCCATTTTAAGGGGGGTCCCGTGGTTTTTCTTTTAACATTTTGCTCAACTGGCTATGATTTTATTTAATATTAAAATCCAGAAAAACCGAGTTAAAGGTCATTCAAACACTTATAATTTATGTAAGCTGCCCGAAAGGCGGGGCCCCAAAAATTGCGGGGAACTTGGCATCTAACAAATCTGACATATTGGTAGGTAATCCGCTAATTTCTATGTGGTTGATCATTGTTTATTCAAGGAATAGATAATAATAGGGAGCCCCCGCTTTTCTTTCAATTTATGTACTTTGTTGTCAGTGTGTTTTTTTCACTTTTATTTCTTCTTCTTCTTCTTACTCATTATTCAAAAGTACCTAGTGTAAGCTTTTCAAAAATCCATAATACCTACTGTAAGCTTTTAAAACAACTCATAATATCTAGTGTAAGCTGCTCAAGCGCGGGGCCCCCTAAAGCGCGGGGCCCTTGGCATCTGCCAAATCCGCCATATGGGTAATCCGGCACTGCATGTAGGTATATGTATATTGTATAAGATAATTATATTTTATTTCCCGAGGCTGAGAGAGACCTCTGATAATCTTATCTAATCTTGTGCCAGATGACCAAGTACTACCTAAACCTAAACGAGATTGAGCTACGGTGTGCAAAATTTATTTATACGATCTTTAAATTAAGATATTTTACGCAAATGATACCTAGAAGCGTGAGACAAATGAGCGAAATTATTCATATCACCGTGTGATTTCAGTTTGAAATAAAAGAAGATTTTGGTCTAACTGAATTTAGTCAGTGATTTGGTGAAATATGATATGTTGGGCACTTAACTCAGCGGGTGCCATGTTACTCATTTGAATTTTGGAATATTTAAGACCTAGCTGCGGACATAAATATTATCAGAGACTCTGTCTAGTAGTGGTCTAAGTCTGTGAATGAATGCCACCAGGTTCATTAGGCAAGTCCTGGCCACACCGTATCAAAAGGGATAAATAATAATGATAATGGTGGATAACAGAATAAGGTGGAGAAGTAGCATTTTAAAATTAGTTGGTGCTGGTAATTAGTGTCATTTGGTGTTTCCATGGGTATGTTTCCATGGGTTTCCTAAAAAGAGATAGCACAAACACTGCTGAAATTGGTCCAAGTTTGAAAAAAAAAAACGAAAAGTTCCTCCCAAACCAAAGCACTACTGACTGTCTAAGACTATGAAATGTACAAAATAATTTTCTTGTTCTATGGACAAAGAATATAATTAATTACGAGTAAATACTAATCTTAGTTGAAAATTCTTATGGATGATCAAATAATTTTATTATATTTCTCGTAACTTTATTGCATACAATACGCCTATTATTAAGTTTAGTATACCTCATTGGTAAAATTACTAATTACCTACATACTCGTACCAGCATAGATAATGAATTATTTTTACAGGGATCATAACAAATTATTACATGAATTGAAGAATTGATCTCATTGCTAGTGTGAAAGGATCTTTTCTTCTTCTACATTTCTGGTTACCTACTTACTTAACTACTCGTATAATATTTCATTTTTTATCTCTACCACATTCAAGTGAATTAATATAGTGAGGTAGTAATACTAGTTCTGTCTGGGAAATTGAACAATTAGGGGGTTCTTACCTACTTGTTATTTTCAAAAAAGTTGTCGAGATAAAAGAAGTCAAATTACTGTGCTCCATGAGAAAATAAAGGAATCTCATCTCACGGCCACACGAGGATGAGTAATATCAAATATCTTTCTAGGCTAATCTCCTGAACACAAAAGTAAATTAGGAAATTCCTCCGGTACAATACCAGTACATAGCAGTGTCCTGGTTTTGCAACTGCGAATTATTTCAACACATTTAGTTTCCAACCCTATCACGTCATACTCATGACATGAGGCATACAAAATAATATAAGGTCAAATTAATCAAAATAATTAGAGTAATCAAGGTATGAGAGTTAGTAAACATGTATGATATTTCTATAATGCGGTAAACGCCTCTTTTAAATATTTCGTAGGCATCACAGACAGCATCATAAATGAAATATTTCTCAATTTTTTTATATCATATACATAAGTATACTTATAATTTTATTTTCTCGTATAAGTTCGATATTTGAAAATTTGCAATCCTGCTATTCTTGACAATAGTTGATACACTTGTTACTCAGTAGGGTCAAAAAAAACGCTCA
This sequence comes from Bactericera cockerelli, assembly GCA_024516035.1. Lineage (NCBI taxonomy): Eukaryota > Metazoa > Arthropoda > Insecta > Hemiptera > Triozidae > Bactericera > Bactericera cockerelli. The sequence goes on from CM044958.1 coordinate 37,102,181, forward strand.
GTAATCTACCTATTGAAGAGTAGAAGTCATTGTGCTTTCCTGATCATGTAACTTCTTTTTAACGTCGCTTTCAACTGCATGGTCATATCACGACGGGGGCGTTACCCTCCATTCGCAGGAAACTCACAAACCTGCTACCCACATTAACCTCACCCGGACTGGGTTGGGCCGGAATGCCAGCATCACGTAGTCTTCACCTCGCTGGACGTTGCTCAACTTTGGTGATCCTATGAGAACTTTACAAAGTTATCAAGTCAATGATATCCAACCCGAGCACAAAACCAAGGATAAATCTTTGGTCATACTTGGAATCAATCTTAGTACCTCCGCACTGCAATGCAGAATAAGATGTAATGGTGCATTTTTCTTCACACTTGCATACGTATTCTACTTCTGCTGTCTTGAATTTCCTTGGAAAAGTAGCAGCAGGGGCGAAAAATTGAGCAAACAAGTTAGATGTTTACTCGTCATGACCACTTCCCTGCTCACTTCACCTTTGATAAATGCACTCTAATATCCACAAGTCTCGAAGGTGATGAGTATAAGTTCACACGGTATAACTGACGCCGATCAGTACTGTTCTCCAGGAGAATAATAAATAATCCATTACTAATTTTGCACTGACCATATAAAAGAGTGGTATTGCAAATAGCCATTAGAAAAGTCCGACTTAGGGTGTTTGTCATCTGTCTGGATGGCACATAAAAATCAATCAATCGGAGAGTAGATGAATGACATATTTATTTACATACGTCTGATAACGGGATTCTGCTTGTTTGAAGCTCAAAGGCGTCACCTCTTAATTGAAAGTACACATTACACCAGGGCCACAGTTTCACACCTTGGAATATCAACATGTTCAGAATATTTATATATTTTACAGTGATGAAGAAAAAGGATCAACAAAATATTTAGGAACCTCTCGTAATTTTAGAAGTACCTAGGTATTAATATTTTTGAGATTTCCAGTAGATAGTTTTGAAACTTGTAATTTTGAGATTTACTGTTGATAAGTTTTTTGATACTTATGTATTTAGAATGTTAAACTTTAGTGTTGATAATCTTGAAGGACCGAGAATTTTGAGGATTTAATGTTGATAATAAGTTTGTGAGACTTGGAATTTCAGTTAGTCTATTTATTATTTGAAGGACCAAGAGTTTTGAATTTTACTATTTGATATTGTTTGAGACTTTGGTTAGAATTTTGAGTTTTTTTTTATATAATTTTCTAGTACTAATAATTTTGATTATTACCTATCTACTCTTAATAAGTTTGTGAGACTTGGAATTTGAATTCACTTGTTTATAATTTTACTATGAATTGATTGAAAATTTGGAGCTTTACTTTGTTAACTTTGTGTGCTTGGCATTTTGATTTTTACTCGTTGATAATTTTCAGAAACTTTTGAGCTTTACTGTTGATAATTTTGAATGACTGAGACACAGCTTTTGCACCGTGACGCACATCTCAGACACTCACTTACTACTTACTAAGTTGAAAGATACCTTACTAAGTTTGCCATTGTTCGGGGCAGTTTTTTTTTAAAAAATGGGTTTTTAATCTTCAGTGGGAAAGCCAGCCTTGTGAATACTGCCCGTAGTTCAGAGATATTTCGACTGCCGGTTGCGGGGCAGACTTTTCCAACAGAAAATTTTGTACACTACGAACACGTGAGGCTGGCATTTTCGGACCAACCCAGGCTAGGGTTAATGTGTGTAACTGGTACGATTCCCAGCAAACCAAGGGTCAAAACCGTTAAAACCAAATGGAATCAATGGACATAAAAGGAGCCTAGACCCTTGATCTGAATGTATATAATATAATTCTCTCGCCACCGTGATATATGTAGGTCTCTGTGCCTGTCTAACGCGACGGAATTATTATTATTATTATAGAGGGAAATATGTTACGAGTATCAAAGATTTATAATTAAATAATCTCATTCTTTATTAATTTTGGCTTGTTATAAAAAGACAGCTAAAGATGACAGTACAAAATAAAACAATAGTTACAGTAAAGTTGTCCCCTGGTCTATCTTTACATTTGGTTCAGGGTCACGGAACAGCCTCGTATCACGCGCACTGATTATGTTTTCCATACAAAAGTACTCCTATGGAATGTGTCTTGATATCTGCTGGAATGGATCTTTAATTTCAGCTTCGAAGTCATAAATATCCATATAGAACTATACATAATAGACCAGACAGTGTCGGGTATTAGAACACGTCCTTGTATAACTGTTGAAAATACAATGACTGTTAAAGTGTTTTGACACTGAAAACTGGACATCGGAAATTTCAGCCCATTACATTTAATAATAATAATAATAATAATATCGCCTTATTTATACTGCCTGATTAGGACGGTTAAGTCCCATTATTCCAGCATAAGCCCAAGACGTATTATTATGTGGTTAAAAATGCCAAATGGGAGGATAACTTGTCTTGTCCGGCTGGGTTTCGAAACCGCGACCTCTGGAATCTCTAGATTCACACAGTGCCGCCTTTACCACTGAGTTACCGGGACAGACTTCCGAGAAATTTCTAATTTGAAATCGAAAGTATTTTTCCTTTTTCTATTATAGGATAAGGAAAGAAATTAAAGCATCACTGCAAAACCTCTGATCGTGTCAATAAACGAACAAACCTAAATTGAGTAGCAGCATTTCCTTTGATAATCAGTATCAGTTAAAACAGAAAAGTGAGAAGTTGTATTAGATGTACAAGAATATCAGAACATACCTGGACATAAGCAATACAATACTTTAATTGCGTATAAATTTGACAATAGTGAAAAAATGTACAGTGGAAGGATAAAATTTTACCACCTGATTTTACAATATGGTCTCCTAAAAATTGCAAAGCACTTCTCCTTCAGAAACAGGAAGACGCTGTGAAAACCACCAAGCAATGGGAGTCGACGTGGTTACAGCGCGGCGCTAGAACTTTGAAACAACAATCCAGCGCATAGATCCGTGATCTGTGATTCAGATCCCGCCCTATGCTTGGATTTTTCCTTCATTTACTCGTATTTGAGTAATTGACCCACAAAAATAAGACTAGTAAAGGTTAGGTTAGTTAATAGAAAATGCTTTGATCATTAACCTCGTCTGGTGTTTTACCTTCCACTAAAAAGTATTATTTACTATTATACTAACGAATAGAGCTAAAACCTCCACCGAATACAAGACCGCATAGTTTTGTGAAAAGACGTTTGAAAGCTATATTTTGTCACACGTGTATGCCTCGATCGGAAACCGAAACTGCAAATGTAAGTTTCAAGATAAATCGCTCTTTAAGCCATCTGGAGCTGCCAGTTCTTTACATTACTGTCGAAATATATGCATAATCTATAAACCAAAACTGCAAAGATATAATAAAGGAAATCCTCTATAGAATGAAAAAGAATGTCCTCAACTAAACGGTTATTGCTGGCTTTAATATGTGGTAGGCACGACTTCATTCTCCTATATGTCGACATATCATTCCAATCAAAAGTTCGACATTCAATTTCATCAAAACCAACAACAAGCCATTCCAGGATCGTTTTAAGTGCATTCTTCGAGCATGACGTTGGATAACAATAAAGTCTATCTATAACATGGATTAGGATTTTATTCCTTCTCGTTCATAAACTTTTCGTATTGTGAATTGAAATACTAATGTGCCTATGAAAATCATTACTAGCAACCTGTGATAAGATCAATAAAGAAAGGAAAGTCAATTAGAATACCTCACGTTAAAATTGGTAAAAAATAAAAAAAAAAAAATAACATTCGTGGGTTCATGTTCAAGAGTCTTTACCCACAGCGATGTACCCTATAGCGATGTCCCTGATTCAAAGTCATGTCGCGGCTCTGAATTCGAGTCCTCGTGTAGTCTTCTTCCAATACAGGCTCATAAATTTCTATCTATTTGGTCCCGGGTGCCAGTCGAGCGAACACCAAACTGCTTATTGAACTTTATGAAATTCCTAAACTTATTGACCACAAGCCAGTTGTAATCGCGTAGGCGAAAAAAAGGCAATAAAAATTAGCAACATGCTGGTCGCAACACAAACAAGGCCGAGTGGGCGCTTCAGTTCAGCGGACAATTGTCACCAGAAATCAAAAGAGAAAATAGAGAGTTTCAGCAGACTTGAATTTAAGAAAAGATTGTGTCAATGTTTTTACACGTAAGGAGCAAATTTTTCATAGGTACCTACCCTAATGTTACAGTGTAAATTGATAAAGATACCTACTGATTTTTTTCTGAACTTTAAAGCGTAGACAGTTTCTATAATAATGTTTGAAGTTGCTAAACTTCAACTGAATAGGAATGGCAAAAAAAAGTTAAAAGTTAACATTATTTGTGTTCATCTCTTTCGTGATATCACAACTACTCAAATTCGTTTTACTAAATCTACGCTGAAACCGGGACTTGAACCACCGACCTCACAGGTTGCAAGTCTGTCGCCTTATCGATCAAGCTACTGAAGTCGGTTAGGAACTGGCATCCGATATCGGACATCTCAAATTCGTTAACGCCATAAGTTATTCGTAGGTTTCTACATTGTAATGAAAAATTTCTCTATTACCTTTGACCCAACTGAAATCCATTATTTGCATTTGGTCAACTTTTATAGAGTATTATCTGTGCCCAGGAAAACAGTTCAAAACCAAGTTGTGTTGCCAAAACTCTCGATTATGATTCTCAACTGAATAAATAAACCTACGCAGGAGATCGGTACAAGACAGAGCGCCACACGGTAGAGGATTAGCATTATTTGTATAGATTATGTTTTTAGAAAATATCATACAAAATAATATACATATAGCAACTTTGTAGACTTTAGGTTGAATAGTAGAGACTCGGATCTGAAGTGCATACTACGTTCCTTCTTCAGAAGTTGCAAGTTGGTACATAATGTGTATCTTTCACAAGTACATGGGAAAAAGTACATGGGAAAATAACGGCAGCCCCAATTTGTAAACACTGTTGAAGTGATGGTCATTACTAAAGCAGGAGATTTTGGGTAGCATCTACCCAGTCACATCAGGAAAACATTGATCGAATGTTTGAACAGCTTTTGAACACATTGAACAGCTACATCGATTTTACGTCTCTTTAACATCTACATATATATACGACCTACATAATTATAGGTCTGGCTGGGAGACGTCAAACAGGGAGTAGACCAGTATCTCGCTAGAGGACTAATATAAACAGAGAACTGACTAGCCAACCCTTACAAGCCGGGCTAGCTTGCAGTTTCCTAAGGGTTTTTTAATTTGGGTTTAAGGTTGTTCTCAACTGCATGGTCATATCACAACGGGGGTGTTACCCTCCATTCACAGGAAATTCTCAAACCTGCTACCCACATTAACCTCACCCACCTTGGCTTGGGACGGAATGCCAGCATTACGAAGTCATCACCTCGCTGGACGTTGCTTAACTTCGGTGATCCTACGAGAGTCGGTGCATTCAACGCGCCATCGAACTGGCTGATTCCTAAGGATTTAATGGCTAATAAAGAAAAAGTCCAAGTCCCCACGATAGTTGATCGCACCTAGAAATATGTGGTTCAGGACGAACCAACTGTGAAATAAAGTTGGCTGGAGTCCTGGAGACCATAATTACCTACCCTCTCCAGCTGTAGCCAAGCTAGCTACAACAACAATATATTAAGTCGCATTCTAGACGAGATTCATTGTCTCTAAATCAGTGAATATCTACTGAATAGTCTTCATTTCCGTGAGCACTAAAATAAATAGTACATAGTACATAATAGTACATATAACTACTATCAATGGTTTGAATTTGAAATATCAGGAGATTCAAAGAACAATATTAGTTCTACATAATAATATATGTACGTTGAGTTAGAGGAAATAATCCGGTAAAAAAACCGACTTATATTTACCCCGTTTAACCGTTGTTTTATTGGAACAAGATTGTGTATAGGAACTTTTAATATCGATGAAAATCGAAATGGGGAAAATGTTCTTTTATAAGAAGGTTGTTCTCAAACATCGCAAGCAATGACGAACTTTTTTCTGAGTGGTAAAAATTCTACAGCTTCACACACTTGAGCTCTCTCTCATCTCTTCAAGAACAGGACTATAGTCATTACGCTTCCTAATAATAACTCAACGTATCAGCATGTTAGTTGTACGAGTACCAGTAGTCATCCAATGCCATTAACCAAGCTACCAACGTCCACTCTAATCTCATTGGACATAGAGACTGCCATGTAAACTTTTTGATACAGAGAGCTTTGTTGTAAGTTAAGATTACCTGTAATTTGTGTGTACTTTGACCGCGGCAAGCTCTTGTTACATTTGCTACCACAGGGCAAGAACGATTAGAGAACATACATCGACCAGATAAGTCATTCATTAGTCACTTCGTGATTCTACTTGTGTGTCATCTATTGAAAGAAAACGAGTTTGGAAATTTCATGTCCAGAGAAATTGATACCAAGTGTATGAGAGAAATGAGATGGTATTATTAGAAATAAAAAACACAATGCTATACTTCCTAGTTCTAAAAAAGACAATGGTTATGAATATTAGTCATGTACAGTTGCAGGTACATTCATAATTAAAACAAAAACTGCTAGCGTCGTAAATATTATTGTTTACCAACAGTCCTAAAAAAACAATAAACTGAAGGTTTCACCTACAAATTTAAAAACTTCGTTTTAATTTACTTCCGCAGGAATTTTCACAAAACGTTGTAAATTGTAAGGAGGCTCCGAAAATCCAATAAACGTCAAAGTCATTTTAGGTTTTTTGCTATAGATATTGTGTATTATTCTATTACATTCTCCAAATACCTCAACGACACTTTAAAGCTAAAGTATGCCTCTGCCCCCTCATGTGTATCACATTGCACCATCATTGCATTTTATCACTCAAGGAGCAGCAGGAGTAGGGGTTTGTGTTTTTCTTTCCTATGAAAATTTCAGGGCAGGCCGTAAGGTGAGACAGCCGACAGTTTCATTTTCTACCCCCGTTAAAAATTAAAATTGGATAAATTAAAAATTAACTATTTTTTTAATCATATCAGAAACAGAATTAATTTTACGAAATAACGAGTAAAATATTGTGAGGCTTCACAAAACTACACAAAAAAGAAATACATACATAATTACCAATCACCATTTCAATAAAATTGTTCTTTGCTATGTACCTATAAACTTGGAATATTTAGTAACTGAAATTATTTACTCCATTTAAAAGATTTGAACTAAAGCGCCTCCACTAATAAAATTCATTATTAATAGGAGTCTGAGATCTCCAAAACTACACAAAAAAGAAATATATATGCATAAAGAAATACATCACCATTTCAATAAAACTGTTCTTTGCGTACCTATAAACTTGGAATATTTAGTAACTGAACTTATTTACTCCATTTAAAAGATTTGAACTAAAGCGCCTCCACTAATAAAATTCATTATTAATAGGAGTCTGAGATCTCCAAGAACCCCCAAAGATTTGACATCTACACTAATAAGCAGTGTTCTGGCATCTTCACTGATTATCAGGGGTTTGGCGTTTCCACTAATGCTATTTCTATTATAAATGTAGATTTTAAAGTTCCTTCATTAATTATCAAATATACTAAAATTAGTTACAGTTGATTTTTTTTTTTTTTTTAATATCTGTTTAACATTTGAATGGTGACCCATTCTAATCCTAATATCGCTGGACGTTGCTTAACTTCAGTATCAGAACTGGTGTATTCTATATGACATGGATGGACAAATTTTATTTTTAATGTTTAATTTTCGCTTGAACTTTTCATTGCTATCTTTTATGTTCATGTTCAATACTGGTATCCTTTATATTCAACATGGGTTCATACTGCTTGTATTCATTCATATAGTTTTCATTTTCTAATGAATTTTGTGATTTAAGTAAACATCGGACTGAAATACGGACAGCAGAAATAGAACCCCCAGTAAATCATCCCCTGACTCCCGCCCCTCTCTTTATTTTCTTCAAACACTTTTCCTTTTTCTTTGAAGATAAAAGTGCATTCACGGGTTTTATGGAGCAGAAAAGAAAGTTCTCGAGAACAGCTTCTGGAACATCGATGTATGACCTTAGTCGTAGCCTTGACTATTCCAAGGGTTGAATTTACTATGAAATAGTGGAAAGTGATAATATAGGTACCTACCTACACAATGGAAGTATGTATCTACTATCTATCTATCTACTTGAAAAATTTAGAATTTAAACAAAGACAAAAGACACGATTGAATATAATTTTTACGGACGTCAGTAGCTGGATGGATAAGGTGGCGGACTCGAGTGCTGGAGGTCGGTAGTTCGAGTTGCAAGAACGACAAAATTCAGAAAGGCGAGTTTGAGGGGGAAAACAATTAATATATTTTATTAACGTAATGCTCACTATATGAGTTACCAAAAGAACACAGTATACAAATCAAACTAGTTAGTCATTCCATCTTTCTTTGCTGTTGTTTTTTTTCTATTTTTCATTTTTTTTTTTTTTTACTTCCGAGAAACTTCTAATATTAGAAATCGGAAGTATTGTGTTCGTTTTTGTAAAAAAAAATATTTTTTTGCTCCGATTTCAATTTTTTTCATATTTCTGGACGTTTCATAACCTCCTGAGCAAATCTGGTTTTGTGTCCGTCTGTCGGTCTATCGGTCCGTCGCGTCGGTCTGTTAAAACGATTCCTTGTAACGCGCAAATCTCGGAAACTACTCGACGGATTTTGATGAAATGTTGTACACATCTAGGAGACATTCTGTAGATGGTCCCATTTTAAATTTATCGAATTCGTACAAGCGGTTCTGGGTGAAAGAGACCATGCGCCTGACCACTAACTTTTTACTTAAACGCATTTTCTCCCTAATAATAAATACCAATAAATAAATGACAAGAGTTTTCAATTATTCTTCTCCTTCCCATTTCAAAACTACACTTCAACATTAACATTTATTTATTTTCTTCTGGTTTAGGTAGCAAACTCTCTCCTTAAGACAAAAGAGCTTCAACGTGGGTTTTCCCAATCCTCATGAAATTTTCATAAATCACAAGAACTTTGGAAATCAACATGCTATTCCCCCTATGTTCTCTCATCTGTGTAGTACTTCATTCCGTGAATGTTGTGTGGACTCTGGGATATGCTTTCCTTAGCTCCCACGGGACCTAGGGTTTCCGGCTACGTTTCTATATTCTTGTAGCCTGAAACCATTCGGGAGTTTCATCGCTTTCCTGCTTGTATTGTGGTAAGAAAGCAGAAGAATTTCGAGACTTGTAGGAAGGGAGGAGCACTGTGAGTCTTCGGAAAGCTCTCCATCAGACAGCACTAGCAGATCCCCTCTCTGTGTGTGTTTTTGACGTGGCCTCTTTATGATTTATGCATACAAGACTGCTGGGGTGGCATTTAGAAGAGGGGCGAAGGGGGACGTTATGCAACAGTGATGCACAAGAACCCTTGACTTCAAAACCACATGTTTGTGAAAATAAATAATGCGGCGCGGACGGCGAAAAGTTGTTTTTTCGTCTAGTGCAAACTTTACTGGAGGTTGGATTGTGCAAAAATATTTTAGTAGAGAACTCCATAATTATAAAAGTAAGTAATGGAGACGTCATAACGTATGTATATCTCATCTTAATATATAAATGTCCAAGTCACTGACCACTCACTGACTGATCATCGCTCTACAGCCCAAACCGTAAGTCCTAGGAAGCTGAAATTTGGTAGGTAGCTTTGTCTTATAGTCTAGATGTGCAATAAGACGGGATTTTTCGAAATTCCCACTACAACACCTGTCATTGGCGAGAAAGGATTTTTTGCTTTCACGGCCATGCCTCGGCCCGCAAAGCGGGCGACAGCCCGCTTGTGGGTAATAAATCCGTCCCATAACAAACTATGCAATATGGTTACCGTTATTACCTTCAAAAGCATTTTTTTTTTAAATAAATAAAAAAGATGAGTTTTTCACAGCCTTTTTAATTTCGTAGCTATGAAACAGAAGCTACTGTAGACGCTTGTGGTCTGAGTTGTAGCCTGCCCATCCCGTAGTATGCCGTGTGAGGGGACTCTGATGGGCGAGAAGTGACTTTGTGTTAAATGCTTTGTGTTAAAACTAACAAAGATGGTGCATTTGAGGCATTACACGTTCTCCATTACAAACTTTACGTATTCAACCATAGAGAACTCGTTTTCAATGAGAAGTTCTCATTGAACTTGCTACTCCACTGCTTCGCCTCGCATGGGACAAACATATCTACTATTATGCAAAGAATCCGTACAACGTCCACCGTGTGTAGAATGTGTCATTCGTTCAGCTCAGGAATACTTGATCCTATTCATACAGGATTGTGTGGGACATTCCTGTGTTTACAGTAGTTGAAAATTTGCTGGATGTTTGAAGAAGATCTGCTAGCAAATTACTTGTATCAAATGACCTTGTGTTTATGTGTTTGTTACACTCATGTATATTATTATACATCAAAAGTTAAGTTAGTTAGTTATCATAAATATTTGTGTTAATCACTTTCGTGATATCAGAACTACTAAATCTACGCTGAAACCGGGACTTGAACCACCAACCTCCAGTTTACAAGTCCGCCGCTGCCTTATCGATCAAGCTACTGAGGTCGGTTTTTGTAAATCAAACATAGGTATTGGTGCATCAACTTTCAGAGCAGTGAAAATTAGATGTCTTCTATGTTCTAGAAATCTCTTGTTCTGGAAAATAAGTCGGATTACTACTTCACTATGTTCTGGAGAACAGAAATGATTATTAAAGTTCCAAAGATATTAAACAACACACATATCTCCCAACGGAAACAAGTAAACTTAAAAAGATTTTTCAACATGTTTCACTGTTTACTTCTACACTGATTTGCTTTATCCCTGATATATGTTATTGTCCCTGTTATGAGCAACCCTGTATTTATTATGTTCCTATCTGTCGAATTTTCATCGACCCTAATCCTCTAAACCCGTGAGTCGTACGTGTATTTTAAGTCACAGGGATATGTCCAATCTCCCGCTCAGCACGGCTTATTCACATCTAAAGATTTGTAGATACCTAACTAACAGGAATAAAAGGAGACAATTTTCGCTTGGTGGATGAAAATGTGCCTTCAAATGGTATGACTGCTGATATAATAATAATATCACATAATTTATACTGTCCGATCAGGACTAATGAGTCCAATTATTCTAGCAGTAAGCCCAAGACGTATTCTATGTGTTCAAAAACCCAAATGGAAGGATAATTTATCATGCCCTGGCTGGGTTTGGAACTCGCCCGCGACCTCTGGATTTCCAGTTGGACACCTTGACCACTGAAAAGAAAAAATAGGTTGAAGCAGACCATTGTCGAATCACGAGATTCATCACTTAACAGAAAATTTATAAGAACTCCAGAGATAAAAAAAAAATTGCCCATCTTTTATTAAATGCAGGCTTGTCTCTGGACCTAATGTTTTCATTAGGACACCTTGACCACTGAAAAGAAAAAATAGGTTCAAACAGACCATCGTCGAATCACGAGATTCATCACTTAACAGAAAATTTATGAGAACGCCAGAGATAAAAAAAAAATTGCCCATCTTTTGTTAAATGCAGGATTGTTTCTGGACCGAATGAAAAAGATAATAACATCCTCAAAAATTACAGTTCGTGTGGAAAAAAAGGGAGTACCTGGCATGTTTCCTAAAAAGAAGTGATATCATGAGTAATAAATGCCTAAATTGACTCTTTTTTCTTTGCTATAAAATTAATAACTTTGTAAAAATCTTATAATAAACATTATAAAAATAAATAAATTTTAAGGCACACTTCATTCGTTCTCCTTGCTACACTATTATACTTGTTTAGTTCATTTATTTCTCTCTTATCACCCAAAGTATTTCTCATTTCCTCCATCATACAAGTAATAGTTACTTACTGTCTTTTCCTGGACACGAACTCAGTTTGTAATAATCAGTTAGGAAGGGTAAATAAAGCGCCTTATTTTATACTAGGTTTAATAACATGATTTTTTGTGAAATTCTTGTTCTATCTACGGCACTGTTTGACATATCCCATGGAATAGTCACAATCAATAAAAGATTACGAGACTATTACTAGCCGAGGTAGGTATTTATTTTACGTGGAATTTCGAACCAACAACAACAATAAAATCAATTAACATTTTGTTTTACGAGTTTCACAACAAGTGTGACCGTCCTGGGCAGTGAGTCTCAATATTTTTGTTTTTTAATCCAACCAGTGGGACTCAGACAGTCAGCCATTGTCAGAAAATCGTCAGAAAATGACAGTCATCCGTCAACTGCACTAAATAAAATCCTCCAAATTTCAATTCTGTGGATTTAGCCAATTTCCACGCTAACTTCACGTAGCTAATTTCTACACAGTCTACGCTAACAATGAATCGGCTCTTTTATACGATGGAAATTTCATTTGAATTTTTTTTGCAGACTGATTGTTCTTTCTCTGATTTTTTCTCAAAATTTTCTGTATATTCACTTTGAGGCAAAACATAAAGATAGCTGTATGGTTAACTTCAAAAATTAAAGTTATGCTAGATAAGACTAAGTTTCGCCAGTGCATGCAGTTTCTATGTTTCCAGTAGGTATTACATTATCCATCCGACTAATAAAATGTTTGTTGGTAGGTAAATACCTATTAGAACTACGCAGATTCTCACAAAAAACATCAAATTTTGGAAATCGCCTGAACTAGAGCGCGTTTATTTCACTGTTTTATAGGTGTTAAGTGCTAGATTAGGAAACTAGTCAAAGCCATATCTCCAGCGCTGTGCTATACTACAACACTCAACGTAATAGGTATGCTAGGTAGGAGATCCCAGACAGCACAGTCAACTGGATGTATACCATACTGTTAGGTGGAAAAAGTCTACTTGCCCACCTGGAAATCAGCTGGAGATTTCCACCTTCCACCTGACCTCCACCTGGAAATCAACTGGAAATGAACTGGAAAGTAACCCAACTTTTAACTGGAAGTCAGTTGCCCAAAGTCAACTGGATTTGTTCCACTTATTTCCAGCTACTTGTAGCGCTCTCTAGTGGATGGGTAGTAACTCACTACCACAATGTTGACATACCTATTTACCTATACTGTACATTATACTACATAATAATCAAATGCTACGCTCTTGGTTTTGAGGTTGTGGGTTCGAATCCCATTATATGCCTTTTTTTTTCAAATAATAATAGTAATAAAAATACTAGAAACAAATGTATATTAGGCATAAATTCAATTTCAGTTATTTAATTTAGAGGCCATGCATTCAAATCTCATGAAGAATATTTTTTTTTTTGTATAAAAATAAAGTAATAAATTTTAAATAGGTTTTTTTAACACGTACACACACACAATTTTGAGTATAATTTTTTTTATATAGAAATTTGGAAAGAAAAAGAAAATAACTAATCTGTTTTAAACAACACAATTCAAATAAGACTCTTTAACATTATTATATTTTTACAATAAGAGTGTTTATTATTTAAAAAATTGTCCCAAAAGTGTAAAATGCACTATCAAATTTCCACCATGTCACAAGACCTTGTACCAATGTAAAGTATTTCCTAAGTAGGTATAATCTCTATATATAAAACTCAAAGTTATGCATGTCTGGCTGACTATGTCCTCTTGGGGTTACAATACCAAATGGTACTCTCACTGAGAGTTCACCCCCCCTAAGCCACCTTCAACATACTAGAAAATTATCAAAATTAAAATATCTAATACAATTTTCAAGTGCACTGGTAATCAAGTGGTTAATGCGCTAGTCAGATAATCAACCTAGCGTAGGGTTCCGTTGTTTCAATTTTTTCCTCATTATGGTTGTGACCACATAATAATAAGACTCTGAGGGTTAGGTGGTAGAAAATGCTTTGAGCATAACCTTTAACCTTACCTGGTGGTTACCTTCCAGTTAAAAGTGTTATTATTATTTTTATTGGGACACCGGCCATGAGAAAAAACCTTAATGGTGACAAAATGCCAGGTTTTAGCTAGTATAGAAATAAAATAATGATATCCAATTATAAAATATGCTCATAACATGTACATAATCACAATAAAATAATAATACTATGTAAATTAAAATATATTTCTTTTGAGAAACCAAAAATAACAAAGAAATAAACTAATAGCCAGCAGAAAATGAAGATGGGGCATGGAATACACCAGTTTTCATGAAATTGCAAAAGTTAAGCAATGTCTAACGGGGTTGAACATGGATTAGTGAATGTTATTATGTATTTGTAATCCTTCATGACAATTTATGTACTGCTGTGGCTAATTAGAATTGCTGGGTTGTTTGCTTTGAGAATTATTACCAAAAAACATTGTTATACTTAAATTAAAACAAAATTGACTAGTTAAGACTAGTGAAATTATAAAACACAATAGTGTGGAACACTTTTTTTAAATAGATATAAAATTAACTCAAAATTTAAGGGCCTTCATAGTAATAAGGTGGTAGAAAGAGCACAATAGTTATTATTGTTATTATGAACAGTGCACAGTAAATTGGCCAATTAATTTTAAATCAAGTAATCAGGAAGCATGTCACAAAGTACCTAAACATCATTTTTTAGTGTGGCAGAACCACCTATCAGTGAAATATTCATTTTATAATAATATGTATTGTACATCTAAATAAAATCCACAGAGTGAAAAATTTCACTATCTAGCACTATGCATTCAGCTGTTTCTTTGCTTGAACCAGAACCTTTTTTTAGCCAACCTATGGTCAAGAGATCTTGAGCATAAAAAATTCTGTTTCCCTTAACACATGAGACTAGCATTCATGGTCCTACTTTGGCTTGGCTAGGCTAGGTGAGTTTAATATGGGTAGCTGGTATGATTCCAAGTGAACTGAAGGTGTTAGGTAATCCCACTGAAGGTCCAGGAACAGCAGAGTGCAGAAAGTTCGTTAGGGTCCAAGTGGATGTCTCTAGAAATGGATGGTTATTGTCAGATGAAAAAGGTGATCCAGTATTAACTGCTTCTTGTCCTCTTTCTTCTGTCACGATTTAGATAAACTAAAGAACTATTTTTTGAAACATCTCAAAAGCAAATTTGGAGTTCAGAAATGACAAAGTAAACACTATGATTGTCCTCTTTCTTCACAAAGACAAAGTAAATAATGATATTTGTATTTAAAAATGTTCAAAACTAAATAAAATACCTAATATTTAAGAGAATTATTAATTATTTAAAACAATTCACAATTTGTCACAAAAATATCACAATTTCTGAATTTCCTTCAACAAAGGACGAGTTTTATCTACGAGTTTTATCTAAACACTTCCAGTAGTTATAAAAAAGATCAAAACTAAATAAAATGATATTTGTATTTAAAAATGTTCAAAACTAAATAAAATACCTAATATTTAAAAGAATTATTAATTATTTAAAACAATTTACAATCACCAATATCACAATTTCTGAAATTACGACAGATCAAAGATGGCGTCTTCAACAAAGGACGCGTTTTATGTAAACTGGAAAAATATGGAACATTTCCAGCTGACTGGTCAACTGACTAAATTCTACTCATGTCCTAGCTGGAGAGAGTCGTTATATTTCCAGCTGACTGCCCAGGTGACTGAGTCTAGATGGATTTTTGTTGGAAATATCCAGGTGGCTGGTCAACTGATTTAATCCATGATGGAAAAATCCAGCTGTCGGGACAGTTGGAGGTCCAGTTGACTTTATACACCTGGATATTTCCACCTTAAATCCAGACTGGAAGTCAACTGCCGTGCTGTCTGGGATATATCCCTAAATTCCTATCTAGTATATTAATAATACTTATAGTGGTTGTGAGTAAAATCCGCAGTAGATAACGGAATGGTGTGGCGGCGACACATTTGTCTCTTTGTGAGGGACATGACATATTAAGCAGTTATAGTTTGGATTTTCAGCTAGTAGTGCTGTAG